>OY755041.1:76261908-76596908 GCA_963576565.1 Aspidapion aeneum | reverse complement strand
GTCTGTCTGTCTGTCTGTCTGTCTGTCTGTCTGTCTGTCTGTCTGTCTGTCTGTCTGTCTGTCTGTCTGTCTGTCTGTCTGTCTGTCTGTCTGTCTGTCTGTCTGTCTGTCTGTCTGTCTGTCTGTCTGTCTGTCTGTCTGTCTGTCTGTCTGTCTGTCTGTCTGTCTGTCTGTCTGTCTGTCTGTCTGTCTGTCTGTCTGTCTGTCTGTCTGTCTGTCTGTCTGTCTGTCTGTCTGTCTGTCTGTCTGTCTGTCTGTCTGTCTGTCTGTCTGTCTGTCTGTCTGTCTGTCTGTCTTTGAAATTGAAATTGGCATTAATATAAGGCTATAAGACTCTAAAGATGAAAATATTTTCATCTCCAGGGGGTCAATTTTTGTAGATTAGACCTCCGATCGTTTTTAGCCAGCTAAAATTTTTAGCCATATAAAACGGGGCTGCATTGAGTTCAACTAGAAAAATATCGTGGAAGGTTTCTGCTCAATATTTTGAACCAAAAAGGCAAAACAACCTTAGATATTAGTAAACACAACATTCTAGAGCTAATTTTCTTACGAATTTCATTCTATGAAGGAAACAAAAACCGTTTTCCGACACGAATTGTACGTCGAATTTATTTCTCAGTGTTCATACAAGTCAGTGATCGCGAGCCGCAGTGTTGTCAGTGCAGCTTGGTAGAAGTCTTTCACTTATTTCAGAAAATCGAGTTCGCCGTGATTTTTATGAAACTTTGACAGACAAGTATGAAGGAATTTCAGGGTCTACTACGTTATACCTCGATGCTTGAAAATGGGTGTTTCTTTTTTGAATGATAAGTTTAGGTCGTTTTATACTGTTTTCAAGAAAAAAAAATGCGGATTTTTCGCATTTTTTTTAGAAATTTCAAAATTAAAAAATTAGTAAAAACTCATACAAATTGCTATAGAAAGAATTTATTTGACGTTTGTTATTTCGAGATAGAGAGGGACGGCTCACAATCGACTGAGCTTTAAAAAAATGGTCATTTAGCCAAAAATAAGGTGACCAACTGTCTGGCAAGAGGCGATAAAAAGTTAAATTTTTTTGAAAATTATTTACGCATAGAAAAATGGTTGCACCATATTTTTGAAATCTAACGTTCGACCTGACATCTTGCTCCAACATTTTAATTTGTCGCGCATTTTTGACTCTGTAAAATCGTCCAAAATCCTCTATTGAGCATTTATAATGAAAAAAATCATGCAGAAAGTTATAATAATGTGTAATTTATGATAATGATGATTTACAGAAATTCAGCAGTTTGGTTCGGGTCGATCTTAGATTAGGTTGGTTGTGTCTTAAAGTAATTCAGCAAGAGTCGGCTGCGCCGACTCCTGCTGAATTACTTTAAACATAACAAACCTAACCTAAAACCAAACCGAACCGAACTTAACTGAACCAAACCGAACTGAACTAAACCGAACCGAACTAAACCAAACCGAACGGAACCGAACCGAACCGAACCGCACAAGCAATCAGCAAGAATCGGCTGCGCCGATTCTTGCTGAATAGTTCTAAATAAATAATTTCCTGTAATCTGCGCCTTTAACCCTCAGATGCACCGTAACAAGGCTTTGCTAATCCATTCTCCATCTTTGTTGTTTTGTATGTAAGCAACAAGGACTTAATCGCGATTAAACCCATGATCGCGCTTAAGTGCTTACGGTGCATCTGAGGGTAAGTCAGGAAGTAAGCAAATCGAATTGGGAAATATTATATGGCCGAATGACCTAGAAAGAGTCGGCCCAGGCCCAATGTGTCAAAATATATGTGGGAAGGTCAACTGTACAAATTTTCAAAATTATATGAAAAAAGCGATAAAAAACATGAAAGAAAAACTAGGTATGTAATTAATTTAAAATTGTAAAATAATTAATCCTAAGCTAATTTACAAATTTATGTCGAAAATCTGACGATGCAATGATAGAAATTGATTTTTTTCAACCAAAACAAGTAAAAGAAAATCCCCATGTAACGTTTTTTTAAAAAATTATTTAAAAAAAAACCAAACTTTTTTTCTTAATTTCCCGTATCTAAATCGACTAAAAATAGTCCAAAGAATCATTTTCATACAAAAAAATCGTTATATAGTGCTTTTTGACGAGCGAGGTAAAACGTAGTAGAACCGAATTTCACAATAAACAAACAGATTTTTTTTTTTAAATTATATTACTAGTTATAAAAAAATGATAAGTTGATTTCTCACACGTGCGGATATGGTGTTCTGTGGGGCGGATTATTATCCCAGAGAGAGGCTCCATTTCTTTTAAATATGCCACTCACAAAAGACAAGAAGATTTGGATAGCTCTACTTGGATAACCTCTGTGGTTCTACACGAAGCCACTCCTATAAACTCTCCTGATGATATAAGAAGAGGAACATAGTATACAAAGTTTTCCATCCCAGAGAGGCTTCATTTCTTTTAAATATGCCCCTCACAAAAGACGAGAAGATATGAATAGTTCTACATAGTCTTGAAGCTTCACTCATAAAAACTCCTGATGAAATATGAAAAGAAACGTACCTACCTATAGTTAGTATACAAAGTTAAAATTATCATAAAAATTCAAAATAATGGATATGTATAGGGGAACATCCCTAAATTATGCAACACAAAAATTCAGGATTTTTAACTCCCCCTCGTAACGCAATTTCAAGAAAAAACACATTAAAAAAACATTGCATGACGCAAAGTCAATCTCCCCCTCTTGAGTGTTTATATTTCTTATAAGGAATATAACTGGATCAATTTTTTTGAGGGGCTTAAATCAAATTTGGTAATAAAACATTTAAATAATATTGGTGTTCTTTGGATGGTTATACACAATGGGCGTAGTCAGGGTGGGGCACTTGCCCCACCCTGCCTTGTCACCTGCACCATCCTGGCTTTAGCTCATTTAGTAAAACAAGAATTAAAAGGGAGATATAAAATTTTTTGCTTTTTTGCCCCACCCTGAGTGAGACCCTGACTACGCCCATGTTATACATGGTTAGTTTACCAATTTTTAATAGGTGCTTATTTTATTAATTTAATTTGGCAGGGTTATAGTTACACTATCTGCTTATAGGTACTTACTATAGCTTTTTTAACTATAGACTATGGCAACCCCCACAACTTAAATCATTATTTATTACTACAAGCCTGTGACATAGGTATACCTATATATCCATTTTTTGTATTTTTTTAAATTTAACTTTGCATACCTATACTATCCATGAAGATGAGATGAGATGAGAAGAATCATTGTATCGACCTTAGAGTAATAATTTATTACTCTGAGGTATCGACAGTGCTAGAATAAATTATTATTTACTTGTATAATATAATTCAATTTTTTTTTGTTAATAAATTATTTAGAAACCTTATGCAGTAGGTACTTTTTTTTCACTTTTATTGGGTCACTGAATAATGACTTTTCAGTCCTTTATTTTAAATCAAAAACTTTGAGTTTTTGGTTACTATAGAAAAAAAGTTACATTTTTTGCAACAAATATGTTCTAATGAAAAATTATTTGAAATACATTTTCCTTGAACTAAAATTCGTTCAAAAACATTTTCTTTAAATGGAAATTTGTTCGAACAAACTTTTAATCGAAGAAAAGTTTGTTCGAACGAACTTCTAATCGAAGAAAATGTTTTTGAACAATTTTCTGTATATAGAAAATTTTATTGAATGATTATCCTTTTGAAGAAAATGTTTTTTTAAATTTAATTATTGATTTAGAATCTTAATAAGGTACTTTTGTTTTTGGTAATTATAAAATTACTCTGCCAATATATGGCTACCTAAGCTCACACTAGGTACTATAGTTATAGTGTACGTGTGAGCTAATATAACTAAAAACTGAAATATATTTTATTCAACTCCATACTCAATTACCTTTCGTTTGATACCACACAAGCCATGTTTTGACTTAAACTCTAATTTTTGAAATCTACCCCCACCCTTTTTTTAAAACTAAAATGTATTTTGTTTAACTCCAGACTCAATTACCTTTCGTTTGGGATCACACACGACATATTTTCACTTAAATTCTCAGAGAAACTTTTTTTTTTTTTCAAAAAAATCAACATAGCTCACACTACTATGGTATAGTAGTAGTGTGAGCTAAAATAAATTTTAAAATTAAGATTTTACAGTTTTTGTAACATTTGAGTAAAAATATGTTCAAATGGAAAATTCTTCTAAATCATTTTCTCCTAAAACATTTTCCTTGGATGGAAATGTCTCGAAAAACATTTTCTTTAAATGGAAATTTGTGCAAACAAATTTCTATTTGAAGAAAATGTTTTTGAACAATTTTCTCTTTGAAGGAAATTTTATTGAATAATTATCCTTTTGAACAAAATGTTTTTTAAACTAAAAAGTGAATTAATTATTGAAGAAACTTCATAAGGTACTTTATTTTTTTTAATTAAAATAACGACTAAACAGTGCTTACTTAAAATCAACAACTGTTTTTGGTGATTATAGAAAAATAGTTTTTAAAATTTAGATTTTACATTTTTTTAGAACATGAGAACAGAAATTTGTTCAAAAATATTTTCCAGAAAATTTTATTGAATAATTATCCTTCTGAAGAACTGAACAAAAAATGTTCTATAAAACATGTACTCAAAGTATGTAGCAGGCATGTAGATAGCTTTTCTTTCTGGGGAGATACTCCCATATAGAAAGTCCTGTGTTGTTTCTCAGTGACGGTGCATGATGTTTTGGACAGGGTAGGCAGAAATGCTTGCCGGAGGCAAGTCCACTGAATACAGAACATTTTAGTAGTGAAGTGCCCAACACTAAAATTTCATAATAAAAACTTGTTCAAGGAGGGGGAAATGTCCCCCCCCCAGTGCCCCCCCTCCTAATATATGTGCCTGGTATCTATTTCTCACAAACTATTATGAAACTGAACTTCACTTCATATTGCTCAACTGTTTTTGTTTGTGGAAATGTAATCACTTTACGCACTTTTCTTATGAATTATATTATTTTTAATAATAATTAACAAATAATATTTGACAATACATTGTATTCTATTTCACATTCACATAGTTAAATTACTATAATTGAATAAATCACAAAAGAGATTTGGGTGGCATCTACTGGTCTCGAAGGATGTTTATTTATCTGCATCAAGTTGTTTATTTGGACCAACATAGCAGATGATAGGTATTGCTTGCAAGCTTGAGAAGTTTGTTGTTGTTGTAGACACATAAGTAACCTGTAACAAAAAAATCCTATATTAAAAACTAATATTTTTCAAGAAGATGCAAATTTTCCAGCACTAATTAATTTTAAAAAGTACTACTTAGGTATGCAAACAAAAGTTTTATAAATTTTAAGGCCTGAGTCTCAAGACCAACTTAAGCTATAATTTTCTTGATTCCTACAGTTTTTATTTCCAAGTGAAAAAAAAATATTTTGTTAGCGAAGTTACTAGACAAAACTAGACTAATACTTACGTTTGAACATATCGCACAACAGCTACAAAACCAAAACTATCGAACGTTGAACATAAATATAAATTAGTTCAATATAAATTATAAATTAAAATAAAAATTTCCAGAAAAATGCAATCCTAACCCACTTTTGTCTTTATCAAGCTTATTTTTTGTTGTGAAATGCAGAACTGACTGACGGTAGCGTTGCACAGTGGGCCAAATCAGATATCCAAATGCAATTTTTCTTGGTAATACTAAATATTAACAAAACCAACATTTTTTGAAAGAATGGAATAAATGTATGTTTATACGCCAAGGAAGTAGCTTGGGGAAGGGGGTAAGGGGCCCTCTAAGATCAAAATTAGCCCCTTTCAAACGAAATGAACATAATCTATCAGGGGCGCCGACCAAGTCCACAAATAACATGCGGATTAGGCCTTCCTTCTCTGTTTTTTCTAGAATTTTAGTGAACTAATTAAGTGATTCATTATAAAAAAATAAGCTCTCCTAGAAAAAGAAAACATCGTTTTACTTTAATTGCTGTTTTTGTAGTTTAATAATAAGATACAACTAGATTCCTACATAAAAAGTATAACTGCCTGTATTTCTATGGGAAGGGGTAAAGTGAGATATTCCCCTACCCCATAACCAGCCCCTCACAACAAACCTACCACAATCTGCCCCCCGTCCGATATCATAAGGACTGAAGATTTTTGAAGTGTAAACTTCTTTAGGCGCGTTTAGCAGTTTTTGTGGGTACTGAATTAAACTGAGCCGTCAGGCTCGGCAATGTAACGCTCATTCGGGTGAAGTCGGCTCGAGTCGACTGTGAGAGGAACATTCAGCGAGCGACATGATGATGCAGATGAAGGCCAGTATTATTAATTTCGCCTTGTTGAAGTTTACACTTCTGCCGTGTGGTCTTAAGCACACACAATAATTTTTTATTTAATGATATGACATAACTTTGTAAAAGTCACTTTTGCATTTGGGTAGGGGAATGTGTCCACGATCAAACATAACAGGTATTTTCCTAAATAAACCAGATCGCGTTTTTATTTTCCATAAGTAAAGGCTCAACGAAATCTTTATGGTTAAATGTAAAAGATAGATCAGTGTCCTCTTCTAATACAAAAAATGTTTTTAAAAAGAAGAAACATTCTGTGCCGTTGTGGAACTTGTGTTCCAAAATAAGACAAGAGTTGCAACAATGTTTTAAGAAACTTGTAGGACTAAAATATGTGTTTCAAACTTATGTATGTTTTACTTAGTACACAGTTTTTTTTTGTACTGAATTTCTAATTCAAATCGGATCATATACAATGTTTTATTTATACAAGGTGTTTAAGTTATTGTAAGTCAAAAAGTTTATATAAACATAGACACGCAAACGCTTAGTTTTCGAGATACAGGGTGTTAAAATTTCATATATTTTTTAGTTTTTTGTTTATAGCTCGTGCAGTTTTTGAGATATGCAGCTCAAATTTAACACATATATTTAGCTGGTGTCATTACACTATAAGACATATCAAACGATAGTAAAAATCTAGAAGGTTATACTTTTTCAGGGCTCATGTCACTTTTTTCCTGGGTTATTTTTTTGTTGTAAGCCAATGGTAGATTCTAAAATAAGAAATAAAATCCTTGTTTCGTTTGCAAATTTTTTTGTCTCTTGCAATTTTTTCGCATCTCTAACCGTTTATAAAAAAGCTTTTGCGCCAAAGACTGCTATCATCAAAATAAAAAATGCTTCGGTATGGCATGGCGGCTGTATCAAAATAAACAAAAAATATTATCTCGAAAACTAAGCGTTTATAGACCTATGTTTATATGAACTTTATGTCTTAAAATCACTCAAGAAATTTAATACTAAAATTATGTTATTGAACACCCTGTATATATGGGTCTGAGTGGAAGAGCGTGCTAAACAAACGATTTTTTTTTCTAATAGTGCCTAATTTTTCTCAAATTTTTGTACGCGGCGACATTTTTTTCATTGAATATTTTCTGTCATGTGCACAATCTATGGGAGGGTAGAAGAAAGAACATTCTTATTATTTGTATTTTTTTGCAATACTTATTTTAGGTACTAGCAGGTGGAGCCCATCTTCAGTAAACTAATCTAGCCTACCTAAACTATATCACACTCGTCCCCCTTGTACGAGTTTCCTTATATCTTCCATTACTTAAATCTTTTTCCGATCTAAAAATTAAACTTATTAAATGAACGGACAAGTCGCTCCCCTCGGTGGCGCAATAGTCTAGGTACTAATTGTAGGCTAAGCTACAAATGTCCGCCCTTTTTTTGCATTGGTTCGGTTAGGTTTATGACTTTTGACCTAATTAGTCCATTAAACACGTGTTTACTACTTTAGACATTATTTCATACATATGAAAAATGACCGATAGTTTTAAAAAGTAGACAAGTATTTGTAAACATAAATATTATTTTTCAAATTAAATCAAATCTTTATTATTTTTCCGTACAAATTGTACATAAAGAATGGGGGTTAAAGAATAACTGTACTAAAACATTAATTAAAAGTGGTTTGGTTAGATATTATTAAAAAAAAACTTTAATTAAGTACATGTTTGCATTTTCACTAATATAACAATATAACCATCAAAATGGAGTTATTTTTATTTTATATTTGGATTGCCTTAAGAGTTTGACTTTGGAGCAATGATTAAATTTAAAATTAAACCGATTTTAAAGGAAAAAACAATTATACCCACATCCCAGCCAAAGCTATCAGGTAAAAATTATAAATAATCTAAAAATGCGGAATTATTTTTAAAAAGAGTATCGTTATATAAATCCAAGTATGTGACATTCTCTTTAATTTTGTTTTAATGACTGCCTTTTTAAATTAGTAGTTTTGTAACCGTGTAACCAAATTAAATATAAATGTTCCGTCAATTAAAACAAATAAGTTGTATAGTTTTAGCGTATAGTAGCCATCTTGAATTTTAAAAAAAGCCGTATTAATCTTTATTTGCATTTAAAGCCTTAAGGAAGGTATCGGTTTCTTATTCCAATTGATTAATAACTAACCTAAAAAAATAACAATAGCCGGCTTCGCTGGTTCAGCCTGACTTGCACATATCATAGCGTAAAATATCGCCTTAACAAGGGCTTATAAAACATGTATGCCAAATTTAATTAAAATTGGTTAAGTAGTATCTGAAATAATCTTTATTTTATATTTGCGATCATTTTTGTTTAGTTGGATTGAAAAACTTATTTACTTTACATATATTTAAAAAAATTTTAAATCAGTACCTGGTCAAATATTTAGCTGCATTTTAAATATGAAATGTTTTTATAGGACACCCGGTACATCGGTAGCTAAAATTTTGAGGATTTACAACCCCTTAATTTTGTAATACAAAACTGCTAAATTATAACAATTGGTCCCACTGTGCGACGACACTACACGCGATCATCGCCACTGCCAAGGGGTGCTGAGAAGTCTATACCGGCGGCGTAAAACTTGAGGCTAAAATTTTTTAGTCGGTCAAAACGATCGGAAGGTTAATTTACAAAAATCGACCCCAGAGAAAAAAATAAAAATCAATATGCGTGTGAAATATTCACTTTTTTAAAACAGGAAAAAGTGTAAAATTTGCTATTTTAATATATGTGTGTAATAGAAATATTCAATAATTCAGAACTTTTCTTAAAAATCGTGTATTTTAAAATTAAAAAACTTGTTTAAATATGTTAAAAATTACGTCTTTTTAAGTTATTTGAAAATTCTATAGTATATGGATGGTGCCGTCTATCGATACTTCTCAAGCACTATATATTTCTTTAAACTTTAAAATTAATAAACAATATATAAAAATTTAAATACATATATTTTATTTTTTTAAATAATACCGTCTAATGTAAAAACATATTTCAAAGAAATACTCTTTCAATTTTGAGTATAGTATATTTATACCTTAAATAAATGAAAAAACACTTTATTACAAAATACAAAGCGTTCTTTTCCGTGTAAACACTCTGACAGGCTCTGATATGCATGTGTCTGTAAATTCGACTCAAAAAGTTTTGACGTAAAAAAACTGTAAAATGCAATTTGTCAATTTGTTATGCTAAATCTTTTTGTCGGCCGCATTTGAAAGAAAAGGGCCCGTCCATGGCCCGTCTTATCACTAGTGCCTAGCGACAAGACGGGCCTATCGCTAGTATACCCAGGGCCAGGCGCTGCTATTACTGTGACAAAGATAAATTCATAATTTAACAAAAAAGGTGCTTGTGATTAGGGGCATAAATGGCCTGCGCCAGTCTATTTTTAAACTTTTCAACACATCTTTCCTTTTTCACAGATGTTTCGGAAGTTATAAGTAAGGTACGCCGCGCCGTTTTTTAAAACTTTACGGTGCATCTGGTGAATTAGGTCGACGTACGGTTGTGATAGATTTTTCATTTCCCTTTTAGGATTAGGAGCAATGTCATCCTAGTTACTGACTGAATATTTAAGTTTTAAAGTAGTAAAATATGCGGAATATTGTTCAAAACTTTTGTAATGCGTTATTAAAAATTTTGGGTTTTTTAATTTTTTCTTATGATTGGCTAGAAACCGTTTGTTTTTATTTTTAATTTAAAATTGTTTTTGTTTATTAAAAATGCGTGGTTAAGATTTTTAATTTAAAATCCTATTTTGGGAAAGCGATTTTTAGCACCTTTTTGGGACCTTTATTGGTCATATGACTTTTGTCAGATTTTGTTAAAATCGCGAGAAAACCACGTTTTGACTTTTTGGAAAGCGCCGACCTGCGCCAGCAAGAGAAAGCAAAACACTCCCATCGAAACTTTTGCCGAGAACGCATCGCAACAAAAAACCTTAAAACTATTTTTCGGGAGTGAAAACCCGGATCGGCCCTACCATCACTGATAAAGACGAGCGAAGCTGCAGAAAACAAACTGGTAAGTCTTAACGTGGGCGAAAATAATTTTAAAACATCACAAAATTAACCTTTTTTATAGAAATCCCAAAGGGGTGTTTTTCAGGGTATTTTTTAGTTTTTGGGGAAAATACCAAGGACCACTCTTTTCGGGACTCCATCCAATGATTATATCATAATTCCTATCAGTCCAAAGCTCAGCTCTCTAGCGTTTCTGGAAGTGGGCAATGTTCCGTTTACATAACCAAGAGTTTGCTCATAATTTCTATATTTCTACCAAAATTCAGTTTTCTAGCATGTCTGGTAGTACAGTAGAATTTTGATGATCTATACATGAGTGAGTGGCAATTTCGACGTCTTTTGAATTTTTGTAACTACTTTTCTTGTTTATGGAAGTCCAGGATACTTGGAATGGTTGTTAACTCACTCGAAAGTAGAATTTTAGATAGGTCAAATATGGGCTGAAATCTTTCAAGAAAAGAAAAATTTGTTTTGCTAATTTTTTATTTTCGAAAATATTTTGTGACATTTTCCTATTTTGCAAGAATTTTTAAATAAATTTTTAAATAACTATTTTGTGAAAATACATGAAAAAAAAGGCTCTGCTACAGAATAGCGCCTTACAAAATCGCACTGCTACAAAATGGCGCTGCCACAAAATAGCGCTGCTACCAAATAGCGCGCATCAAAATAGCGCCAACAAAATAGCGCTGCTACAAAATGGCGCGCATCAAGACAGCGCTGCTACAAAATAGCGCCTTACAAAATAGCGCTGCTGGAAAATCGCGCGCATCAAAATGGAGCTGCCTCAAAATAGCGCTGCTACAAAATACAGCGCTGCTGTTTAGCAATTTACCATTTAAAAATAAATTGTTTTTTTTTTAATTTTGAGCACTTCTTTCTACTTTGTATGTAAAATGTATAATTTTATTTACCGCAATTGAGTAAAATCAAAAATGAAACTATTGGACTAGATTAGCTACATGTTTTATGTTTTCTTTTTTTGCTATAATTTAGCTTATATTTGGAAAGCAGTAACATTGATCCGTTACAAAGCCAGTGGCGGCTCGTGAAGTATAAGAATGGGTGTGCGCTATAATGAGTCGAAATAAATTTTAAATAAATAAAGTTAAAAAAATTTGCATATTTATTTGTAGCCAAATAAAAGAACTTATGGTGCCCACTAGCTAATAAGATTGTCAAAGTAAAAAAAAGCAGGTCTCCAATAAATAAAAATATGCCTACACAAAAAAAAATTACCTAAAGTATACATACATATTAGTTTTTAGGCAACTATGGATAATATTAATTCAATGTACAAAACCGTTTTATCTTAGCTTTTGATTCAAATACCATTTCATATTGTAATGTTCGTATACGTTGATTCAATGTTATCCGGTCATCGGCTGAAAATTAATGTTAAATTAATATTACGCACCTTTTTGTCAGTCCTGCTTTTTGTTTAGTTTCCTAGTCCTTAAATAATAATAATAACGAGTTTGTAACATCACATCCACAAATCCAGTTGTTTTTTTGGTAAATATCTTTTAAAATTCCTACCTTCTTTTCTTTTGGAGCAAGTTTGCGATAATTCTAGTTCTGGAGTCGGCCTTCCTAATCTTTTAATTTCAATTTTTTGATTTAAATTAAAGGAGGAAAAGCTTGCTATAATGTTTTGTACAGAATTAAGTCTTGAATTACTTCCAGGATTATCCGAACCCGAACTTATAACTGCCTCAGACATATTCGACACTTGTAGATAATAATTAACCCAAAAATTACAAACAAGAAGCCGAAAACAGCATAAAATTCACTTAAAAACTGCGTAAATAAATTTTAAATACGCCCAATATACGCATACTAACAGTAATATAAACAGTAATCAGCTGAGAACTATAAAAAAACGATGCAAGTGTGTATTGATTTAGCGCACCAGCCCGCCCTTTTCTCGGCCGATATCCCGAGCATTTCCGATCCAATTGCGTGGCAAAAATTGGATTAAAGAGGAACGCCGAATCCACGCGCACCTCCAGATTCAAGCCCGCCCTCTCATATCTCTAGATTCAAGCGAGGCGATCGAAGGCCACCGTATGCGGCAGGAAGCGTCAACTCGAAAAGATATTAATTACTTCCGTTAATGGCCGATAGATGCCACTAGCGGGATCGGGATCATTAAAAAATAAATAAAAAACAACAGTAATTATTTAATAATAGTTTGTATTTATTTTTTTTCTTATTTTTGCTGGGGGTGCGGGCGCACCAGCTCTCCTATGGACGAGCCGCCCCTGTACAAAGCATATAAGTAAAAAGTAGTTATTTATATGCCTTTTTGGTGACGTCAAGTACCTCGGCCTGGTGCAGCGTATTGTGTTACATTTTATAGAGTGGGGTGGCCCGAGATTTTTTAAACAGGATCGTATTCAAACAATTCTACACAATATATTTTTCCAGAAACTTAAGAAAAAACGAGTTGAAAGCACCGGCGTATCCAAATGGGGGTAATGGGGTAAATTAAAAATATTGGTAAAAGCTAAGAATTTTTCTACTAAAAATGCAAAATTTTTCCCTTGCGGCATAACAAGTACGTCTAAATACGGCCAAACAAACAAATGTATTGAGGATATTTAGGGCTGCAGACTTTTTTGAATTAACCCTCCTAAGATTAGGACTTGTATGCCGCATTGATTGAATAGAAACGTTGTTAGATTCCGAGTCAAAACGAGGATTTGTATCAAATTGCTTAAAAACGAGATATTTAGATTTTTCCCCAGGTTAATTTAAGCCCATAATAACAACACATTTCAAAATCAAAATTGTTTTAAAGTGAAAAAATTACTTGCCAGTTCATGTCGTGAATTTTTTCTGAAGATATGTTGATGCGAAAACAAAAAATTTTTGAATTTCAAATGACTTATGATAGTCAGTAAGATAATTTATTCATTGCCTTATTTAATATATTAAATTAAAATAGCTACAAGCTATTTAATTTACTGATTGATTTGAGAGACGTTTAAAAAATTTTCTGAAAACTATAAGTGGTAAGAAAAAAGGGGCAGGTGTATTAGAATTAAACTTAAAATCGCAATTTTTTTAAAATAAAAGTTGATTTTATGTTAAGAAGGTCAGTTAGAATGTCCATTATTCTTTTTAACTTTTAATAAGCTTTCCTATGGGCGATTCCGCTATAGACGATTTTTGACATGAATTTTTAAATCACGCTATTTGTTACTTTTTTTGATATTGGTACAAAGAAAAAGGTATAAATTTATTAAAACATTTTTTTCTTTTTATTTTACTTCATATTTAACATTCTTGTGCGCTTGGAAACATTATCATTTGAAGAATTGGCCTAATCCAGAAAATAGCACCGTGACAACACTGGTGCCAGAGAACTGTTACCGATAGTTTGAGGTTATGTGTTACCGGCTGAACGTGTAGTGAAAATATTATTTTATTCTTATGTGTCAAAATATGTAAGTTCTTGTTGTTATTTTTTAAGCGTTATTTATTATAAAAAGTCACTGTTAGCTTGTTGCACCCGCGATAAAAAAGGTATAAAAGTTTGTGTTCTTCACAGAAATAAA
Organism: Aspidapion aeneum; assembly: GCA_963576565.1. Taxonomy (NCBI): domain Eukaryota; kingdom Metazoa; phylum Arthropoda; class Insecta; order Coleoptera; family Brentidae; genus Aspidapion; species Aspidapion aeneum. Next base: position 76,582,956 of record OY755041.1, on the reverse strand, counting down.
ATGCTATATTTTTCAAACTCTGTAAAAGTAAGAAAAAATCAAAGGCAAACTTATTTAAATCGTTTTTAGGTGTATAATGTTAGTTGAATTGAAATTGCCTTTAATGCAAATTGGTTGCACCCGCGATCGTGATATTAGGATCGCGGGTGCAACTCTTTCACAACTAACGGTAATGCCTGAATTATCACATATTTCATTCAAACATTCATGATTTTAATACTAATTGTATGGTGTGCATGATCGGTGACTTATATTTAATGTGGGTTATATTATATTCCGTATTTTTACCTTCCTAGCATGCGCAGCAATGGGTACAGAAGGTATTCTTTTCGACGAAAAAGTCACTCTAAAAACATCTTCTGTATATTCGTAGCAAAGGAAGCAGTTAAAAAAAATATACATTGGGTGCCAATTGGGAAGGACTGAAAAATATACCAGGCATTCAATCAAAACATTTTTTTCAACCCAAAGTTGAAAATATGATAGCATTTCTGTGGCGCGAACTTCACAATCTCATCTCAAATACACACTGGTTTTGAAATCTTCTAAAACCACTACTGAAACAAAACAAGCAAACAAAATTCAAAAAGAAAATCTGTCGTGATGTATCTTTGCCTTCAGTATCGGGTAAGTGTAGATCTTTTGTCCCACCTAAAACGAAATGGCGCATTTCTGATGTTTACAGCAGTGATTCAGATGACGAATATCCAACAGAACAACGTTTCTTCAGCCCTTAAAAATATTCGCAGAAGCATGCCCTGAAACTGGTTCTGTCTGTACTGATGTCTTACCAAAAGATATTACCGCTGGTTTGTACGTGCTCGTGCAACTGCTCTGTAAATCTGGCAAAAACAATACTCAATACCGCTATGTAGGGAATTGTCAGAGCGATATGGATGAAGATGGTGAGGTTAGAGTACAATTCCTGACGACGGTTGATGGCAAACATTTCACTGAGACTGTTAGTGACATAGCAGACGTGCGATTTGAAGATATTATTGCGAAGTTGAAAGCGCCAGAGAAAAAGATTGTCGGAAAAAATACTTTTATAGAATTTTCAGTGAATATTGACATATTAGAAAAGAAATAATTAATATAAGTGACCAAAAAAAAAATGTTCAGATTAGTAATAAATATTGTTTGATCTCTTATTTTATTCCTGTAAAAGTTTTATTTATGTTTATATTCACTTAAATTAGATGGGTTTCACCCGCGATAATTTGATGTTGCACCCGCGATTGCTTTAAAAGTGAATAGTTTTTAATTTAGTTTTGTTTCCTTTAAAAAAAATTATTTGTTTACTGGGTTTGTTTAACGCCTTACAAAATACGAACGAATAACATAATAAATGTTTCCCAATTAACAGACTTTTGAGTTTTTGTTCTGAGATCCAGAAAGGTTCGGCCAACTTTGTTGCACCCGCGATAGGATTTTGAACCTCATTCCTGACAATTGAAATATTTCAATAAAATCCTTTTCATGAAATATAAAGTAAACTTGTTCAAACGTAGCACTTACAAGAACAATTTTATTAAAAATATTTTTTATTTTATTAATATGAAGCTTAACATGCGTCAAAATGTTGCACCCGCGATAATGGAATCACCCCTATATTTATAACACTAATAATGGTGTATTAGAATTAAACTTAAAATCACAATTTTTTTTTAAATAAAAGTTGATTTTATGTTAAAAAGGTCAGTTAGAATGTCCTGTATTATTCTGTTTAACTTTTAATAAGCTTTCCTATATTTATAACACTAATACTTTTTGTAATTTTTATATAAAAAATATGTTACCATCCTAAAAGAATACAAACAATGAACCTCCTAGCCCGCACAGCAATGGCTAGAGAAGGTATTGTTTACGACGAAAAAATCTTTTTTGAGATAACGCCGAAAATGTGTTATTTGGGTGTATTTTGATCTACCTTAGCAGTATCGTCGTGATGTCTGTCTGTGTGTCGTGATGTCTGTCTGTCTGTGTGTCGTGATGTCTGTCTGTGTGTGTGTGTATGTAACTCTGTCCGTAACACGATAGCTCCTAAACCGTCCAACCGATTTACATGAAATTTTTAGGTAAAATAGTATTCGATACTGTCACAAGCTGATTAAATTTGGGTCAAAATTCATTAATGCTAATGACAGTTTTTTGACAGTTAAAAAGTTTAAAAAATGCTAACTTTTTAACGGAGCATCGCATCAATATGCGGTTCGGAATATATTTTTTTTCAAAAATGTGCTTTATAACCAAAAACTTGGTAGGAGGTTTCGTTTCAGAGATATTTACAAAAAACTGATTTTAAGGTTCATATAGCATGGAGTTTACTTGGAGTGTGCTAATGGGTTAGGAAGATATTAGATCCGTCATGGATCCATTTATTTTAGCTCACACATATACTATACTATAGTAGTGTGAGCTATGGTGATCCTAATTTTTTCGAGAAAAAAAAAGTTGCTCCGATTTCAAAAATTTTTATATATCTTTGCGTTTCAGATGATTTTGAAACTTTTTTGTTGCGCCGTCTGTCTGTCTGTCTGTCTGTATATCTGTCTGTGTGTCTGTATGTCTGTCTGTAACGACCAACGCGCATAACTCAAAAACCGCTTGGCCGATTTTAATGAAATTTGGTACCTAGGCTGGGTCTTGGGTCGAGATGGTCCTATTTAAAAATGAACAAAATCCACCGAACACAAACCAAATAAAAGGGTGGGGGTAGATTTCAAAAATTAGAGTTTATGTGAAAATATGGCGTGTGTGATATTAAACGAAAGGTAATTGAGTCTGCAGTTAAACAAAATACATTTTAATTTATTTTAAAAAAAAGGGTGGGGGTATATTTTAGAAATTAGAGTTTAAGTGAAAATATGGCGTGTGTGATATCAAACGAAAGGTAATTGAGTCCGGACTTTAACAAAATACATTTTAGTTTTTGTTTTTTTTGTAAGGGTGGGGGTAGATTTCAAAAATTTGAGTTTAAGTCGAAACATGGCTTGTGTGGTATCAAACAAAAGGTAATTTAGTCTGGAGTTGAATAAAATATATTTCAGTTTTTAGTTATATTAGCTCACACGTACACTATAACTATAGTACCTAGTGTGAGCTTAGGGGCCCACATATTGGCAGAGTATTTTAAATAGGTACAGGGAATAATTAATAAAAATATTTGTATTGTGAGGATTTTAGCTCACACATATACTATACTATAGTAGTGTGAGCTATGGTGATCCTAATTTTTTCGAGAAAAAAAAAGTTGCTCCGATTTCAAAAATTTTTATATATCTTTGCGTTTCAGATGATTTTGAAACTTTTTTGTTGCGCCGTCTGTCTGTCTATCTGTCTGTATGTCTGTCTGTCTGTATGTCTGTCTGTAACTACCAACCCGCATAACTCAAAAACCGCTTGGCCGATTTTAATGAAATTTGGTACCTAGGCTGGGTCTTGGGTCGAGATGGTCCCATTTAAAAATGAACAAAATCCACCAAACACAAACCAAATAAAAGGGTGGGGGTAGATTTCAAAAATTAGAGTTTATGTGAAAATATGGCGTGTGTGATATCAAACGAAAGGTAATTGAGTCTGCAGTTAAAAAAAATACATTTCAATTTATTTAAAAAAAAAGGGTGGGGGTATATTTCAAAAATTAGAGTTTAAGTGAAAATATGGCGTGTTGCGTGTGTGATATCAAACGAAAGGTAATTGAGTCCGGAGTTTAACAAAATACATTTTAGTTTTTGTTTTTTTTAAGTGTGGGGGTAGATTTCAAAAATTTGAGTTTAAGTCAAAACATGGCTTGTGTGGTATCAACCAAAAGGTAATTTAGTCTGGAGTTGAATAAAATATATTTCAGTTTGTAGTTATAGTAGCTCACACAGAGTATTTTTTAATGTAAGTTGTTATTATTTTTATGATGGCATTTTTATAACTCGATTTTTTTAGTCAAAATCAAATTTTCTTTTTTTTCTCCCAAATATATCTATAGTTTCTTTTCTAAAAAATCTGTCATCAGACTACTTGAAGTCAGCCCCGGTTCGTCCGCAGGGAAAAACTCTTTGGTTGCGTCCTAGAGTAGAACTCCTAAAGCAAGGTACACCAGTTGAAAGAAATCTGCAACTTATTTATAGGCAAAAAGTTTTATTTTTAATGTCGCTTTTTTATTTCAACTGACGTAGCATGCTTTAAGAGTACTAGAACGCAACGAGTTTTAAACGAGAATAACGTTGGTACCGGTGTTTATAATATAGCTGTTCATCTCGCCTGAGGCACGAGCCGCCGCTGCTGGAAGTGGTATTAGTTCAACATGGACGTAAAGCAAAGGCATATTTTATCCTATAAAAACGTCTTACTTTTTTATAGTTCCGGAACGAAAGAGCGATGTACAAAATAGCGTCGTACGAAATGGCGACTAATGAAAGAGCGATTATTAAAATAGCAGTATCGTCGTAATAGAAGAGCGACTATCAAAACAGCGATGTATCAAAATTGCATTTGTAACAAAACAGCGGCCTATCAAAATAGTGATGCATTAAAATAGCGACAATCAAAATAGCGATGTATAAAAATAGCAAATAGCGCATGACTTCTTTCCCAGTATCCTAGTGGGTTTAAATCCGAACCGAACTAATCTAAACCGAACAGAACCAGCATATTTTTTCTAAAAGAAAACTTCCCTGACTTCTTTCCCGGGATCCTAGACGGTGTACATCCGAACCGAACTAAACCGAACCGAATTCGGTTTGGTTCAGTTCTGTTCGGTTTTGATTCCCACCCTTCAGGACCCCGGGAAAAAAGTCAGAGAAGTTTTAATTATGCTCGCTATTTTGTGCCATCACTAATTTGATAGCCGCTATTTTGTTACATCTCAATTTTTTTACATCGCTATTTTGTCACAATTACTATTTTGTTACATCACAATTTTGATAGTCGCTCTTTCATTACATCTCTATTTCGATTGTCGCTATTTCGATACCGCTATTTTAATACCTGTTATTTTGTACATTGCCATTTCGGTTCGGAGCCCTTTTTTTATTAGATATATTTTTTTATTTTACATGCAAATGCCTTATCAAAAATTCTTGCCGTTCATATTTTATATTCTTGCCTTGCACTTGCAAGAAAAATTTAGGACTCGTGTGCATCGTTATATAGGATACATAAACAAGTTAAAAATATATTATTCCTATACCAAGGACGTGTAGAATAACGTTCTTTGTGCCAGTGGTTCATACATTTTTCACAACAACAAAAATTGGTAATTAATTTACAAACAAAAATAAGTAACAAATTGTAGTAAATATTATATTATATTGAAAATTGAGGGCGCAAAAGTACAATAACTTATGTCTGCTTCGGGAATCCGCAGAACATCAAAAAATTAATTTTTGTATAAAAATGTATCTTTTCCAGATTACAAAGAGAAAGTCCAACCCTGTTCATTTCTCCGCATTTCTACACATGCCAAATGTGGATGTGATGTGTGGCGCGACGTCTAAAGGCAATAATAGCGATCGGCCAGGTGTGTCACTGGGGGCACGAGGGGGTGCAAATCAACCCTTAATACCATAGGGTTTGAAGTGTCATCTAAGGTATGTCGGTCTTTTTTGTTTGGTATAAATCAGAGAGAGAAGGAAGGACAAAGAAATGTGAGTTTAGGTGAGATGGTTATCCGGTTCACTTGGAAATCCTGTGGTGCCTTCTCTCTTGTTCCGGTAAGTCGTAACGGTCGCTTTTCAATAGAAATACCATATATCGAAAAAGGTAAGCAGCTGTCATTTTTCAAGCGCGTGCCGAAAAATAAGGTGAACGATATGCGATGGTGTGTGCATTATGGTGTGCAACTCAAGGTGTCTGGAATGGCTTTGTTTTTTCGGGCGTAGGTATGGGAGCGTCAAAATAATTTATTACAAGAGATTCCTAGAAAATGATAGCAAAAATAAAGGAGAACTACCTAATCTGTTCATCATCCCTGGGGATATTATACAATGCTGCTATATTAACTATATTAAAATGGATGGAGAGTAGCTTCCAACAATACTCGATAAATATATCAAAACTGGCTCACTCTAGGGTCCCTGTCTGCTGCCATATCCAAATATGTCAACATACAGAGACTCTAGTTCACTCTAAAGAGTTCATTAAAGGAGCTTGTAGAAAGACAGCCAGGAACATCATTGGACTTACCAGACGTATAATGACTGACTTTTTACGGGTCACTGTTGACTAAGAGTACCCATGCACAGTATGGGACTAAGAGACTGAATGTATACCTCGATATACTCTATATGGAGGATGACAAAACAGTTCGACATGTACTGTGCAAATGTCTGACTATTGCACGTTCAGGGTTGGACAGGCGGGCAACCGGGCAAATGCCCGGTAGGCCGGTACAATTTAGGGCCGGTTGGGCCACAGGCGAACTTATTCCAAATTATTAATATTTATTTTTGTATGTATGTAGTAACTCCAGGCCTGCGTTACTCGTTTGATTGTTACAGTTACTTTTATATTAAAATAAGTATAATGTATCAAGGAGATAATGTGATAATGGCCCTAACTTATTAATATCTTTTTACAAGACAAATATCCAGAAGAATAAATCGGAAGATTAAAAAAATGTAATAAAAATGATGTCCAATTTTAGCTCACACTACTACTATACAGTGGCGTATATAGAAAAAAGTTTCGGGGTGGGCCCGAGGCAATTTGGGGGGGGGGCCCGAGACCCCATGTGGCCGTATTTTATGCTATTTTATGTTTGTATTCAGGAAATATGTGGAAAATATCTAAAAAAATCTTAGCTTCGGGGGGGGGCCGGACCCCCCAGGCCCTCCTTATATACGCCACTGCTACTATAAGTAGTGTGAGCTATGGTGATCCTAATTTTTTCGAAAAAAAAAAGTTGCTCCGATGATTTTCAGATGATTTTGAAACTTTGCATGTCTCTGTCTGTCTGTCTGTCTGTATGTCTGTCTGTAACGACCAACCCGCATAACTCAAAAACCGCTTGTGTGATTATAATGAAATTTGGTACCTAAGTTGGGTCTTGGGCCGTGATGGTCCCATTTAAAAATGAACAAAATCCACCGAACGCAAGCCAAATAAAAGGGTGGGGGTAGATTCCAAAAATTAGAGTTTATGTGAAAATATGGCGTGTGTGATATCAAACGAAAGGTAATTAAGTCTGGAGTTAAAAAAAATTAATTTTAGTTTATTTTTAAAAAAGGGTGGGGGTAGATGTCAAAAATTAGAGTTTAAGTGAAAATATGGCGTGTGTGATATCAAACGAAAGGTAATTGAGTCTGGAGTTAAACAAAATACATTTTAGTTTTTTTTTAAAGGGTGGGGGGTAGATTAAAAAAATTTGAGTTTAAGTCAAAACATGGCTTGTGTGGTATCAAACGAAAGGTAATTGAGTCTGGAGTTGAATAAAATATATTTCAGTTTTTGATTATATTAGCTCACACTATAGCTATAGTACCTAGTGTGAGCTTAGGTGCCCATAGATTGGCAGAGTATTTTTATTATTTGTGTTGCTGTTGTGAAATCTCTTTTAACACACTTTCTTAACTATTTTGGTGAGGATTGATTCCCCTGATCTCCCCCTTAGGTACGGCCTTGCCAATATCTCATATCTTAGTTGCGAAAGATCATTTTTGGTGCTAAAATACATATAAAATCTAAGAAATCGATTAATCGCTTGAAAAATCGGTATAGATAAAATTGCATCATCAAATTCATTATTAAAAAAGTCGTTACCATATGAAAAATTAGCATACCTGCTCTGCCCCCGGTATTTAAAAGGGCACAAGTGACGATAGTGTGGTTCGGAAAAAAACGACTTCAAGGTTTTAATTCATAAGGCAGTAAGTTACTGCTATTTGTTTTTTTTTTAAGTTTTTTTAAAAATGTTATTACATAGGACATGATGGAAAATCCGTCGAGACCAAAAACGTAAATTCGAGAAAAAAATTACTTGCCGGCTTTTAACTAACTGAGGCAGTGCTGTTGTATGTTGACATTTTTACGTTTTTATTTTTTTTTGAGTTTTCATTTTGTGAAAAAATTAGATAGTAATTATGTTAATAGGTACTTAGTGTTTAATATACGCATACAGAATATAAAACTTTACAAAAATATCTAGCGCAGTATCACAGATATTAATAAAAAGGGAGATTTTCAGAGTCTTTAAACACCTTTTATCTCACAAGCTAGTATGTTTAGGACATGCATACATATGTTTATATGAAGTTTTTTTTCTCAAAATGCAAATTACAACCTAGAAGAAAAGGATATAGATGTTTTTGTATCCTTATTGATGAAACCTTAATTTCATCCATTCATGCACTAGGTACCAACTAAAATATCGGTACTATAAACTATAACAAAATAAGTAAAAATACTCTGCCAATATATGGGCCCCTAAGCTCACACTAGGTACTATAGTTATAGTGTACGTGTGAGCTAACATAACTAAAAACTGAAATATATTTTATTTAACTCCAGACTAAATTACCTTTTGTTTGATACCACACAAGCCATGTTTTGACTTAAACTCAAATTTTTGAAATCTACCCCCACCCTTAAAAAAAACAAAAAACTAAAATGTATTTTGTTAAACTCCGGACTCAATTACCTTTCGTTTGATATCACACACGCCATATTTTCACTTAAACTCTAATTTTTAAAATATACCCCCACCCTTTTTTTTAAATAAATTAAAATGTATTTTGTTTAACTGCAGACTCAATTACCTTTCGTTTGATATCACACACGCCATATTTTCACATAAACTCTAATTTTTGAAATCTACCCCCACCCTTTTATTTGGTTTCTGTTCGGTGGATTTTGTTCATTTTTAAATGGGACCATCTCGATCTAAGACCCAGCCTAGGTACCAAATTTCATTAAAATCGGCCAAGCGGTTTTTGAGTTATGCGCGTTGGTCGTTACAGACATACAGACAGACAGACAGACAGACAGACAGACAGACATACAGACAGACCGACAGACAGACAGACAGACGGCGCAACAAAAAAGTTTCAAAATCATCTGAAACGCAAAGATATATAAAAATTTTTGAAATCGGAGCAACTTTTTTTTTCTCGAAAAAAACCATAGCTCACACTACTATAGTAAGCTAATAAAGTGAGAGATTTACCTAAAAATAGGACACAACCTTTGTGCGAGATACACGACTGCACTTGCGGCAAAACCGTAGACATTTTTGGGCACCACGCCCTAAGCTGCTACAAAAGTGCCGGTCGTTTGTCTCGCCACGGGTTGCTCAAGAATATTATCAGGAGGGCTCTTGTATCTGCAGGAATATCCTCAGTGTTTGAACCTCCTGGTATGTTCAGGGGAGATGGAAAGCGAGTAGATGGTTTGTCTTTGTTTCCCTGGTGCAGAGGAAAATCCCTAATTTGGGACGCCACTTGCAGAGATACTTTTGCATTTTATTATCTTGACAAAAGATCAATAAAATCAGGAGAAGCTGCCCGTAACGGAGAAAAACAAAAGCAAAAAAATACGAAGAGCTGGAAGCCATGGGTACATTTTCGCACACTTTAGCGTCGAAACATTGGGGCCCTAGGGTGAAGAAGCTAAATCTTTTGTTCAAAAATTATCAAAATTAATAAACAATAAAAATGCAAATTGCATCATTAAACAACAAATAGGTCTTGCAATTCAACGCGGCAACGCAGCTTCAATTCTTGGAACAATCCCAGACGATACTGGTTCAGAGGAAATTTTTTATTGTTGATGTTTCCTTTTTTTTTAGTTTTACAATTTTATTTATTTCTTTGATTTTATTATTAACTTAATCAATTGTTATACATTAATTATACCTTGTTTTATGTAATTAGTAAACTAAACAAAAAATATAAAGAATATAAAGCTAAATTAATATTGTATCTACCTGCTTGTTAAATTTAAATTGGGTAATTAAATAATACTATAGTTTTAAAGACCACAACAAACAACAAAGTACCTAATAGTTTTACATCAAAATAAGCTGTTAAATTAAACAGTTATACCACGGATCACCTTGATCCGTGGTTATACCTACCTAGTAGGCAATCTTGTCTGCTCGCCTATTGAAGTCACCCGCACCTACAGCAGGCTAAGCTGCAGGAGACAAAGAAGCCGTACATGGCCACAGCCACAACAAAGTCTAGTAAGTAGAGATTGCGCCAATTCAATTACAACCCGGTTTACGCAATTGCATTGTGAAATCTGCCATGCCAACTTCACCTATATGGTTACAAAACGGCCATTCCATGCCTGAGACGATTTTTTAAATGTTTCATTAGAAATATTATAAATTTATTAACCTAGGAATAAAGTGATTCTTTTTATACTGAAGCAAAAAGTTTGCACAATTAATCGTCGAGGGATTAAAAGATAGTTTTTTTTGCTAAAAAATATAGAAAAATCAAGGTGTTAATGTTTTGGATACTAAAAACAAAAGGTAAAAACATCGAGTCGATAGTTAAACGGTTTGGATGTTACTGATATACGAAAATAAGCAAAGTTTGACAGCTAAAAATTTCCTAAGCCAAATAACTTTTTCGCATTTTAGTTATGAAAAGTTTACTTTTTGTCCCCCAATTTAGCGTTAAAATAAGTGTAATGGATAAAGGATAAACAGTAAAAAATCGGGATAAAAAGTCCAATATAATCGGGACAGAAACTGACATATATAACCAGAAAAAAGAGTAAAAATCCTTAGAAAAATGTAAAAACTTGAAAAAAAATTCAAACCTCGGAAAAAAGTACAAAAAAAGCTCTAAATCTCAAGACAAAAGTGCCACATTTATTCCTTGGTTTATTATAATTATCTACTATTGACCCTTTTTTACTATATTTTCTTCAGAGCTTGAAAAGAGAGAAATATATTTTAGTTTTCACTTAAGGGATTATTAAGGTATAATACCTATACCTAGTTACTTTTACAAATTACCTTATTCATATCCTTTTATAGTAGTGAAACCAAACGCGTATCTGGAACAAAATCTAAGGGGGGTAATGGTCGATGGAAAAACTATTTGAGTACTTATTTTTTTTTCTGGCGGTGGTATTTATTAACTTAAATTGCATATATTTTTTTCTAAGGGGGGGATACTTACCACGGAAATTCCCACTTTTTTTTACTTTTACTCAAAATAATATTTTTTGGTCAAAAAAACATAACTACCAAAATGTGTATGGCTGTCATAATGCAATAATACCACATACTTTCTGTAACTAGGCAATCAAAAACACTATTTTTTTTTTGTTAGTTTGTGTATGTGTGTGTGTATGTGTGTGTGTCAAGTTAGGTAATCTGATCTGGGGGGGCTAAAGCCCCGTAACACACCATAGTTTTGTATTGTAAGGTATTGGGTCAAGATAGGATTATTTTATATTGTAAGATAAACGTATAATACAAATCAACCCTGAAAGCAAAGTTAAAATAAGGAAGCATAATAGTATAATTTTATTGAAGAAGCAGCTTCCTATTTCCTGTTTTAATAAATTCTTCCAGAACATCATCTAGCATCAGGGATTTTGTCAAGCCATTTTCAATATTTGAAAGAGCTAAAAAACTGAATCGCTCTTGACCCATGGACGATCTTTCAATTTATTTTTGGGGAGCTAACTGAGTTTTTGGGGATGCTTAGCCCCCCCCAAGCCCCCTAACTTCGCCCATAGTGTGTGTATATATTTTCGCAGAACCAATTTTCATAACATTTTCAGGTAAAATAGTCTTCGACACTCTACGAAGCTGATTTAATGCTAATGAGAGTTTTTTGACAATAATTATAAAATTAAGAAATTCGGAGCATCGCATCAATATGCAGTTTTCGGCATATAGTAAACTACATTTTGCTCAATAATTTGAGCTATTACCAAAAACTTCTTAGGAGATTTAGTTTCTGAGATATTTAAAAAACTGTTTTCAAGGCTTTACATGAATTGTGCTAATAGGCTAGATAGGAAGGTATCAGATCCGTCATGAATCCATTTATTTTATATTCAAACCATCAAAAATTACTTTATTTTTATTGGTTTTCTATTTAGGTATAAATGATCCTACCTACTAAACAGTTAACAGTTTATATTCTACTTAAATAAATTCTTTAGCTTGCCTATGTCAAAATGAGGGCATCATTTTTTCCGTGCTAGAGCGCAAAAATTTTCTGTTTAGGGCTAATAATGCCAGGAAATGGCTAAACATATTAAGGTGTAACTTGCTATTTTAGTCCAAGCGCGTCGATAAGGGGGTCAGTACCCCCTCCAAGAATCCAAGAACTGAAGTTTTTTATTATCGAGCACTCGTAATGCAAAGCTCCCGAAAATTTGCAAAAAAAAAAATTAAGTATGTATAAGTTCAAAGGTGTTGAAATAAAATTTCGGACTTCCATTGTCTTTATTTATTTTAAAACACAAAGTTCAAAGGTGTTATTAAGTATTTGTAAAGTTTAAAATAGGGTTTGTCGTGATTTGTAATTGAGTTTTGGTCAGCTGAAACTAACGGTAATAAAAACCTAAAATTTCTTTTATTGTAGTACAGAGTGGTCCAAATAGGACACTTTTGATAGGAAACGCCTATTTCTAGAGGAGAAAACTAACCTGCATTTTGCGAGCTCGATTTTAAGTTAATGCCGAAAACCGCACATCGATATCTTGAACTACTTACAAGATATAGGGTGGTTTTCAATTTGGTGCATTTTCGACCCACCCCCGTAACTTGTTTATTTATGAATATTATTTATTTCTGTAAAAACGAGCAATTCAACTGTCAAATTAAATTTTATCTTTCACTTTTAATTTTTGAGATATTACATAAAGTTTGTAATTTTCTTATGAAATGACCCTGTTTTTATTTGATTTTTGAAATTAGCGTAAAATTTCCTTTAAAATGATGTGTCACACTTAATATTTTATTTATTTATTTTTTTTTAATTTTTTTATTACCTTTTATTTTTTATTATTTTTTTTTAGTTTGATCATTTTAAAATATTTTAAACCCATTCAGCAAACTAAAAAAAAAATAAAAATGGTTTTGCGATAATAGCCTTCGCATTTTCATTTCATTTCCCATTAGCAAAATATTTTAGAAAAGACGCTCTCGTGAAATGTTACCAAAAACCTAGTTACTAGGTTTTTCAAAAGTAGGGCAGAGTAGCCCCCCCCCCCAAGAAAAAAAGCTATCGACGCCCTTGTTTTAGTCTGTTAGCATCTTTACTGAGACCAGTGAATGTGTGTGTCTCTTTTCTAATTATAAAAGTAACGTAGTTTTCACATATTATTATTTATTTATCCTTGATTGACATTAAATTAGAACAAACCGTAAGGGAATATACCTATCCCTGCTTACTTGATTTCTTTAAAATTTTAATAAAGGGATAGAAGTGACAGAGTGCAAAAGTGACAAATTTTTTATAGGTTTTGTTGATTATGTTTTTGAAAGGTTCGTCAGCAAAAATCAGGTAAAAATGTTAGAAATAAACATTTCCTGCAACTTCCAACACAGAACGCAGATATGGCAAAATTCAATTTTAAAATTCCTATCCCCTCCCTGAAGTTTTTTCCTGAGCCTGGGCCCCGAGCCCCCCTGGGTGCACCCATGTCTGATATAAAAATTGGGAAACATAAAAAAAACAAACAAGAAAAAACTTGGACAAAAAAGTCCCAATAAATTTCACATAAATATCGTGATAAAAGCGTCTTTTTTTCCTTCCGCAAAATGTAGCCCTCGCTACGATCGTACTACAAACTTTTCGCCATGGAATAAAAGCAAGTGTCACTTCTATTCCTTGATGCAATAGGTATACACTATTACTATTACCTATAGATCAAGATTCTATTTTTTTACCCAGAAAGTTTTTCTGCAAGTTTTGAGCTTTAGGTAACCTAGTTATCTTGATCTTGGAAACATCTGTCTGCCACAAAAACTTTAGAAATAAAAAGCATTTTAGTTTACTTTTTGTGTTCCTCCTGACGAAAATAAAGTCTTGTCAGAATCACAAAAATATCTTGACAACTGTGTAAAAAATTCGAAAATCATTCGAATAGTTTTTGAGATAATTGCCTGAAAATTTTTAAATTTAACATGACTGGTAAAAATTTTGATTTGATCCTTATTTTATCAGACTATGTTAAATTTAAAAATTTCAAGGCACTTATCTCAAAAACTAATCGATAAGTTTTTGAAAGTTTTACAGTGCTGTAAAGAAATTCATCAGACCTTCACAACAAGGTGTCACTCGACCCACCATACCCTTATTCAGATAATATAGAGGTAAAGTTTACCTCTTGAAGTTAGCTAAAAAGTTTCCCCTTCGCAAAAAAGATCGACGTGTCCAAGGGTTCCTCCAAAAACGTACGATAAATACCGAAAAAAGACTTTGTTAATATAAAAAAAAACAGCCTGTATATTCCAGTGGCGGATTCAGGGGGCAGGGAGGCAGAGGGCCCCCTCTCAGACCTATAACTTATTTTTTAGTTTAGCAGCATCACTTATTTAAAATTTGTCACAAATTCTACTTAATTTTTTTTAAAAATTCGCCTGCGGTGCCAAAAATTATCATTTAGTTACTAAATTTTACACCTCAAATCTATCAACAATCGCTAATAAAAAATATTTTGATGTTTGCTGCCACTTTGCCCCCCCCCCTCCCCCGAAAGTCCTGGATCCGCCGCTGCTATATTCTAGATTCTTCAAATTTTTAAAAGTCCCTAATGTGCAAACCTAAAAAAAAAACATTTTTAAATGTTCTGTCTCTAGTCAAAAAATTGTTTTTTTGCATTGTTCCGGAAAGTAATACCTTGTCCCGTCCCAATTAAACATGTAATATGCGTAAAAAATAATAATAAGCACCTATTCCAAACAAGCATCTCATAAGCCACCTAGTAGATTTCAACCGTAGTCTACAAGTATACCCGGACCCCAAAACAGAAGCACACCTGCCTTCCCCCGTGCAGTAATTTTCAGACACTCTATTGGATCTCTCAGTCAATCTGCTTTGTAATTGGTCGAACGGCACGTGGCTACTGTGGTGGTGGGGACCATGTTATTAACGACGGACTACCTAGTTCCCAAAGCAGAGTCAGTCGAGAACTCGTTCTGAGCAGATCGCATTTAGTCTTCAGTAGACCGTTCGCAGTAGTTTACGTGCGCTATTAGTTCTGTATTTTGTGTCTTACAAACATTTATTTTGGATTATTTTTGTAAACATTTATTTTGACTTAGTGATTTAGGTGACAGTGACAATATGCCTGTGACAATCATGGCTAAAAATTACTCAAATTGCCCTCTGAAAAAGAGACCTATCGTTTTTAAGGAAGAAGACGGGCACATGGAAGAACCAGAAAACTTATCAACAAAACCTGAGGATTTGTCGAGAACTGGAAGATTAGCCAGTGTATCTCCACCTTCATCACCAACGAGCAGTAACTCACCGGCCCCATTGTCACCAGTGAGTTCGATTTCGATCAGTTCACCACCTCACTCACCTTTGTGTGTTTCACCTCCAATAAGATCACCGAGTCCAACTGGATTCTATCCACATACACAACCAATCAAGGTAGAATCTCGTTTGCTATACCCGACTCCAATCTCGCCAGAATACGCACCTCAAACATGGCACAGAAGTGTAGCTCCAGTGTTCCATCCAGCTTATCACTATATGCCACCTCATTACTACCCAGAAGTATACATGACTCCATCAACTTCACCCTACAGTGAAAATTCGTTGTCACCTCCTCACCACATGCAACAACCTCTGCAACCTTTGGCTTTGAGACCAACAATTTACTCCTCAATTGACCAAAGCTCGTTGAGTCCTAATAGTTCCACAACCTCACCACCACCAGTGACAATTTCCTTATCACCAGAAGATTTGTCAGAGAAAAGAAGGCAAGGCGTGAGGCACCAGTGTCCAGATTGTGGGAAAAGTTATTCAACCTTCGCAGGATTGTCCAAACATAGGCAATTCCATTGTGCAGCAGGTGATGGACCAAAGAAATCGTTTAGCTGTAAGTACTGTGAGAAAATCTACGTATCACTGGGTGCTCTAAAAATGCACATTCGCACCCACACCTTGCCATGCAAATGCACCATTTGCGGAAAAGCATTTTCAAGACCGTGGTTATTGCAAGGCCACATCAGAACACACACTGGAGAAAAACCATTTTCATGCACATATTGCAACAGAGCTTTTGCAGACAGATCGAATTTGAGAGCTCACCTGCAAACCCACTCAGATGTGAAGAAATACTCCTGTGCGTCATGCAGTAAAACTTTCTCCAGAATGTCGTTATTGACGAAACATTCAGAAAGTGGATGTACAGGACCCAGTTCTAGTTTAATGCATCACGAACAAATTTACGTTGGTTAGAGTTTCTTGTTAGTTTATTATTAATGTTTAGTTTTATTTTCTTGCCAATCTAAATGTCATCTTTATCATCGTCGACACAGTTCTCTCTAGTTTTAAAAACATTCCTAATGTTTTGGGTTCCTTTTATTTTGATATCTCAGTATTTATATTTAAATATAATCATATTCGAATAGTGCCTTTTAAAGACTGACTGAAAATTCCGAAAGTTGTACAAACTATTTTTGAAACACTTGTATAGTTAGTTGTAGGTAAATTTAATATAAATTTTGTAAATACGTTTTGGAAAACATACCTATTGCTGTGAACTTTGTTGAGAAGGTTCCTTCTTATAGAAGGATGTAAAAATTGTTCACAATATTTTTCTAGTCACTGACGAAGATCTAAAGCTTCGATAATGTTATATTTTTATGCCATTGTATAGTGCCTTATATTATTAAGCGTATGCAGATTTTTATATTATTTAATAAAAAAAGTTATCCCTTTAAATGTTTTTTTTATTTCAAATTAATAACAAAAAAATGATGAAGAAAAAAAAAAATATTTTTGCGCAAATGAAATGTTAAATGGCTTTAAAATTCGTAGTTTAAAAGGAGTCCGTCAGAGCTTTCTTTACAACTTCATAATGTAATATTATCCCTTTCTTAAACCACGAATTTGAAACATTTTACTCAGCGGCGTAGCGTGGTGGGGGGGGGGCGCGGGGGGTTCGTCGCCCACCCCCCGCCCCGAGGGTAGTGGCGCCCCAGAGGTGGCCGAAGCGCCCTCAGCTTTATTAAGTCGGGCCGGTAACGGCCAATTGAGTGGGTGCCAAAGGAAACTAACGACATGAAGATTTTTTTTTTTTTGGTCGCAAGATTCGTGAGAGGCGCCCTTGTGACTTATCGGCCGCCCCCTCACGCATGATGACCTTTTTTTTTTATTTTTATTTTTATTATTTTTTTTTTTTGGTCGCAAGATTTGTGAGAGGCACCCTTTTGACCTTTTTGTTTTTTTTTAGTCACAATATTTTTCATCAGTTTTTAGAGGCGTCCTTTTTAGCTGTCGCCCCCCCCCCCCCCCGCCCTTTCGGGCACGCTACGCCGCTGATTTTACTATAGAAGTTAGGAAAAAAATCGTCAATTATTAAAGTTTTTTTAGGTCGTCATTTGTAAGTGGGTTCGAGTAATTTCTCTTGGCAACTTACGAACGATGATTAAGAAAAAAACTAATTCGAGATTATTATCTAAAACAAAATAGAATAATAAAAAAATATAAAAGAGTTAAATAAATACAGTAAATATAACTTGAACCTTTTAAGCGGTCCCTGCACTTTTTACATGTATTTTAACCTATGCAGCTCGAGTTTCTATAACTCGAACTCTCCATAACTGGAACTGTTTTGGTTGTCCCTTCAGGTTCGAGTTATAGAGGTTCGACTGTAAATTACCTAGGTACCTAAAAGCTGTTAATTAAAAATGTGGTAATAACTCAAGATTTTCTAAAACTTCTAATCTATAAAAGTGTTATAAAAATAAAAGCAAGCAAATAAAAACGACACAAAAAAAATAAGTACTTACCTATAATTTTTTTAAATTTCTGAAAGAAAATTTTAGGAAAACTTTTGAATTTTCACGCATGTTTATAATAATAAATTTGTACCTAAAAGATTGTAAGTAAAGTACATAAATTTAAAAAAAAGTACCTATTTCTTTAAATTGAAGAGTATGCAAAAATAATAAAGACTAATATGTTCGTTTTTTGTCTCATGAGTGTCAAACTAACTGCGCCAAAATTTTGACATCGTTTTTTTCTTAAAAAAAGTTGCTATAAAAATGTTTTTACAGACTGTACAGATCTTGAAAAATAAGCGAGATATAAACAATTTTTGAATGATTGAAAATTTATAAATCTTAAAGATTTGAAATTTCCATATATCCTTCTTATTTTGAAAGATAATTTAATTATTTAGACAATTTCTATAGCAGCATTTTTTAAGAAAGAAACTGACATCAAAATTTTGACATAAAATTGGGTAATTGATATCCCTTATCAAAAATCAAAAAATTATTTCTTGAAATGTTAAAAAAACTAAATATTAATTTTTTAATTTATTTAGCATAATCACCAATTTAAAGCAATTATTACTTCTGCATTAAATTTTTTTATTTTAAATTTATTTTTAAATCAAAAATTACACCTGCTCTCAAAAATTTGACAGTATTATTTTTTCCTCAAAACAAGTTGCCATAAGCATCCTTTTACATAATTGAAATACAGTCTAACCTCTATAACTCGAACTTAAAGGGACAACCAAAACAGTTCGAGTTATGGAGAGTTCGAGTTATAGAAATTCGAGTTGAAGATGTTAAAATACATATAAAAAGTGCAGGGACCACTTAAAAAGTTCGAGTTATAGAGAGGTTCGAGTTATAGAGGTTCGAGTTAGAGAGGTTCGACTGTATCTTGAAAAAAATGAAAGAAATAAGTTTGTTGGGTGACCCGTAATATAAGGGTGGCATTCAAGTTTCCATTTTCTTTATGGTGTATCGTTTTTGAGGTTTCAGTATCAATATGAAGTCTTTAATATAGGCTTGCCCCCATTATCCAGTTACGTCACTGCTTAAACGCAAAATCGACTTGTCCGAAGAAAATGGGCAGGTAAGGTCAGCGACATGGGTCCTATGTCTCTGAGGTAGGTTATTATTATTTTTTGAAGTTTGTAAAACGCCCTGTGTATAAGTAAATCAATGTCTTTCAACAGTTGCCATAAGTCAAATCAAGCGCGGATTTGGGGGGGGGTAACGTGGTAATTAACCCCCTACAAAAAAAAATTGCACTCTTTCTAATAATTAAAGGGAAAACAGGAGTATTATCCCCCCCCCCTATAAAATAAAATTACATTACAAATAATTTTTACCTTCCTAGTCCGCGTAGCAATGGCTAGAGAAGGTATTATTTTCGACGAATTTTTTTTTTTTGAGATAACGCCAAAAATGGGTGGGTTATTTGGGTGTATTTTGACCTATCTTAGCAATATCGTCGTGATGTCTGTCCGTGTGTGTGTGTGTGTGTTTATTATTTCTTTCGATAGCACGATAGCTCCTAAACCGCTGAACTGATTTTCATAAAATTTTCAGGTAAAATAGAGTTTGACACTTTTAGATTTTGGTCAACATTCATTAATGCTAACGACAGTTTTTTGACAATTAAAAAATAAAAAATGCTAACTTTTTATTGGAGCATCGCAATATTATCCGGTTTTCGGAATATGGTAGAGCACATTTTGCTCAATAATTTGTGTTATAACCAAAAACTTCGTAAGAGTTTTAGTTTCTGAGACATTTACAAAAAACTGTTTTCATATCATGGCTTCACTTGAAGTGTGTTAATAGCTAGGAAGGTATCAGATCCGTTATGGATCCATTTATTTTTGTCGACTATTGCCCCCCCCCCCCTAGATTTTGACCCAGATCCGTGCTTGAGTCAGATACAATAGTTTCCCCAAAAGTATTTATGGAGAAGACAGATTGTCACTAAACAAATTTTAAATCAAGAAGCTCCCAAATACCACATTTTTACATAGGTTTTCATCTCTTATTGTGTTCAAGGGAAACAATAGCTATCATTCCTTTCTAAACCATTGCTTGGTGGGTTAGGAATATAAAATAAATTAATTTAAATAAAGCTGAACAAATTGAACGTCAATAGGCTACTAATTCAGATCCATATTTCACAAATTGATTGCATCACTTTAAAACTCTCTCTTTCAAAAAAGATTCTTCGTAAAGATTCGATATTGCAAAATCGTTAATAAAGTAGAAATAAAATTATAATGTATCATAGATATCTACAGGATTCTTTTTTAAAGTGTAACAGGAGCTTTTTTCGTAAGTTTTTGAGAAATGCTCGAATTTTGCGAATTTGTTTGCAGTGGCGCACCCAGGAATATTTTCTTGGGGGTGTTCCGAGACCCCATAATGTTCTATTTTTATAATCTTTTATTTTCTTATTCATGAAATATGTGGTAAACATTAAAACAACCCCCCCCCCCCCTGAAGGCGCTCATGTTGAGGTGGACACATTTTGGCTTTTGAAATTTTTGCACCCTCCTTTAATGAGTAAACTTGAATGTCAACCGTGTAAAAATTTAAAAAATCTATCGTTTTTTTTGTGATATTGTTTTGTACATTTCTGACAAAAATAAAAAATCTCTGACTTTTTTTATTTCTAGTAATTTTGAAGGCAAATATCTTCAATATAACAAATCAAAATATTTTTAAAATTTTTACAAAGTTGTAGAACGTTTGTTAAAATTTGGGTAGGGGACAATTCGCCGCGATCGATTCTTCGCGGGGACAGTTCACCGCCGGTCCATTCGCCGCGGGGACGATTCGCCGCGAGAATTTTTGTTTAATTTTTATTTTAAGCTAACGTAACTTATTTTTTCGTAAATCATAATTCTTATGTTCTGTTGTTTGGAGATTATAATCTGTGTTAAAACAACCCCTGGTCAATCCCGGCCCATCAATATTTTGCAAAAAAAATGCTTTTTCAATAGTACTTTTTCAAAAAACAAATCTATAAAACAAAAGAATTTTTTTTTAAGAAAAATTATTTTTGAAAATAATATTTTTTTCAAAAACTAATTTAAAAAAGAAAACAAAAAAAAAATTATTAATTTTTTTGTTTTAAATAGCAGATTTTTGAAAAATTACTATACTTATAAAAAACTAAAACAAAATTTATTGGAAAAAATAATTTTTGTAATTATATTTTTTTTTAAATATATTTACTTTACATGAAACATTAAAATAAATAGTAAAAAAAAAATTCGCGCCCAATAATTGTCCTGCGGAAAATTGGCCGTCGGCGAATTGTTCCTGTAGAAAATCGGCGGCGGCGAATCGGCCCCAACGAATTGTTCCATTCCCTCAAAGTATAGAGCTTAAAGTTCACACCAATTTCAAAATAGCCAATAAGTGTCTCTCATACAAACAAAATCGACGGTTTTTTTTAACCTACGATAAATACTCGAGAAAGCCTCTAATATCTTACAAAAAATCACTTTGTATAATATATATACAGGGCGTTATATAACTCAATTTACTCCTCACCTTTAATGTCTCGTTAAAAAAGGCACCAAAATTAGTAACGTACATTCTTTCTTTTTCTTCTTTAATGTTTTATATTTGTATTTTTTGCTTAATTGGAAGCACCGCGCAACGGCGAGCGATCAAAACCATTTTCAGGAGGAGGACGCGTAAAACTTTTTAAATATAAAAAGTATTTTAATCGCTACCAGACTCCAAAATGTTCCTTTTATTTTAATTAGAATTTGTATCATGTTGGACCAGTGGCGGATCTAGGAACTTTATTTGGGGAAGGATCTCATAATAAAGATTGCATTAAGCTATTTTGCACAGTGGCCAGGAGGTGATTCTGTGTGTAAAAAGTAAATATAGTTTGAGATTTAGAGGGGGGAATTTCCTCTTTTTCCCCTATCGTCCCTGGTTGGATAAAGGATCAAAATAATTAGGTAATTAAGTGAGTATTTTTACCTTCCTAGTATTTTCAGCTATTTTAGCAATATCGTCGTGACGTCTGTCTCTGTGTGTGTATGTCTGTTCGTAACACGATAGCTTCTAAACCGCTAAATCGATTTTTATGAAATGTTAGATTTTCATCAAAATCTTTTAGTGCTATTGAGAGCTATTTGACAGTTTAAAATTAAAAATGTCCTTTTTAACTGAGCATCGCATCAATATGCGGAACCGAACCAAAAACTTCGTACTAGAAGCTTTTGTTTTTGAGATATTGACAAAAATTGTTTTCAAAGCTGATAAAGAGCATGGAGTTCACTTGGAGTGTGCTAATGGACTAGAAAGGTATCTAACTATGTAACATCCGGAACCAAAAATAACATTCTTGATCTTAAAAATTAGGGGGGTCAGGGCAAACCCAACGTTCTGTCGCTGTTTATACCTAGACCCATATATAAAGATAATACTTGTGTACAATAATTAATAATATATTGCCTCGTCTCGTTAAGGTAGAAGGTAGGTACATCAAAGAAAAGCTTTGACAGAAAGTTTGTTTAAGATACTAATTAACTACAATGAGTCATACAATTTTAAACACTATTACCTATATGTGGATATAATTTTAATGGTACCGTGGGTGAAAAGAAAAATTTAAATCCTCGTAGTTCATTCATAATTCATCAACCTGCCTTTAGACAGGTGATTGCAAATTTCGGATCAAATACATGAAGTTGCATGTAATATTTTAGAATTGTATCCCATTAAAAATTAATTTTGTAACCACTCCTGCAGCTTAACATATTTTTCTAGCCCATTAGCACACTCCGCGTAAACTCTATCCTATATCAATTTTTCTAAATTTCTCAGAAACCTCTACCTCTACGAAATTTTTAGTAATAACATAAATGGATTGAGAAAAACGTGTTCTATTATATTCCGAACCGTATTTTGATACGATCCTCTGTTTAAAGTTAGCATATTTGCAATAATATTGCTATAGATAGATCAAAATAGAGGCAAAAAAGACATTTTCTGCTCTTCTGAAAAAAAATTTTTCGTCGAAAACAATGCGTTCTCTAGCAATTACTGCGCGGGCTAGAAAGGTAAAAATGTAACCTTAACATATTTATTGTAAATTTACTCCTATCGGTATGAAATTGCAATGCTAATTTAAAGATTTCGTTGCGAACCTGATTAAACTTTGCATCCTTGTAAATGAAATTGGAGAAATAAAGAGCCACAAAGTTTCTTAAAGTTCCAAATGACAACCATAAGCCAGCAGTGATATTCAATTCCTGTAGGGGTAATTCCTCGGATAAGATATCTCTGTTAATTTCACACAGCTTATTTTCTACATGGAGCATTTGCTTACGTCTACACTAAAGGCCCAATAATAACGATAACGGTCATAAATTGACTTGTACTGCAGTGACCTGTACCTGTAGGTTGTCGGGATGCATTTTAAGCAAGGATCAATCTATCCGAGGAAGGCCCAATAATATTTGCTCGTGAGTGACGTTGGTAAAAGTAAAAACCACAAAGTAACTTAAAATTCCCAACAAAAAATTTCAAACCAGCAGTAAAATTTAAGGCCGATAGGGGTGTATTTACCTTCGAATTAGTTGTTTCTGTTGGATTCAGGTAGCTTATTCTCCACACGGATTTCATGAACTTTCCAACAAAAACGTCAAACCAGCAGGAAAATTCAATACTGATAGGGGTATTTAACAAGTAGGTTAATTTCACATAGCCCAACTTGCTTCAGTACACCTTAGAAGGGCCCAATGAGGCCGAACCCGGTCGTTAATTGGCTTGTACATCGGTGGCTGCAGGTTTTCAGAACGTACTGAAATCAAGAATCGATCGTATGCTGCTTGTGAAGGACTTTGGAGATAGTAAAAACCACATCAACACCCCTCAAACTAGCTGGGAAATTCAATGCCGGTGGTGTTTTTACCCTCGAAGTAGCTGTTTCTGTCGGTTTCGCTCTCTCCCCCAGCGTTCTCCTACGTCTCCCAAAAGCCAAAACCGGTCGTGGATTGATTGTATTAATGTTCCTAGATGAGGTCAGGATGTGCTTCAAACCAGGATTAATTGTATTTTTGTGAACGACATTGGGGAAAGTGAAAACCACATTTTAATAATTTAAAAGTTCTCCAGCATGGGCGCACCCAGGGGTTCGGTTCGGTTCATTCATCAGAAAAAATAGCTTCAAATTTGACATAATGAGGACTCGGACCCCCCCAAGCAGCAAGACCTTTTTTTTTTGTGGGTTCACGATGTTTGCGAGGCGCCCGTTTTAGCTGTCGGCCCCCCAAGACACATTCCTTGGTGCGCCACTGTCTCCAAAATAATGAAAACAATTTTAAAAACTTTTAGAGGTGTAGTATGGTCGTGCTAGATAATCGCTAGATATAGTACAATTGTACCACGTTGCAATAGTGGCCGAATTGCCCTATGTTCCCTTGCCAATGAACTTAACATGTATGCATAACGTAATGGTACCAAATGCAGATCGAAAAATTCCTGAGACAATAGCTGGTACTGTTATTGAGTACTTACTCGGGTACTTTCTTCCTAATAGGGTATATGTAAATCGGAACGCGGGTAAGGTGTGCCTTTTGTCTTCTCCGAAGTGCAGTGTTATTAAGTTTCGAATCAATGGAGTGTCATGTCATCTCAAAACGATTCATTGTATCAAACTTTTGGTTCTAAATTGCATTTAAAATAAAGTCTTTACCTTTGAATTTACACACTGTTTAAGCCTAGAAACGTGCAATTAATATTCTACTGGCTACAGTAAAACGTAGAAGGTGGGGAGAAAAATATTACAGTACACTAGTTTCTATAGTATTTTTCAACCAAAATATTGAAATTTCATAAAATGTAGTTGTGGGAAATGTTTCACCTTCCTTGGGTCGGCACTTTCGGAGCTTTTAAAAGCTTATTGTATTATTATTATATTCTTGTAATTTTTCCAGGATTAAGGGTTGAGCTTAGTGTGGTCTACCCCAAAATACAGATATCACAAAATCTCGATATCTAATATAAATCCTGGTTATTCTACATTGATCTGGTAGTCTAACCGTAAATATTTGTAGTAATAATGAAGAATTAACCACAGAAATTAACAACATTTAAAAATGACATACAACAGAATGGTTATTCCGAGAAATTAATAAACTCAACGATATTTAAAATTAAAAACAAACTAAATGTACCAAATTCTCAAAATAATAATCCTTTAGGTGTTATTAACATTCCATATGTTCAAGGGATTTCAGAAAACATAAGACGAATAGCTAAACACTATAATATAAAAACAGTATTTTCTTCGAGAAATACGATAAGAAGTTTTGTAACAAAAACAAAACCAGACAATCCCTCAAATAATAAGGAATGTATTTACCAAATCCCGTGTGAGTGTGGTAAATCATATGTAGGTGAAACGAAACGCCCTCTTCAGGTTAGAGTAAATGAACATCTAAAAAGTACCCAATTAGGGGATATTGAAAAATCCGGTTTAGCAGATCATGCATGGTCAAATGATCACAGAATTCAGTGACCAGAAGCTAAAGTTTTACATAAGGAGTCGCATTGGCGAAAGCGAAAGTTTATTGAAGCCGCGTTTATAATGCAGAATAAAGAAGTTTTCAGTCAACCAAGTACGGACATACCAAACATATGGAAACCACTCCTTAAGGAAAACAGGCGTCTTAGGATTGAAAAGGGGGCGGACCGTCACACGTGACTGCACACCAAGTAGTATAACTAGTAGCCTAGAGACTAGATTGTTTAGTTTACACTTGATAACGGTTAGAGATACTTACTAACCGAAACGTTGTTTTAAAATAAATAAAACAATGGAAGTCCAAAATTTTATTTCTACACAATCATTGTCTACGAGTTTCAAACAAAGACAGATACATACGTTTTAAAAACGTTTTTCAAACGTCCATTTCGGACCTCGGGACTTTTTAAAATTATACGCCTAGGTCCCTCATGGTCCCATAGAGGTCCCTGGAACGTTTTTATGGGTCTTTTTTACGTTTTTACACAACGTTTTTAAAACTTTTGAAAAACGTTTTTCGGACGTTGGTAAAATTTAATTTTTTTATACGTCTAAAAAACGTTTTGGGGACGTTTAAAAAACAATTCAGGGGATTAAAACTGTTTGGTTTCCACTTTCTCCAACGTCGATCATGAGGATACGAGTGATCCCCGTCTGCAACACGTCCTGATAGTCAGGAACAAATGTTCCATGCCAATCCACGACCGGACCGGTTTCGACCTTTTGGGCCATCCTCAGGTGAATGTAGGCGATAGCTCCGTGTAGAGCATAAGTTGTGTGAAACCACCAGAAACAACTACTCCGAGGGAAAATACCCCTACCGGCATTGAATTATACTGATGGTTTGAGGCTTTCGTTGGGAACTTGTTAAAACTGTTTGGTTTCCACTTTCTCCAACGTCGATCATGAGGATACGAGTGATCACCGTCTGCAACACGTCCTGATAGTCAGGAACAAATGTTCCATGCCAATCCACGACCGGACCGGTTTCGACCTTTTGGGCCATCCTCAGGTGAATGTAGGCGATAGCTCCGTGTAGAGCATAAGTTGTGTGAAACCACCAGAAACAACTACTCCGAGGGAAAATACCCCTACCGGCATTGAATTATACTGATGGTTTGAGGCTTTCGTTGGGAACTTGTTAAAACTGTTTGGTTTCCACTTTCTCCAACGTCGATCGGCATGGAACATTTGTTCCTGACTATCAGGACGTGTTGCAGACGGGGATCACTCGTATCCTCATGATCGACGTTGGAGAAAGTGGAAACCAATGATGCTAGTGGGAGGAATTTAAGGTACCTTAAAAAACCGTTCTAAAAACGTCCTTAATTGCACTTTTTTAAAACATCATTCTTGGGACGTTTTAAAAGCGTACTTTTTAGGTACTTATACGTTAGGACCCTGAGGGTTTTTAAAACATCTTTTTAAGGACGTTTTAAAACGTACTTTTTAGGTACGCAAATGTTGGGGACCTAAGGGATCATAAACGTACATTTTTAAAACGTCCTGTTTTGCGAGTTTTTAAAACGTCCGTTTTAGTACATGAACTTTTTAGGCACGGGAATATTGTGACCCTAGAAAGACTTAAAAAGTAGGTATGTTTTAAAAACGACCAAAATGGACGTTTTTTAATCGTCCCATTTTCAATGTCTTTAAAACGTACTTTTTAGGTATGGGGACGTTGGGACCTAAAGAGACCTAAAAAGTACACTGTTGGGACGTCCGGTGTTACTAGCGAAGAAACTAAACCAATGGAAATCAACCTTTTTATGAAGCCAACCGGAATCCAATCTTTTGGCTTTTGGGTATCGCGATTTTTGGTTGGAAAAAATGAACCAAATACTGAACCCTGAGGCACACCATACAAAACTGGTTATCTGTTGACTGTAATGGAAATGGTAAAATTTTGACCGTAAACAACTGAAAAGAAAATAGTCGCACCGGAAAAAAACACACACAGAAAAACGCGCAGAGTCGAGGAAATTTGTTGGAAAACACGTTCTTCGAAAACATTTTTTTGAAAGGAAAACTATTTGAACGGAAAATTATTTGAAAACATTTTTTTTTCGAAAACATTTTATTTGAATGGAAATTTGTATACAAACGTTTTCTTGAAACGTATTTTATACAGGGTGTTCCAAGTTAAGTTTCCACCATTGCTAACTTTTTTATTATTAAATATAGAAAAAAGTGTAAATTGGCAAACTAGTAGAATTTTTGATGCTCTTTAACCACCACTTGTTGTGTGGAATTCGAATAATATATTTCCCTAAGTTTTCTTTTCAAAACGATGTCGATGGTAAATTATAAAGGCCAAAAATAAACAAAAATGAGAAATTTCTTGATAAAAAAAATGTTTTGATTAAAAGTAAATTAGTTTAATTTATATCATTTAAAACACTTAAGGCTCAACCCTAGAACGACTTAAAAATTATACTATAGGGTTAGGTTACTGCAAATACAATACAAGACACTTCTTATACCTTAGACCCAAACAATTCTTCCATTTTTATATTTTTTTATTATTTTATAATTTAAGTTTTGTCCTAGACAAAAAAGGTTCCAGATCTACCATGTCCTAAAATATACCTATACTATACCACCTGTGCAAAGCTAATTAAAAAAAAATCACACCTAACAAATAAAATACCTGGAATTGTTATAGTTTGGCCCATATTTGGTCTACTAAGGTGAACAAGGATTTTAGCCAGGATCTAGCAGATTGTATTTTTATTTGTTTCTTCACCCTTATCTGCAAAATTTTAATAATAATTAAAGACCAATGACACTACTCGAATTATAGTATCTAAGTAGTTTTCAAGCAGATATAGTTTTTTCAAAGTTAGTTGAACAAAGCTAAAAGCCAACCATCGGCATATCCTTTATATAAAGTGACATGGGCGGCGGTAGATATACTCATGAAAATTATTTCATTTAATTATGGCGTAAACTAAAGAAATAAAAATAGATAATAAAACTTTCTATTCCTACACCTACAGAAACGACACTGATTTATTTTTTAACTCTGCATACTGCCGACTAAAGGGGTCTCGAAAAGCACACCCGAAAGCAATTAAAAGTGCATCTCAAAAAAATCTGCCAATCAGGTGCCGTCCATCCACCTGGACTCGGTCTGTCGGAAAACCAATACATTGTAGTCCGACCGCAAAGAGCCGCGCGGCTTCTGTGTCGGTAGGGTTGAAATTATACCAGGAAAATTTTATATGAATTTGGATAACTTTTGAAGGGCAGAATGAAGCAAAATTTCATAAAATCGATAGAACCCCGTATTAGGAGTTATTCAAGTGACTTTGCAAAAACTATAACAGATTTGCCGAAATTCGATAGTAACTCTTTTATGTTAAAATTTTTAATTTAGTATTAAAAAGGAAAAAAGTTTTGCCTAGAAACTTTTAATCATTATCGTTGCCAAGTTATATTCCTGTACCATTTTTTGTTTCTATTAATTTTAATGGAGTAAATTTTCATTGAAACAAGAAATTGTTCGATTTAACAAACAAAGCAAGTGTCAAGTTTCGAAGAAAGTAACGCCAAGTATCAAGTCGGCGCATATGAAACGTTTTATAGTCACCACTCATATGGTGAGTTTTTTAAGGTGTGTCGCATTTAAGGTGTGCTCTCGCCTTATTGTCGAACGGCATCTATCACACCAATCACAATATCACATATCGTTTGTTCTATCTCTTTTATGTATATACCTTAGAGGCTCTAAACAAATAAATAATCAAGTACCAAAGACGATAATATTTCAACTAACAATAGAGACATTGCAGTAAAGTCAGGCACTTATAGTCCCAAACAGAATTCTGACATTTTCACATTGAAATTGACAGTTGATTCTAAAATCTGAGAAAAATAATTAATTTTCCTTTAATAAAGGAAGGTTCACACACAAAACCCTAATTTTGTAAAAAGGCCGCTGTTCCTATAATGTAAAAATGTCTAAATACTACGTGGCACTATTACCGCCTGCCTTTATTGCAATGAGTCCTATCACCTCAATCTTGATGGAAAATGCCCTTCTCCCCCCCTGCGTACGTAACGAAATCTTTTACTGCAGATCTAGACAGTTGTTGCTACATCAAGCCTATCAATATCTTAAATATTTAAGCCAGTGTAAAATAAATAAATGGATCCATGACGGACACCTTCCTAGCTAGCCTATTATCACGCTTAAAGAACAAGTGAAGCCATGATAATATATTAGCTTTGAAAACAGTTTTTTGTAAATATCTCAGAAACTATTAAGCTGCTATTAAGTTTTTGGTTATAACACGAATTATTAACCAAAATATAGTCTACTATATTCCGAAAACCCTGTATTGATACTATGCTCCGTTAAAAAGTTAGCATTTTTTAAAGTTTTTAATTGTCAAAAACTGTCATGCCTTGAATGGATTTTGACGAAAATCTAAACACTATTTTACCTAAAAGTTTTATGAAAATCGGTTTAGCGGTTTAGGAACTATCATGTTACGAACAGAAATAATATACACACAAACATACACAGACAGACATCACGATGATATTGCTAGGATAGGTCAAAATACAATCAAATAACACATTTTTGGCGTCATTTCAAAAAAAAAATTCTTCCAAAATAATACTTTCTCTAGCCATTGCTACGCGAGCTAGGAAGGTAAAAATTTGTTTCACTTTTTATTTACTTTTTTTATTCCAAATCTGACGTCAACTTGACTAACTAAAAACTCATAATAAGAAAACTAAACACTTAACATCTTTTCTTTCCTTAAAAAACTTCAGGACGTGGGAAACACGTAACATCGTTCTTCCTCTTCAAAAAATTCAGGACGTAAAAAATTCTATGACTAGAAAAACGGGCGAGTTTTGTTTCGACTTTTCATTTTTACCTTCCTAGCCCGCGTAGCAATGGCTAGAGAACGCCAAAAATCTGTTATTTGGATGTATTTTGACCTGTCCTAACAATATCGTCGTGATGTCTGTTTGTGTGTGTGTATATTATTTCTGTCCGTAACACGATAGCTCCTAAACCACTAAACCGATTTTCATAAAATTATCAGGAAAAATAGTGTTCGACACTCTTACGAATTGATTAGATTTGGTCAAAATCGGTGCATCGTATTAATACACTGTTTTTGGAATATAGTAGAGGAGGTATAGATAGAGGAATCCGTGTTATAACTAAAAACTTCATAGGAGCTTTAGTTTCTGAGATATACACAAAAAACTGTTTTCAAGGCTAATATATTTTCATGGCTTCACTGAAGTGTGATAATAGGCTAGCTAGGAAGGTGTCAGATCCGTCCTGAACCCATTTAATTGGATTATTCTCATCTTTAACATTTCTTTAGTATCTATAGTAATTTGCTTGGTCAATTTTGTATGAGCTAAATTTATAGTTGTGTCATTAGTCACTATTTCTGTAGCAATAATTGGTTGTATTAAGTCATTTTGCAATACATTTTGGTTTAAAATATTTCTTAACACTTTCATTTTTGGCATTTTTACATCAGAATTTGAAACAACTTCTATGTCAACGTCAGTTTCAGTAATATCATTTAAGTTTACAGTTGTGTGATTGGCGTTTGTATCAACAGAAATTATTGCTGGTAGTGTGGTAGCAGTCCCATTATCATTACGGCGTTATTTTATTATCAATTTCAGCTACTGAGTCTACTTCAGATCTCTTTATAATTTAAATTGTTTTACTATTTTGTTAAATATCACCATTGTTGAACTCAACTTTTTTCTTAAATGTATTGCTTTTTACCGGTTTTATTTATTTCGAAGATATTACATTACATTATGTCTGTTTTAATAAGACATTTATTTTTATTAACCTTTTTTACAAACTTCTATATTACATTCGTTCAAAATTCAGGACGTAAAAAACACGTAACAGGTTGTTGTTTTTCTTTCTTTACCTTTCTTAAACTTCTGTTAACTACAAGTGTAGGTAACTGTGAAAAAAAACGAAGGCTTCCAAAAAATTGGACACAAAGATTATTATAACTAAATTATGTTACCTTCATTCGCTGTGTGAATTATGTCAAAATATTATTGTGTATCAGGGCCTCTAATTTGTACTGATAAAGACTACTTCAGTTGTTCGACATATGCATATGTTTTGTTTATGGTTCTAGATTTAAACATACACATGAAGATCACAAACTTGTTTGCATGCGAGCTTCTTGTAGTTGTTTCTGCTCGTTTATCGAATAATGCATTGCAAAAGGATGGTTGATGCTGTGCCGTTACTGCTGTTAGTTGCTTTGAACTTCAGCTACTGTATTAAAAGATGTAACCGTGTAACGATCATCCAAAAAATCAAATCTGTTTACTTGATATATGAGCGTTATCAGTGACTATTTTGGATAGCCTGATAACATTAATTTTGTGATTTGCATTTGTATTGTCCATATGTCGGTATTTATGTCTGTTATGCAATGTGAGGACACTGTATAATACCTATACTGTGGTGTGGGTGAGCCTTTTTATGGATTTTGTTCCTTGTTTTACAACAAAAATATAATTGAGGTATGTTTTTACAGATTTTGGTGAATAAGTAATAACCCTAATTGTAAGATGCCACACACTGGCAGAGTTGCGATAGTTTTGCCTCCTAAAATCGAAAAGTTGAATTTTAAGATTAAACTATGCCGCAAACTGGGCTTTTCTTTCTTTTTTTCTTGACTGAAGGCGGGCAGGTTTCTGACTTCCGTGGCTTAACATACGGGGTGGAAAATTCATATTCTATTTGAATTTTATTGTTTGATTTTAAAAAATTACTACTACGTACTAGTAATTGAGTACGCGGCTTCACTTCTGAAGAAATAATAAGGTAGCTATGCTAGTTACAAGAGCGGCATAACTAGACACTAGTAATAGGAAAGAAGAGGGGTAATCGAATGGTTCAGCAAGTAGTCCAAAGTAGGATCTTTTTACCATGCTTCGGGTATTTTCCTTAACCCACTCTGCACTTTTATTCGATGTCCTGTTAACTCATTTGGCTTATCTGTTCTCTTTACAAAATCCAGTATGTCAGCCAATTGGTTGTCGCACCCTTGAATATGCGTCACATTCTACCACAAGGTACCGTGATGTCTCTTTTAATGCCCGCAGGCTGGGCAAGTGGGATCGTTCTCAACACCTATTCGGGTAATGTGCTCCCTTAACTAGTTATCTCCAGTTAGAATGCTTATCTGCAAAGTCTTTTCGTGTCCGTCCCGTTAGCCATCTAACTCTGGTTGCTTTTGGTTGGTCTATGTACGTAACTTGTTCTTGTTTCGCAGGAATTTATTAGTACATCTGGTGCCAGTTATTAAGTTCGCCCTGCAGTTGACTTTTGGTGAAGCAAGCAAGTGACTAAGGGCCTGCATAGTTGTCTCCTGCATTGATCGGCGCGAGTTTGTCTCCCTTTTCGATGCCTGGTAAACCTCTGCTCTATGATTTGGAAATTTGGAACCAAAACCACCGTCATTCATTTGTCGTCGCTTAGGGTCTAATCCACATATGCACATAAGGTGTCAGCAATATTAGGTGCGCTGAGCAACCTCAAGGTAGCCTGGCTCTCAGAGCTTATCTATTTCTGGTACTCCTTCTTGCCATTACTGACATCTTCTAAGGTAGCCGCCATTATTATGGGGTATGCATTGTATGTATTCGAAAGTGGTGGCAGGCCCTACTGGACCTCCATGCACTGCGACCACAAATGGATCTATTGTGCCCACGTACCTACATACTGAGTTTGACTAAAGTGGCATATTTTTTTTTCCACCCAGTACATGAAAAAACTCTGCAGATTACAACAATAAATGATTTAGGCTTACACTTCTGCTTGAAAAACAGTAGCCTGCTCTCCAAAAAAACTACAGCGCTCTTCTGAAACATTGTTTCGCCGCTCTACCACGTTTCTCTATCTGAAATGCGGACTTTGTACCTCTTCTCGAGACCCACGGTGTATGGGCTCTGCTGACCATCATTGAGGCCAGGAGCATTTCTTTAATTATTGTCAGCTCTTCAATGACTAGATGCCGAGTTGATTCCCCTCTTCCTCTCCACTGACCTGAGTCTCTTAGACGTAGGTCCCATCGCCTCCTACTTGATCGAACTTGGTAGCGAGGGCAGTCTCATCTAAGGCAACCAAATCTTCAATAATAAGTGATAATAGTGCTGAGAATTTATAATTTCTGGTCAGCAATTTTCATACCAATAAAAATAATAAATTCATATTATACAAACAAATCATAAAGGAATTAAAAAAAGAAGCATTGGTGCGGCTTCAATTAATCGAAGCAACAGAGTAGGCATCCAAAAAAAGTTTAAAGGTAGCAATTTCTGTCACAAGTATAAAGAACCTATCAAATTTCTTTTAAATCGAACATGTTATGATTATATTATGAGCCAACCAAAGTAAATTAAGCATTAAAAATTGCGCAAGTATAAACTATACACCAACGCTAATGTACACTTACCACAGAATTTAAAATTTGATATTAATTTTATACAGGTGAACAGACAAAAATTTAGGTATAGGGTTATTTCTGAAAAAAATTTCTCCAATCAAGATTAATTTTATCGATTCAGGAGGATAATTAATAAATCAAGAAAAGTCTTTTATTTCTCATAAAAAAGTTTTGGGCCTTAAGCATTTTATAGTAAAAGCAACTATTATAAATTTAAGAAAAACAAATATTTAAATAGATATAGATACAAATAAATAGCTGTAACTCCATTGACATGAAATAATTAAAGTTTTAATAATTTAGCAAGAATAAATAAACAAAATACTAAAGCATATCAACGCTTCTATTTCGGGTTCCAAAGCATTAGTCAGAAGAAATAACCAGTTCTCATAGTCAAAAACAAAGCTAGTGGAAAAGTTTACAAATACCTACTTTCTACCTGTTTCGCTGCACACGACGGAATAACGAAAAAATTCATGAGGATGAGAGGACACGATGTATTTCCTGACTTTCCCACTAACTAACAGCCCGGATACGGGTCTAAAAGAGCAAAAAATATTCAGAGCAATAAACAAACGAAAATAAACCAGGTAATTATTAACGAAAATAAAGTCTTTAATGCCCCATCGCACGGACATTTTTTTTTCGTTACTTAGGCTAAAGTGTTCTATTACGTCATATTATGATTATATTAAGAATTGCTTAAGCTACGGAACCGAAAAAAAAGTCGGTGAGATGGACCCTTAGACACATGAAAAACTGCTCAAGTCAAAAATTCTGACGAGATCTCTCAAAAAAAATCTACACTAGAACTGAACTGACATTGACACTAAAAACAACTAAAAATGTTTAAAAGAAGGATTCTTCGTAAGATTTTTGGACCAGTGCAAACAAAGATGGTTACTGGCGGATACAGTATCGATGAGTGAAGTACACCAAGAAATATAATAAAGTGGATACCTGCAGCAAGGAGAATAGGAGGGAGGCCACGAAAGAAATATACTAGTTTAGTATTGTTTGATTTTTTTGTATTTTATCCTAATAATTTTAAATGTTATTACACGAAGTTTTATTTTAAAAAACATTGTATTGTTACTAATATTGTTATTTTTTATTTAAAAAAAATATATATTAGAACTGTAACTGGTTAAAAGATTTTTCACATTCTATAAGATAAAAGCAAAAATGTTTTATTTCTAAAAATAAAATAGAAAAATAAATTGTTAAAAAATGTATTGTTAAAATTAGAACCAATTCATGAACGCACCCTTATAACAAACAATAAATAGAATTCTTTAACCTCAATTTTTCTGGTTTCAAAACACCAAAAAAAAAACAAAAATAAATAAATAAAAATGTAACCGTGGTGGCGGTACGTTCGCGCATTGAACACAAGTGATTTAAGGAATCTCGCTTGCTACAGTGCCGAGGTCGGGTGCGGCAGACATTTATAGGATTCCTGGGGAGTGAAATGTAATATTGTCCTACCCCTTTATTCACGCCGGTAACCAGGCCGGATGAGGTCGAATATCTCGTGAACACACACTCCTTCAGTCGGTAGGCCATTCTAAGGGACAAAAGGACCGAATAAAAAAATACCTGGTCAGGTGGCCGATGACCCGTGCAATTAGGCGGTCCGAAATGGCGGCCTTAGTGTCGGCGAAAGAGTCACTGTTATCAAATTAAAAAAAAACAAAAATAAATAAATAATACTAATTTTGCCAGTGCTTAATTAGAACTGAAAATGAAGCTATTTTTACAATCTAGTTGGAATGCTCAAATTTTCTACAACATTAATAAATTATAAGCAGACCTTCTGAGTATGTAATTTCGTAATTTTACATCACTAAGTAATTATTATTGTAAAATAATTCATTGAAAAAACTACAAAAATTATGTCACAATAAAACGAAAATTATTCAAAATATCATGTTTTCCTGTAGACATTTGTTTTAAAAAAAATCGAATAAATCTTAAGAAAAACAAGGGTATTTTTTCAACTTTTTATCAGTGTAACTTTATTTATATCTTGTTAAAAGGGGAATTTTCTTGTCTACAACAAAGTATATAATACATTTTTATCTTATTTTTATTTAACTAAATATCTAGATTCTTTAATTTCACTGAGATGCCTTTGTTAGCGAATGTTTTTTTAAATGAGCACCATGATAAAAGCTTGGCAGTGAAATATGGTGCAGATGTATTTTAGCATGTTGTACACCAACACCGATTAGCATTGAATCGGAAAAAAATCCATTGTGGTGGCACCCAAGGAACCGTTTTGTTATTAAAATTAATGTTAATGGATGCTTAGTAGTAGTAATTAATGCAGCCAGAAAAAACCAAATATACTTTATCTACCACATATTTCTTAGGTCAGTTAGTAAAATAATGTGATTGTACAGTTTAATTTTACGTCAATACTGCATTGATATCAGGTTAATCAGACAAACGTATTCGTGCTCGAAAACTCATCTAGAGAGATTCTAATAGAAAGAAATAATCTTAAAATAATTTTCGCTTTTGACTTGGTCTAAAAAGGTTTGTGTGCTGCAGAAAAATTAAAATTATTGCTTAATCTCTCTGGCTAACCTATTCTCGTACTTAAACGATGTGAGGATTCCCATCATATGCTTTGGCAAACGTTAGATTAGCCCCGTTACATGCTATGCGAAAAGACCTCCATTGCGCAAACTTCTCATACGATCCGATCGAGAAACGTTCAGTAGGTACGGGGCAGGAGAACAGATTTCACTTCAATCGCGTAAAATTCACTACCTGTGAAGCGCGGGCCACTTTGCCATTGGTCGAGACAATTCATTTCGCACAACACGCGACCACTCAGAATCTGTTATTGGCCAAAGCGTATGATGTGGACGATCACATCGTTCGTTTAAGTATGAGAATAGAGCCCCTAGGCTGCTCTAAGCATTTTACAGATCAAGGAGTTGTCGGATTAAAACAAAAGAACATTAACTCATTATGCCTGTACCTTTGACGCTTTGTGACAAGTTTACCAATAAAAAATAAAACACGAATTTACAAAAACGGACAGATCCTACGACGTAGGATCTGTTCGTTTATACGAGTACACGGTAAAAAATACTCTGCCAATATATGGGCCCCTAAGCTCACACTAGGTACTATAGTTATAGTGTACGTGTGAGCTAATATAACTAAAAAGTGAAATAAATTTTATTCAACTCCGGACTAAATTACCTTTTGTTTGATACCACACAAGCCATGTTTTGACTTAAACTCAAATTTTTGAAATCTACCCCCACCCTTAAAAAAAACAAAAAATGTATTTTGTTAAACTCCGGACTCAATTACCTTTCGTTTGATATCACACACGCCATATTTTCACTTAAACTCTAATTTTTGAAATATACCCCCACCCTTTTTTTTAAATAAATTAAAATGTATTTAGTTTAACTCCAGACTCAATTACCTTTCGTTTGATATCACACACGCCATATTTTCACTTAAATTTTAATTTTTGAAATATACCCCCACCCTTTTTTTAAATAAATTAAAATGTATTTTGTTTAACTCCAGACTCAATTACCTTTCGTTTGATATCACACACCCCATATTTTCACATAAACTCTAATTTTTGAAATCTACCCCCACCCTTTTATTTGGTTTGTGTTCGGTGGATTTTGTTAAACTCCGGACTCAATTACCTTTCGTTTGATATCACACACGCCATGTGATTACTTAAACTCAAATTTTTTAAATATACCCCCACCTTTTTTTTAAAATAAATTAAAATGTATTTTGTTTAACTCCAGACTCAATTACCTTTCGTTTGATATCACACACGCCATATTTTCACATAAACTCTAATTTTTGAAATCTACCCCCACCCTTTTATTTGGTTTGTGTTCGGTGGATTTTGTTCATTTTTAAATGGGACCATCTCGACCCAAGACCCAGCCTAGGTACCAAATTTCATTAAAATCGGCCAAGCGGTTTTTAAGTTATGCGCGTTGGTCGTTACAGACAGACAGACAGACAGACAGACAGACAGACATACAGACAGACAGACAGACAGACAGACAGACAGACAGACAGACAGACAGACAGACGGCGCAACAAAAAAGTTTCAAAATCATCTGAAACGCAAAGATATATAAAAATTTTTGAAATCGGAGCAACGTTTTTTTCTCGAAAAAATTAGGATCACCATAGCTCACACTACTATAGTATAGTATATGTGTGAGCTAAAATAGTCTTAGATCAAAGCAAATTGCTTTGAAGTAAAATCTTTTGTACTTTCCTATTCACCAAGAGAATATTTTTTTGATTTAGAATAAAAAATGTCTTGCGTTTTATTTCAATGTGAAACAGAAAATCTTTTATTATAAATTGGAATTGAATTAATCTAAGGGACCGTTTTCCCTGGAAGCAAAATATTACTTATATGGAGACAATTTGCTTTGTTACCAAATGGAGTATACTGAAACAGAACAATTAAAGAAGAAAAATAAAGTAAGGTAAATTGATTTATTCAAGAAAAAAACGTGTTTTCATTGAAACTAAAATCGGTTCTGCAACACCTATTGTGAACTATCTTTATCCCGGCTATGACCTACACCACCGATTTCGACATAATTTTGGGATCTGTGTGTACATTAAAAATGACCTTTCATGTCATCGAGAGGAGAAGCTAGAACCAGCGAACCTCGATATCATATGGCTGAAATTTACCTCAAAGTCATCGACCAAGTTCATTTGCTGCCTCTACCGACCGCCAAGTAACACCGAGTATCAAAACTTTTTTGCGACATTATCCGAAAACTCTGATAATATACAGTCTAACTATTCACATGCGGAAATTGTTTTTTTAGGCGATTTCAACGTCCACAATATACCCTGGCTAAAACACCACAACAAAACAGATAATGAAGGCAGGGAAGCAGAAGCTTTTGCCATAAGTTGTGGTCTAACGCAGCTTGTCGATGAACCTACCCGTATCTCAGAAAGGGGTGAATTTGCAGCGCTTTTAGACTTGTTCCTAACTACAAATCCTGACTTGTACACAATTCAAGTAGATCCCCCACTTGGTTCATCCGATCATAAACTTATAAGAACAAAGTGCGAAATGTTCATACCGCCAAGCCAACAATCACTTCCTCGTAAAATGTGGCACTATAAATCGGCAAAATGGAATGACCTTAAACAGTTTTACCTGGATTTTCCATGGCAAGAAGTTTGCTTTAAAACAGCTGATCCCACTATTTGCTGTAATGAAAAAACAAAAATAATCTTATCTGGAATGGATGCATATATCCCACATACAATAAAAAGCAGAGCTAATGCAAAACCTTGGTTCAACAGCCAGTGTCAAACTTCTGTACAGAAAAAACACAGAGCATATAACCTTTGGAAACGACAACAAACCGCTCAAAACCACACAGAATTTATAGAAGCCAGAAATAGTTGCAAAATTACTATTGACGCCGCCAAAGAAACATACAATCAAAGAATAAAAAACAGGTTGCTGAATTGTCCAAGTAGTTCTAGGTCCTTTTGGTCTCTTGCAAAAGCCGTTGGATCAAACTTCACCAAGTCATCCATACCACCACTTACAGATAAAAATACTCACTTAGCCACAACATTAGAGGAAAAAGCCAATATGCTGGCCAAAATCTTTTCATCCAACTCAAACCTAACAGTGCCAAATGGAAAAACTCCACCGTTCATTGAAAGGGTTTCCCACAGTATGCCAGAGGTACCCTTTTGTCACAGAGAAATACGAAAATCCCTTAAAAAGTTGGATACAAACAAAGCAATGGGTCCAGATGGCATTCCCGCGATTGTACTCAAAAATTGTGCTAACGAACTCACCCCAACTTTCGCTAAATTATTCAATTTATCTTACAGGCAAGGAGTATATCCATCATCATGGAAGTCTGCCGCAGTACAACCTATTCCAAAGAAAGGAAAAAAGACAGATCCGTTAAACTATAGACCAATTGCTCTACTTCCGGTGATATCAAAAGTAATGGAAAGAGTTGTAAACAATCACCTAACCAAGTACTTGGAAAAGTACAAACTTATCAACGACAAGCAATACGGATTTCGAAAATATAGGTCAACTGGCGATTTACTTACATACGTCTCTCATTTATGGCAAAAAGCGATTGAGTTACGGGGCGAAACAAGAACAATTGCCTTAGATATATCAAAAGCATTCGATAAAGTCTGGCATGAAAATCTGCTCAACAAGCTTAAAGCAATGGAATTGTCGCCGAAACTTTGCACTTGGTTTGAAAGTTACCTTAAGGATAGATCCATTTATGTTGCACTGGATGGCCGGAACTCCAACTCTTACCAAATAAATGCTGGTGTGCCACAGGGAGCAATCCTTTCGCCAACACTTTTTCTGATTTACATAAATGACCTCATAGATAAAACAGTAAATCCACTTTATTGCTTTGCAGACAAAAACATTCAACTAAAGGTAGACCCCGTATAGAAATCCTAAACTTCATCAGACACAAAAAGTATTATACTGGGGATTTCTTTCAAATTCGCAACAATGTTGCCAGTACTTTTATAACTTGTAATTTTGATGTAGGTACACAAGTAAAATGGTAACTAATAAAAATCAAAAGAATATTTTGTTATTGAATTCGGCTTACGTTTTGGATTGCTATACATGTACCTGTAATAGAATATGTTTACCATCCTATGTGAGAAAAGGATTGTTTTCATTGATTTTTTTTTTGAGATCTTATCATTAATAATGTTTTTCTATACAATTTAATTATAGGTTGTAAGTATAACCTCTAGATATGTATGTATGCATGTCTGTCTGTGTGCCTATATGCACATATGTATATAAATGTTTGAAAAAAAGTTTTTTTTTTAAGTTAGAATATGTTATCCAATAATCATTCGGTAAATTTTTGTTTACATAGGTACCTAAACTTAACAAAAATCATAAAACATTTGCTTTTAAGTCCCTGTTTTTATAGATCTATGTGGCGGTTTAAATCCTTATCTATTTTGAATTAAAAGGAAAGTATAAATTAGAAATAATCAGCTAAAGTTGGTTTTTTTCGAAGATTGTTGATTGTCGATTTTTATAGAACGTACAACCACGGATCACCTAACAAACAGATAAATAAGCCGGCTGGCCGTCTTTGATCTCGGAGAATTCAACGATGGCTGAGCATTGGGAATCAAACTCAGAGCCGGACTAAAATAAATTTATTATAA
The DNA here is from genome assembly GCA_963576565.1 of Aspidapion aeneum. Taxonomy (NCBI): domain Eukaryota; kingdom Metazoa; phylum Arthropoda; class Insecta; order Coleoptera; family Brentidae; genus Aspidapion; species Aspidapion aeneum. The sequence continues at coordinate 76,541,786 of OY755041.1, read as the reverse complement.
AATATGAATGTTTCAGATTGTTGATGCGAAAAAATATTTTTACTGCCAGAAACAATAAAAACATTAAAATAGTTTTGTACTGCTAAAAATGGGAGCTAAAATGAATTTTAGAGTCTCGGCCGCATAAAAATATTATATCTTGTCCTCTGTAGGGGACTATGGAAATAATGTGTTCTATTGAATGAGAGTAGCCAAAAAAGAGGTCTTCTTCTTCGTTTAGAATACGTTAGCATGTTTTGCATTGCTTTTTTTTGTTGTATTGGGATAACATTTATTAAGTTACAAGAGGAGTAAAATTGTGAATTTTAAATATAAGAATTTTGACATTGTAGAATAATTTCTTAATTTACTGGAATCAGATATTATTTATTAGTTTTTTCGAAAAATTGAAAGTTTAAGGAGATACAGGGTGACCAAATAATCTTTACAATTAGCACAAAATTGCTTCACGGTAAATTAATATTTTAAAATTTGGTAAAATCCAATATTTACAAAAAAATTGCTGTTTTATATGTATTCTTAAAAGTGTAAATAATAAGCATAATAAAAAATTATAACAAATTTGTGTCAAAAACTCTTAACCAAATATTATATAATAATTTATTATACAGGGTTTAATTTAAATGATGCATGAAACTTTAAGGGGTTGTGGAAATGGTCAAAACAAAGATTTTTTTCGCATTACATTTAGACCTCTTTGTTTTTACAGGGTGTGAAACTTAACATTTTTTTTTTCGATTTTTTGTTTGTTTCTTAAAAATTATAACAAACCATAAAAATTTTGTGGAATTATGCATTAGCAAAACGGTAATAATTAGGTTTCAAAATTATTCAAAAATATCAGAAAATATTGAAACCTATTACCCAAAAATCTGTTTCAAAAATGTTAATAAGTTTAGTGCTAAAATGACTATTTTCTCTTTTTATTAAGGGCCCTGGGGTGTGTAGGGGACAATTGGCCGCGGCCGATTCGCTGTGGTCCAATTCGCCGCGGGGACAATTCACTGTGAGATTTTTTAGTTTTATGATGTTACCATTGGGAATTGTTTAAACAGTTGAATTTAGCTTGACTTCATATATATTTGTTTGATTATAACTTTTTTCAAACCTTTCCAACATTTTTTTATTAGGAAAATAAATAAAATGGCGGATCCAAAATGGCGGATTTTTTTGTTTATGGATGGATTTGTATCTAACTCGGACTGATGAGATTTTTAATATCGCTGCTCATTATTTTTAACCTAAAATTTAAAAAAATCAAAATGGCGATACAACATGGCGGTTTTTCCATTTTTGAGCCGATATGCATCAAATTCAGAACTTTGGGTGTTTCAGGTCGGTTCCCATTTTGATTCTTTTTAGTTTAAGTTAAAAATAATAATCAGCGCCCTAAAAGATCTTAACGTTTCTAGTTTGATGCATATCGGTTCATAAATGGCAAAAATCGCCATTCTACATTTGTCATTTTATTTATTTTTTCCAATTATAAAATGCTGAATTGTATAGTTACCACCAAATAAATAGTTGGAAAGTTTAAAAACATTATTTTTATAAAAAAATATTATATGAAGTCAAGGTAAATAAAACAATGGTAATATCATGAAACAAAAATCTCGTGGCGAATTGTCTCCGCGGCAATTCGATTGGCGGTAAAATGTCCCCGCAGCAAAACGAGCCGCGGCCAATCAGCGAGCCGCGGCGAATCGGCCGCGGTTAATCGACTGCGGCGAATTATCCCCCACCCTTTTAATTTGTGAACCTCTGCTTAATATAAGGATCAAAATACCAATCTACAAATTTCCCTTTTCTACAAACTGAGCTTATGCCGCTGTTTTATACAGAACACCAAAAACTTTCTAAAAAAAGCATAGTTTATATTTTGTTTTATAGGATCTAATGGCGGCGCATTTTTAAATTTGAGATAAATATAACAAATCCTGCAAAAGTATAAAAAAAATAAAAAACAAAATCAAAGGGGTTGCAGATCTATATGCCCTTAAGAACACTTTGTACTTAAATCATTTACAGATTCATCTCATAGGACATTTAATTATTGAACCAACCTTGTATAGGATATGGCAGAGGTTTTTAAAAAATCGAAAGATAAAATAATGTATAAGTTTACCTTATAGGAACCTGCGGAAATCGAAAATTACTTCGATTAAGGGTATACCGTCGCGTGGATTTACAGTCTCTTACGGCACAAACCGTTCCCATTGTTTAAAATCAAAAATATCCTATATCAAATACAAAAATCACATCTACACACCACTAATGCTCAACACGTACTAAAAGTATAAAAAATATTGAAATACAGAATGCGCCTCTGGAGTGATTGACCCCAACATGGCAGGCTGCGTGAAAGATGCGCGTAGCACCCCCACCACCTGAGTTCCCTATCTGTTTGTTAGGTGATCCGTGGTACAACGATTAGCACAAAATTGCAATTTTTGTGCAGTCAACCAACTTGAGCTTGTTTTTTGCAAAAACACAAAATAACTAGCGGCGATATTCTGTAATGCAAACCATTTTTTTTAACTGCACATGCGCACCTCTCTCTTTCTGATCACATAAAATTATCTTCCACTTACTAACTTCACATATGCTCGACCACAGCTGAGAGGGAGATATTTTATGTGAGAAGAAAAAGTACGGTAGCGAATGCGCAGTTTAAAATATTGATTTGGTTTTCGGTTTTCTGAAAAAAACGGGACTCCATTTAAGTGTGAAAAACGTTCAACTGAAAGTAAGTGTAATTAAATTTCTTTGGTGTGAGGTTAGAGTTTATAAATAGTTTATTAGTTTTGTATTCCTAGGTGGTATTTTAAAAGTTATTAAAACCAGATGACTAAACTGCACTTTTAACTATTAATTATTGTTCTCACTACAAATGTTTTCGGTATAAAAATAACTCTTGCTTTTAGTCCAAATAAATTTAAGTTTAATGTTTTGATCACGAAAGTTAAAAAAACCTCTTCTTTATATAATATATGTATATGTATATGTATATATATATATATATATATATATATATATAGCTTAAAAAAATTAGTCTACAAAACTCCCCTGGGCAACTCTGGAAAACTCAAAAAGCTTTTTGATTTGATTTTACGCGAAAATGGAACGTCGCAGAGAAAACCTTTGTTGACAAAAAAAAATTGTGTGTGCTTAAGACCACATGGCAGAAGTGTAAACTTTAACAAGGCGAAATTAATAATACTGGCCTTCATCTGCATCATCATATTGCTCGCTGAATGTTCCTCTCACAGTTAGTCGACTCGAGCCGACTTCACCCGAATGAGCGTTACATAGCCGAGTCTGACGGCTCAGTTCAATTCAGTACCCACAAAAACTACTAAACGCGCCTAAAGAAGTTTACACTTCAAAAATTCCTTTACAATTTTTCTTAAAGGTTATAGCTCTAGACTTACATGTATAGAAGATAGAGGGCACCAAAATTGACAAAAATCAGTTTTTTGCATTTTACGGTAAGTCGTAGAGAAGAATTTTATTTTAGAGAAATATTACCCATACGAGTCTTTACAATCAATCTCCATAGTCTATAGGTCTACAACAACATGTTTAGAAGGTAGATGGCAGCTAAGTTGTCAAAAATTGTGTTTTTTTTAGTCGTAGAAAGAAACTTTATAAACATAAAATGTTAAAGGACACAATTTCCTACATTCTTTCCTTTTGGGCCACAGGTTTACAACTACGTGTAGAACATATAGGGCGCCAAATTTGCAAAAATTATAATTTTATTTTATGCAAAAACGGTAGGTCCTAGACAAACACACTATAGACACCTATGTGAGTCACAGCTCTATGACTTATGGTTTTTGCGTAAAACGCAAAAAAGTATATAATGGTAATTTTCGGCACCCTCTGTCTTCAACACATGTGGTTGTAGAGCTGTAAATTGTCATTGTCGCATTGTAGAGAATTGCGTCTTGATCATTTTATGTCAATAAAGTTTTTTTTTATGACTTACCGTTTTTGCATAAATTGCAAAAAACATAAATTTTTGAAATTTTCTTCTAAACGTGTGGTTGTAGACCTATAGACTATGGAGACCGATTGTAGGGAATCCTATGGGTAATATTTCTCATACAATAAATTTTGCCCTACGACTTATCGTTCTCGCGTAAAATGCAAAAAAACTGATTTTTGTTCGCTATTTTTCAGAAAAAAAAAATAATAGCGGCAACCATGTAGACCAAACGTCACCCTTGCATCATGTATCGTTGCCTTTGAGAGGTTATCCGAATAAACCTGCGTTTTCGTTGTTTTTTGCAATATTTATCACAAAATAAAGATTTTTTTTTATTAAATAACTTTAAAAATGCCTAAGAAGTGCATTCTGTGTGACAAAAGTGACGAGAAGTGGCTGGATTTATCATTTCACCGGTAAGTTTGAATCTCTTCCAGAAACCGTCATATTGTTTACGATTTGGTAAGGCAGTGGTGTGGTTTATAACTTTTTTTACAAAATATTAGTGATTTATTTTACAAAGAAGTTTTAAGAAACATTATTTATTGTTGCAAATTCCCTTAGTTTCCCACCTCTAGTGTTTGTGTTGTTATGTTATGTCATGCTACTGTACAGTTATTAAACATTTTAAAAATATTCAAATTTATGAGTTTACTAGGTTCCCCTGATCCAAACAAGAGAGAGCTTTGGAGGGAGATTATTGGCCTTAATAAGGAAAAAATGGGCATGTCTTTGTTCTGACCACTTTGATCCTCAGTATGTTCGTTTAGCACCTAGTAGGCACTATATTGTACCAAATGCCTTGCCCAAGGTCAGGTGTTAAAGACTAGTTCAAATTAAGAAAACTACTTACTACTAGTGGTTAGTAGTTAAATATTCAACTATCTCTTTTTATTATAAAGTATACATAATATATTTCACTGGTTGTTTTTGATGTTCGATCATCATGTAATGATGTAAAAAAGTAGTTAGAATTAACAAATATAACTATAGGAAGAAAAAAGGTAGTACCTACTTTTACACAGAAAAAAAAGAGTTTTAACTTCCTTTTCACTTACTTACTGCATAGTCCCTGGTGATTAATTAAAAGAGAGCCTTGAGTCAAATTGATTAAAATATTGTTCTTAATTCTTATATTTGCCAAATTTAATAATGTTTGTATATACAGGATGTCCCATAACTTAGGGGCCAACAAGTGATAGAGGAGGTCATGTCTGATCAAAAACTTGTTATTTTTTTAACTTTTGTGATAATAACTTTTTAAAAAAACGCAGTAAAAATATGAAATTGCGTAGTCTTGTATTAGAACAAAAGCAGTAAATTGAAATTAATTTAAAAAAATTAATTTGAAAAAAGTTTGTCAGTCAATTTTTTTAGAAAATACTATTTTTTTGGTATGAACTTTTATGAATGCCATATTAAATGCAATTTTTTGTTAATAAAAACAAGTCTCTAGCGAGACATAATAATGAAATATTATTGATATTTTTTAAAAGAGAAAGCAAAAATTAATTTAAAAATTATTATTTTTTATACATTTTCGAGGTTATTTTGACAGCCCGTACCTCCTCCACTTGTAATATTATCAAAAAAGGAGTACCACATTTTTTAATTACAATTAGCTGAGTATTCAGCTGGCTGTGACAGATTTTTTTTTGTATAACCCGTTTTCACCCACTCCTTTTTAAAAATCCTATATCTTAAAAACAGATGAATGTTGACCCCATGTTATATAAACTTTTTTCTTGGAAATAACCTCCTCTATCACCTGGTGCACTATGGCGCCTAAGTTATGGAACACCCTGTATAATAATCACTTAATTATAAATAATAATTTTTTCATTTTTATTTTATTTGGTAAATAAAAATTAAATAGATTTTTTTATGGAAATCAAAAGTATTTTGTTGATAAAACTGAATAAGTCATATTTTTTAACATTTGCAAATGTAAAAAAACACAGACTCATACCAAATATTTTCTAAAAAACTAATTTCTAGAGTTTAATAAACTAATGAATGGATTTTGGTAAAATAAACCAATGAGTGCTTTTTCTTTCGAGGCAATAGTTTTGCTTATAAAATATAACAAAAAATCTATATTATAAGTATAGGCTGTCCCATTTTTATCATTTGGGTGGTTGTGCTTTAATTTGAACAGAATAATGATGGCAAACATCGCATATCAATATTATAAACATAGAAACCGAAAACACCCAAAAGTGTCGAAAATGCACCCTGTACACTAGGGGATCAAATAGACTCTTTAAATCCTCAAGGTCTGAGTATATAATTCGGAGTTTTTGACTTTTTTAACAGAACAAATCTACTTACTGTAAAAAATTTACTAAGAGCAATGTATTACCAAGGTGAAAGAGTAAAAAGCTAAAAAACACCTTTTACAATTTGAAATAAAAAGAAACACTTTTACCTGTGTTTTAAATTTTAGGGATTAAAGGAACACTTTTCTATATCCAGAAAAAATAATATAAAGTAGATTTCTTATCTTTAGGGAAAAATAATAAAAATCAAAACTACGGATATTACCAGCTGTAAATAAGTTATTGATTTCTAATATTATAAATCGATAAAAAAATTAATTCTGTAAAAAGAGTCATTTAAATAGAATGGCTGTCAAAGCTGTACCGGTAATATTTTACACTTATTTAAATTTTATAATTTTGGGTGCAAAAATTTTATAGGAAAATGTCTACAATTATATTTATTTTATTTTCAACAAAATCTGCACGCCCATGGTTTTGCATTGATTTCTCTTTTATACCTCTTACAGTGTTGCCTGCGAGGATTCGGCGAAATTTTCTGAGATTTCATGCATGATGAATGAATTTGCGTATTATATAATGGGGATGCGTCTTCTAGGGTTCCTTGAATTTCTTTGTTTGCAGATGATGGCAATGTAGTCTCCTCAGTCATACCACCCACTCAGTGTCTATCCGCACGTGAATTCCATCATCTTAGACAAACTCAAATATCGCAGATAAATAACGACCTGGAGATAATAGAGGACTGGGGCAACAAAAACCTTGTACAGTTCAACGCGCAGAAAACCCAAGCAGCCCTGTTTTCAAAAAAGACCAGCACCGGTGAGCCAAACATCATGCTATCTGGAAGTGCTGTCACATTGCAGAGCCAGTTGAACATCTTAGGAGTCACTGCAGAGACCAACATGTCTTGGCACAGTCACGTGGCAGATATAGCTAAAAGGGCGTCCCAAAAGCTTGGGGTGCTATTTCGTACAAGACATCTGTATACACCAAGCCAACTGCTGACACTCTACAAAGCCCAGATTCGACCAACTATGGAGTACTGCTCACATATATGGAGTGCGGCACCCAAACATACCTTAATGCTTTTGAACACCGTGCAAAAACGAGCTATCAAGCTGATCAATGACCCCGCACTTACCCGTAGTTTGGATAGTCTCGAACATCGAAGAACTGAGGGCGATCTATCTCTCTTCTACAGGTATTATCACGGAAAATGCTCTGAAGAGTTGGCACGTATGATCCCCCCGGGAGTAGCACCCACTAGGCGAACACGTCAAACAGACGGTAACCATCAATTTACTGTCAAAATAGAGGCACCAAGAACCTCATTATATCAGAATTCATATCTCTGGAGAACAGCATCGCTGTGGAATAAACTCCCTGCGACAGTTTTCCAGATTACAACCTGAACCGTTTCAAAACCAACACACACCAACATTTCCGCGCACTGGCCGCTTCTCGAGCGTGATAGGGACCTCCTTGCGAGTGCGCTTAACCGTAAAAAAAAAAAAAAAGACAAAGTTTTTTATCGTGTATGTGTGTGTGTGTGTGTGTGTCCAGCCCACTACAGCTCCGAATGGCTGAACCAATTTTCATAAGACTTTTTTGAAAAATAGTGTTCGATAATATAACAGGCAGAAAGAAGTTTTCTGATGGTTAAAATCTTGAAAAAATGCTAACTTTTTAAAGGAGCATGCATCCATAAGCGATTTTCGAAATATAGTAGAAAACATTTTTCTTAACTGTGTGCTACCAAAAATTTCGTAGGAGCTTTATTTTCTCATTAATTAGGCATTTCGTTTCCCTAGTAATGAATAAATTGTATGTTTTTCTTTAACTTACCAAAACCCAAAAAACATACAATTTATTTATTTTCTCATTTATTTCAGGACACAGCCAATGTTTTAAATATTTGTATGGATAAATTAAAAAATAATTAAGTTTTGCTATTTTAATAATTTTTCTTTCAATTACTCTGGCCAATTTGGTATCATGATGAATGGTTTCTTCAGGTGACTATCTCTTTAATACGGGTCCTCCAAAAGCTCTTAAACAACTAACTTTTATAGATTTGTTTAACCGGCCTAATCAATCATAATAAATTGACAACAACTTGTTTTAAGTTAGAACAATTTTCTATGAAAAACGGTTTGGTCGTCTGAACTGGATGTGAAAAGGTCAAACCTAAGAATTGTAAAGAGTTAATTTATTAGACCGTGTTGAAAAGTGCCTCATTGTATGGTAACTATTTAGTTGGTACAGACACGTATCTCACTAATTTTAAAAATGTATCACCAATCTTTTTTTTTATTACTGAGACAGAAGAAGTTAAATCTGGACTTCTATGCTTTGCTGGTTCATTTAGACAATATATCAGATTAGACCTTTACCGAGTCTCTTAATACTTATCTTGTTTTGGTAGTTTTATTTTTTTCATCTGCGGAACTTATCAATTTTATATTTTAGAAATTAACATTTTTGCATGCTTCTTTTTGCGTAAAATTTTTTATTGTTGTTTGCTAATTTGCCAAGAACTCATAAAATATTTAACAAATCAGCTTCTACTACGGTACTTCTGTAAATTAAAAACACAAAAAAAAAAATTACTCCAATCTAGAAAACTAACTTTCTCAAATATCAAAAATCTTCCTAATCTCTATCTAATCCATAAATAATGACATAGCCTGCTTTAAAACAATGTTTTATTTTTCTTGATATATCTAGCTTTGATAAAAGGGTTAGTGTTTCAATAAAAATATGTTTTTCAAATCAAGGGTGCTTAATGCTGCCAGTTATTTTTTCTTTATTGTTTTATTTTGAATTTTTTGGAAAACCTAACCTTAAAGTTTGTTTTGATATTTTTGGGCTTTCTGCAAAAACCTTCAAAAAAAGAAAGTCCTGTTTGGGAAAAATTCCGATCAGGGGATAATTTCTCTCTTTGTTGAAAGTTATTTTCTTTTTGATCACCTGATCATTTTGTTAAAATCATGCGCGTTTTTTGCTCACGCTGGGAGTTTGAAGCGCCACCCTGTGTGTGACAGGGGAATGAAGAAATCACTTCCGTCAAAAAACTAAAAGAAGCCACACGTGTTTTCGGGTTGAAGACCGAAATTCCAGTCACATGACGGGGGCGGTGCCGCCAGTGAAATTTTGGGACTGCTGCAGAATTACAGAAGGTAAGCTTCTAGCGTGTTGCCGATTTTTTCCTTTGTTTTTTAGTTTAATAGACTCTGTTTTCCCAGGCGAATTTAATTTTGGGGTTATTTTTGTTTGGGATATCTCTAGTTTTTCTCCCCTTCAGGGCTCAGATGTCTAAAGTGTTTAAATTGTATTGACTATATTGTTTCAGCTTAAGAAAAGCCACTCTTTAAATCGGGGTCATACCCATGAAAAAATTTCGGGGGGGGGGGATAAAAACTTTAAAACAGAGTTTTGGAAAATTTGCTTTTTGTGTTGGGAATTGCATGAAAAAGTCTGTAAAAATTTTTCTTAATTTTGCATCCTGTCACTTGTGTCCCTTTATCAATACTAATGTTGATCCTGGATTAAAATACATAAGCGAATGAAGTATACTGGATTTAATACCTATTCCCAACTAAAAGATATTGAAATTGAACAAATAGTCCATGTTGTCTGAAAAATATTGCTTTAAAATTGAATTTTGCGTTTCTTTTCAATATCTCGAAATCCAAAGTTCTGACAGTATTTTAAGTTATTACAAAAATGGTTGCAAGAAATTTTGTCCAACGCCGATGTTTATTATATTTTATGGTTTAAAAGTTATATAATTTTGTAAACATTGTACTCAGATGGAGTTACACTTGTGTTTCCAATCTAACCTAAAAAATATTTTTTATTGATCTGCATTTTGCTAAATAAAAAAAAATGGCGAGTACAGCCATTCATAAGACCTAGTTAATCTGAGTGTTAGGCAAGTTTAATCATGTGTGAATACTAGGTTACCTTAAATGGAAAAATAATTTTGACACATGCCTAATTAAAGACGGTTTTCTCCAAAGCTAAAGAATAAATTCAAGTGCAAAATTATTTACTAAACCTAATTTGAAAAACTAATAAAAAAATGTGAGAAGGTTAAATTCTAACTGTGAGTTTTGTTTTTTTTTAAATAAAAAGCATGAAAATAAAACAAAGTAAATTTTTTTATTAATAAGTGTTCTCAAAATGGGAACGTTGGCAGCTAAATGGCTAAAATATATTTTTTAATTTTTGAGTTATCGTGCCCCAGACACACAACGTCATCAAAAGCTTTAGTGGCTAGGTAACCTTGTTTTAACTGAAAATAAAAAAATGTTTTTTTTGACGATCCCAGTAGCCTTCCTACCCATGGATGGCAAAAAAATAAGTGAAAAGTACTTTAGTCTGAATTGGGTTAAGATTTAGTCATAAGTTTAGTGTATAGGTTTGAATAGGATTGCATTTTACAATTAGATAATTATTGTTAAGAGTAAACAAACGAATGGAACAAAATTATTTAAAACAAAACATTAATAATCTTGAAAAGAGAATCAAAAATCATCTTACTGTAAGCAAGTCTTTTTCTAGAATTAATCCAATATGATTTTCTTAAAATGAAACAATTGTATCTTATAACGAGGGGTAGTTTTCTTTGAGTAGATGTAATATTACAGGAATTTTTTTATTTTATTTTAAAGTCAATATTGCTTTGATGTAGTGGCTTACGCAGGGGGGCTTAGGTGCTGAAGCCCCCCCAGAGCCACTGAATACAGTGAAACCTCTCCTTGCGGACACCTCTATTAAGCGGACACTCCCTTTAAGCGGACAAATATTTTGGAACCAAGCTTTTCACTATTTATTTAAATGTAAAATTCACTTCTATAACCGGACACTCTCATAACCGGACGCGGACAATTTTTTTTGGTTAAAACATTTTATAACCTCCCTTAACCGGACGCGAACCTCTGACAACGGGACGGATTACTGCACGACATAGGCATAAACATTATGTAGTATGTTGGCAACAACGCACTCTGCAGCCGGGGAATTACCTCTTTCCGTTCTAATGCGGAGACTTAATACTTCTGTCGTATTTACAACATACTTTATTCGGCGGGGGCGGGACTGCTGTGTTTTATTTTTATTGTTCAATTGGGTAGTAATAGATCTCTTTGGAATAGAGCCTAGTAAAAAACTTCTTAGTTTACGTGAAAAAATGAAAGTTGTTAACGTTTTAAAGAAGGAACATCTATCAGCACGAAAGATCGTTGAAAAATTTAATATCGGAAAAACTCGAGCAGCGGAAATTGTTAGTAAATATATATTACAATTTCGCATAAGCGGACACCTCCAAGAAGCGGACAAAATCGACGGAACCGTGAGTATCCGCTTATGGGAGGTTTCACTGTATTGACCCCTAAAAAATGAATTTGCCCAAAAATCAAGATTAAAATGTATCGATTTGCGCTCACCCCCCCCCCCAGAATTCATCTCTGCGTATCTATCTGCGATCAAGCCCCCTCATGATTCGTTTCTGCGTACGCCACTGTTTGATGCATAGGAGAGCAGAAATTTTTTGTGTGAATTTTGTCTTCCGTTAAAGTTTATTAAGTCAGTCAAACAATTTATTTGAGAAGTACTTGAATTTGGATACACTCTGCAAGGTAGCAAGTATTATTCCTACAAGTACTGTCACACACCGACAACGTGCATACATAATTTCGGTTTTGTTGTACGACTAATTAGCACGACAATGTGGGTATCAAATATACACAGAAAAAAAAATCCAATATTTAATCTGTAATAATTAATCATACCTAAAGTCAGATAAAGTTGGTTTTTACACTTCTAGGGACACTACTAAAATGTAGGTTTAGAACGTTTTTCTACGTTGTCGGACGCCTATTCTCCACCTCCTACGATCCTGACAATCATCTTCTGTTAGGTTTTTTTGACTCACTTATCTTTGAATTTACTGTTGTCATTCCGGTTTAGGACGCCCTCTTTTTCTGTGCCCTATTGGTTGCCATTCTAGGACCTGCTTTGTTTTTCTTTCATCGTTGATCCGTTGTACATTACCGTTCGTCTAGGGATACACAAATCTAATATGGGTGAGCGGTAATTTTAATGTTTTACTAAAATGAAGAAAATAAATGGCCCGATGACGAACAGATTCTAAATGAAATGCATGCATGCATATACGTAATATCAAAGGTTCTAAAGGTCTCACCAAATTTTGGGCTATTATTTAATATTCTAAATTTAAAAAACTATTCTTTAAAATGACGAGAATTCATCAAAATCAAAATCAGAAGTTATTGACATAAGATCCAGCTCTAATAAGTTAGTAAGTACTTACTTCAGAAATAAGATTTGTACTAAAACAAGGTATTAATTATGCTTTAGTCGCATATGCTAGAAAGAGAAATAGTATAGGGATTTTTTGCTGGTTAGGTGGCATCTCTAAACGTATATTTTTGTGTGTCTCAAATAGTCAGTAGAGAACAGTGTACCAGAAGTAGGCTTACTTGTAACCCGAACCTCTCTAATTCTAGCACATGGAAGTCAAGAATACATACCCTGAAAACAAATTTCGTTTATCATTTTTATTATGCACACACCACAACTTTTCCAACTTTTTCTTTTTTTAAGTACTTACTTGGCCTAAATTTTTAGCAAATTATCTCTAATGGCGGATTTACACGGTTCCAGTAGTTGAAACAAGCACTAAAGCCAATAACTAAAATTTAGTTAATGGCAGCGTTTAGCCTTCATGACTTAGTTTGAGCAGGTAAGCTGTTAAGTCGCTTTTAGTCAGTAGTTTATTTGATTCAGTAGATTAAACCTATATGTTGGCTGATTCATTTTGCAAACAAAACTTTATCTGTGAATTACGCCACTATTAAGATTTTTTTTTAATTAAGAAACTACTGTTATTCTCCTAGAAAAAGAAAAATCACTAACTTGCCAGTGGTTTATAAAAAAAATACTTGCCTAACAAATTTTGAAAAACTTATCTTTCTAATAAACAACACAATTGCGACGGCGACGTTCCGATTCTTCTTCTACAATCGTTTTGAAGTTCTTCAAATATTTAATTTCAAATTATCATTCTTTTATCAATACTATTTATTGTGATTTATGTTTGTGTTTGTTAAATAAATAGAAGTAATTTATTCCATTTACTAATACTAATACCAATTTTTCAAGTTACAATTTTTTGGGGTAGTTTTTTCCTCTTTAAGTTCTTAAATTAGACACCATTTTTTACATAATTTAATTTTGAGAGCAAAATTATAAAATCATGAAAGCTATAATTTAGGTTTGCATCACAACTACCAGCTACTAGCACGGTTTAGTAGCTACTGGTTACTAGAAAATAGTTTCTGGAAGGAATACATCCATAAGCTTTTCACGAAAATATTAACAGTTGACTAACAACAAAATTTGCCAGATATCAATCAAAAGAACCAAAAGTCAAAAGAAAGTTGACCACCTATTAAACCTAAAAATCCTAATAGAACGGGCCAACGAATACAACATTTCACTATATAACGCGTTCATGGACTTTGAAAAAGCGTTCGATAGTATTGAGCACTGGACAGTAAAAGCATCTTTAATTAATAGCCGAATAGTTCACAGATACACAGATTTAATAGCCAATATATATAGAGAAGCAACAACATCAATCAAAACCCACGAAGAAAACCAAGCCAATCCGCATACAAAGAGGTGTCAAACAGGGTACAGTATCCCCTAAACTATTTAACCATCCCCGAAGATGTTTTTAAAAATTTAGATTGGGAAGAAATAGGCATCAAAGTAAACGGACAATTCTTGAATCACCTACGATATACTGATGATATCGCCTTAATAACAGTTAAGAAAGAAGAACTGATAAAAATGCTGGAAGAACTGGATACAGCAGCTAAAAATATAGGCTTGAGTACGAACTACACGAAAACTAAAATCATAACAAACACGATCAGAATAAACCAAGAGAAAATAGTAGTAGAGGAATATGTATATTATATACCTGGGACAAATTTTTAAACTAAAAAATGGAAACCAAACAACTGAAATCAAGAGACGAGTAAGATTGGCCTGGGCAGCATTAGGTAAATTAAGCTTCATATTAAAAAATAAAAAATATCCTATTCCAGACCTGGACGCTTACGCAATCAAATATGGATAAGGTAACAAAAGCCCAAAGATCAATGGAAAGACAAATGTTACATGTAAAGCTAACAGATAGAAAAGGGAATGAATGGATAAGAAATAAAACAAAAGTCATGTCAGAGGAGAGGTACCAAAATTAAAATGGAAATTTGTCGGTGATAATATCAGGCAGAAGGACGATCGATGGAACAAATGCATTGTAAACTGGAGATCTTGGGAAAATAAAAGTACTAGTGGAAAACCCCAAATGAGATGGGCGGGCGATTTGAAGAAACATGCAGGAACTCGATGGATAAAGACGGCGGCAGACAGGAAAGAGTGGAAGATATTGGGGGAGGCCTATGTCCAAAGGTGGATCGAAGAAGGCTTAATAGATAGATAGAGACTAGTATGCTAGTCACTTGTACCACTAAATGGAACAAGTAACTATAATAATGTAAACTTCGCCTAATGAACTTTCGAGACCACTCTAGGTAAATTTGTTTGCAAGTAGACATGAGGTTTTAAGCGAGTATTTAGTAATTTTATTGCATTTACTGTATACGCTTAAGTAACCTGTTTCGAGGGCACCTTACTGTGCTTAATACGTTAAAATTTTAATTTTAAGATTCCGAATGCCCGTGCATTTAATTAGCAAATTTTAGCGATGACACCGTTTTGATTGGCTTTTTAAAAGCTGTTAACACAATGTTAACATACCGCAGTTTTTATATTTAATTTTACCTTTTACCTTATTACGATCTGATAAGGTACGATTTTTTTGGAACAGAACCTAATTTTGGCTGGCACAGACTAAAAAACCATATTTAATGAAAGCTTATCTAGGCTTTTAAAATTTTGTTATGAAAAACACTTTAGGCCTAAATCCACTTAGAGTTAAGGTCACTTATCGTAAACCTTGCCTAAGAATAGCGATACTGGTGTTTTTAATATACATACAATGAACGAACCTGTTGGAATAGATTTCAAAGTGGGTGAAATTTAAGCCTTTTGGAAAAATCCAAAAACACATCATCTGAGATTTCTAAAGCGCAATATTTATGACGGTAATTTTTTTTATTCAGACCAGTCGTCCGGTGAGGGGTTTACTTAAGGTCACTAGCAGAAGAAGAAGAAACTTCGTGATTTAGTGACCTAAGGCTTACTAACATACATCCAGTGGCGTATGCAAGGGGGTACTTTTAAGGGTCAATGGCTAGAGAGGTATTGTTTTCGACGATTTTTTTAAGATAACGCCGAAAATGTGCCTGTACATATGACCGGCCCACGATAGCTCCTAAACCGCTGAACCGATTTTTATGAAATATTCAGGTAAAATAGTGTTCGGCCCTGCTGCAAGGTGATTAGAGTTGGGTCAAAATCCATTAATGATAATGACAATTTTTTGACAGTTGACAAATAATGCTAACTTTTTAACGGGCCATTTTTTTAATATGCGATTTTCGTAATATAGTAGGATAGGTTTTTTTTCATTAATTTTCGTTATAACAAAAGAACTTTGTTGGAGCTTTTATTTCTGCGATATTAACAAAACTCTTTTTAGGGTTGATGTAGTGTCGAATTCATTTTGTGTGTGTTATGAGCGAGGAAGGTTATCATATCATATTTTACACTTGAATGATTCTACTTGCGGTCCTTAACTTGTTCAAAAGCTTATAAGAAAGCACAAATCACGATGATTTTTTTTTTAACATCGTCAGTTAAAACGATTTTTTCCAGTTTGAAAAAGAAAGAGAATTAAATATTTTTTTGACATACGTGAATCAACATGTTGTGTTTTTGTTTAAAAAAAAAACGAATGTAAAAATAGGTTAATAAACTATATTTTGACATTTTTGAAGTAAAAAAAAAATGTACTGTTGTCTTTCATTTTACAAAATCTTTCGAATAGAGTAACAAAGTAAGAAATTTTTAAAAATTATTCAAGTCAAGAAAATATTTTATTATTTTTTATTTCTTATAAGCTCTGGAACGCGACATTGCAAGTGGGGTCCATACCGTCTAAAAAAAAGTTGTATATTAGTGGACCCCTTTCCAAAGGTGCGTCCAAAAAAAATATCTGTTAAAAATTTTGCCAGTTACAAGTCGCAGTCGATGTGTTTTTGGATTTTTTCAAAAAGCTTAAATTTAACCCCTGAGCGAATTTATTCCAGCCGGCTCGTGGGAACGAGCCGGCTGGAATAAATTTTTACTGTATAAAGGCAACAACTCTATGTGTAACTTTTCTAGGGCATAAAAAGAATATAATTTTAACTTATTGGTAAAATTTTGCCGCTTGCAAGTTTTTCCCTTACCTTGACTTGCAATTTGCCCACCAATTTTTGGATTATTTTGTGTGTTAAACGAATTTTGAGGGTTTGGAGCATTTTATTCGTATTTAGTTTCTGCGTTGGTTGTGTTATATACAGGCGCCTAGCGCTGGGGGGGGGGAGGGATTAAACCTCCCATGAGACAAATATTGTTAATTAACTTGTTCGAAAACCTTTGTATGAAATTTTTGATATATACATTACTACATGCAAATTGAGATGGGCGGACGATTAGAAGAGACGTGCAGGACCTAGATGGATGAACACGGCGACAGACAGAGAAGAAAGGAAGATATTCGGGAAGGCCTATGTCCAAAGATGGATTAAAGAAGACTAGATAGATAGACATACAAAGTGGGGGGCCACGTCAACCGAAACGAACCCCTCCGCACCCTTGAATCGCTGGCGCTACGCTACTGGTTATATATCTATAGTTAGACCTTTTTTGTTACTAAAATTAGCTATAATTACAGAAACTAGTGTATATCTAAGTCTGTGTTAATAACAGTAATTTTTGTGGTTGTACCTTTGAGGTCTGACTTCTAAAGCGGGCCGAATAAAATTCATATTTTAAATTATATCTCTGCATATACCTAGATAAATTTATCTAATCAAACGTGAATTCGCCCATTGTCTTTAAAAGTCCACCATTAATTTTCCAAATGTGTGTTGAATAAATTTTCGTTTATGGGTTTCCTCACATTTTTAGAGAATACTTTTATATTTTACCTATTAAATAATTAGCGGCTTATATAGCATTTGTTCTCAATTTCCACTGTCTTCTGTCCATATAGGTGGTACTATCTGATTTTATGTCACGTTTGGATATATCAAATATAGCTTATGTCCTTTACTCTATATAATTTTTTTAGTGAGTTTCCATATTGTGAGTGGGTGCCATGATATAGTAAAATCCGCTTTCTGATATACTTTTTGCATTTTTTTGCCATGTGCCGTGCCCCAGATTAAAGAGTAAGGAACCTTTTTTTTTGAAAAACAGTGCAGGGCGATAGATTTCATAGAAGCGAAGCCGTATTATACAGCACAAAAAAACTAAGTTTTTCTGTGTATGCAGAATATAAAAGGAAAATATCGGCACTGCCAAAAAAAACTCTGGGATTTGGAATTGTTTGTTTTTGTATGTTCTTAAAAACGACGAATATAATAAATAATTTTGAAGTTTTGTTTGTAAAATTCCAGTTCCAAAGATCGGAAGAGTTCCCACCCCCCCGTGGGAGCAGCCCCTCATAGGCTTCAAAAACCTTCCCCAAACGTGACCTCACGACGCTTTCCGACATTTTTCTCGTAAACTATAACTTTTACAATTTTTATATTCTCTAATAAATTCTTCATCAAATTTGGTATAACACATTTTTTACGTATTACTCACTCAACGCTTATAAATGGAATTGAAATATAAACATATTAATTTGAGCTAGTGTAAAAATGAGCTCTTTCGCGGCGATTACCTCGAAAACCATTTATGTGAGTAAAAATTAAAGAGCAGTTTTTTCTCTATAAAACCCATATTGCATTGAATATTTATGAGGAAGTGTTTGTGGTCAAATGATAATGCGTTAGCATTACACACTCTTTCCTATGTATATCCATGTTAAATGCTAAAGAAATCCAAAATTGGTTTTCTCAAAAAGTAAGAAAACTTTTTTGTAAGAAACACAAATGTAATTTTAGTACCCGTGAATTTACAAATCAAAAAAGTTTTCGTGTTTTAAACAACGTTATACCCAAATGGAGAAAGTTTATAATAAGCAGTCCTTTGGCGTCTCTATATTAAAGATATTTTCGTAAATGATACGTTTTTTTGAGGTTTTATTCAGTTTTCTGCAAAACGAAGCATTTTATTAAAACATGTCAGGAGCACCATTGTAGCATTTCGCTGCTTGCTAGAGCCAACTTTGGAAAAACATTTCCAAACTAGTAAGAACCGTTCATTTTTCTATGTTGTTGTTATGATTTCACTCCTTTTCAATGGATTTGGATAATATTTAAGTTTTAAAGTAGTAAAATATGCGAAATATTGATCAAAACTTTTGCAATGCCTCATTTAAAATTTTGAGGTTTTTTATTTTTTTCCCATGGTTTTATCATATTTCCCATCAGCCTTCCAAAGCTCAGCTCTCTAGCGTTTCTTAAAGTGGGCAATGTTACTTTTACATAACTAAATATTTGTAGGGGCGGGAAATAAATATAATGTTAATGTTTTTAAACTTTTTTCTACAGTTTTATGATAGTTTCTATCAGTCTTCTAAAGCTCAGCTCTCTAGTGTTTCTGAAAGTGACCAATGGTATTTTATATACCTTTACATTTATAGAGGAGGGAGGGAAATAAATATTTTGGTGTTTTCTTTTTTTATATAGTTTTATCATAGTTCCTATCGGTCTTCCAAAGCTCCACTCTCTAGCATCTCTGGAAGTGGGCAATGCTATTTTTCACAATTTTACATTTATAGGGGAGGGAATTTTTTTTTTCATAGTTCTATCATAGGTCCTATCAATCTGCCAAGGCCCAGCTTTCTAGAGTTTCAGGAAGTGGGCAATGTTACTTTCACGAAAATGTAAATGTATAGGGGAGGGGAGTAAATTAGAATTTTGGGGTTCTTTGATTTTTTTCAAGGGTCAGTCTGTCAAATTTCAGCTTTTTAGCGTGTCTGGAAGTACAGTAGAGTTTTGATGATCTTTACATGAATAAGTGAGGGGCAATTTCGATGATTTTTGAAATTTCGTATCTATTTTATGGAAGCCCATAAAACTTTGAGAAGTTGTTAACTCTATGAAGATCCACGACTGTGCAAAGTTTGAGTTTCGTGGCTCATGGCTGAAATGTTTCAAGAAAAGATGGTACCGCAGTTTGCGCGGACTTGGCAGGGCACTGCCGTGCCCCCAGATTACTCGACTCACCATCCCCATTCAAAATAAATAGACGTAAAGTTTAACCTGTGAAGGAGACGCGTGCTAAAAATTTTTTAAGATATAGCCAAAAAGTGTGCAAAGTGTGCAAAAAAAATCGACGTGTTCGCGAGTTTTTTTGGATTACATCAAAATATACCTACCCGAAAAAGGCTCTGTCACGTAAGTTTTCTTTGAAACACATTGTATTTAGGTATTTTTATCAAGCAAGAATACGAGTACCCTCTAATCCCATGCATAGTTTATAAATTAAAAATAAAAACAACATCGAAATAATCATTTGACCACGATTTGATAAAGCCTTAAGGACGCCTATTTGTGTAGGAACCCTATTCCGTCATTTATATTTTTGACTGTTTCAGCTACTCTCATACACGGACCTTCCAAACGACATACCATGCTTACCATTTGATTAATTGATGAAAATCATAAAACTTCATTATTTATTGTCTCGAAAAAAAATGTCACCCACATTTCATTTCAATACGATTATGTAACCTGTTCACATTTTGTATTCAAGGTTTGCTTTTGAAAGAAATCGTGGTATTTTTACCGAAAAAAATTATATTTTTTAAACCAACGGCGATCGGAAAACAAGCACTTTTGGTAGAATTTTATATACGAAAAGTGTCAGTTTACCAGTAGCTACTTTAAGAAAACTTTTCGGTCTGAACAGGGACCTGTTAAGAACCAAGAGATCGGAAAATCAGTTTTCTGATCCCTATTTTGCGTAGGGGACAATCGCCGCGGTCCGATTTGCTGCTGCCGTTTTACCGCGGCCGATTAGCCGCCGTCAATTTGCCACGGGCCGATTTGCCGCGGGGATAATTCGCCGCCGGCCGATTTGCCTCGAGAATTTATATTTAGTTTTTATTTTAAGATAACATAACTTATTTTTTCTTAAATCATTACTACCTGCCCTCTTATTGTGAGATCAAAATATGTGTTAAACCTAACCGTGGTCAATCGATCGCAAACGTATACTAACCGGTGTCTTTGCCACCAACATATCTAAAAAAACACCACAAAAAAAAATGCTTTAAAAAAAAACTAATTTATAAAAAAAAATTACAAAAATTATTTTTCAAAATAATACTTTTATCAAAAACTATAAAAAATACTCTGCCAATATATGGGCCCCTAAGCTCACACTAGGTACTATAGTTATAGTTTACGTGTGAGCTAATATAACTAAAAACTGAAATATATTTTATTCAACTCCAGACTAAATTACCTTTTGTTTGATACCACACAAGCCATGTTTTGACTTAAACTAAAATTTTTAAAATCTACCCCCGCCCTTAAAAAAAACAAAAACTAAAATGTATTTTGTTAAACTCCGGACTCAATTACCTTTCGTTTGATATCACACACGCCATATTTGCACATAAACTCTAATTTTTTAAATCTACTACTTTTATTCGGTTTGTGTTCGGTGGATTTTGTTCATTTTTAAATGGAACCATCTCGACCCAAAACCCAGCCTAGGTACCAAATTTCATTAAAATCGGCAAAGCGGTTTTTGAGTTATGCGCGTTGGTCGTTACAGACAGACATACAGACAGACAGACAGACAGACATACAGACAGACAGACAGACAGACAGACAGACAGACAGACGGCGCAACAAAAAAGTTTCTAAATCATCTGAAACGCAAAGATATATAAAAAAAATTGAAATCGGAGCAACTTTTTTTTTCTCGAAAAAATTAGGATCACCATAGCTCACACTACTATAGTATAGTACATGTGTGAGCTAAAAAAACTAGAATAAGGCTTAGCTCTTCATCTATTTAACCCCACGAGCCGCTGGCTAAAAGTTATTCATAGGAGGAGGTAATAAGTTTAAGATTTTAGCTCACACATTTACTATACTATAGTAGTGTGAGCTATGGTGATCCTAATTTTTTCGAGAAAAAAAAAGTTGCTCCGATTTCAAATTTTTTTATATATCTTTGCGTTTCAGATGCTTTTAAAACTTTTTTGTTGCGCCGTCTGTCTGTCTGTATGTCTGTCTGTCTGTATGTCTGTATGTCTGTCTGTAACGACCAACGCGCATAACTCAAAAACGGTTTGCCCGATTTCAATGAAATTTGGTACCTAGGCTGGGTCTTGGGTCGAGATGGTCCCATTTAAAAATGAACAAAATTCACCGAACACAAGCTAAATAAAAGGGTGGGGGTACATTTTAAAAATTTGAGTTTAATTTAAAACATGGCTTGTGTGGTATCAAACGAAAGGTAATTTAGTCTGGAGTTGAACAAATTATTAGCTTACAAGTGTACACTATAACTATAGTACCTGGTGTGAGCTTAGGGGCCCATATATTGGCAGAGTATTTTTATTGTTTCAGGTGCTTTTTTATGTATAGAGTTTATTAAACTTAGAAAGGGAAAATTGCTGAAATCAAATAACGATTGTCGAAAGATATAAAAACGAATTCTCTAGTGACCAAAAGCTTCGCAAATTCCAAGTTTGATAAATAAGCATTACAAACACTACTTACTTGATTTATACCATTCAATCAAATTAACATAACACAAACATGATGTGCAGATTAATGCACCTTGATTATTTGCAAGTGATATTAGTATTAAATGAGCTGTTTGTTTATCATAAATATTTAAATTTATTGTTAGGAATCCAGGTGTTCTTACAAGAATATAGAAATCATATTTTGTGTTTTAACTTTTACACCAGTCGATTTCTCAAAAATTTAATAAATGTAATAAAAAATTGTACGGTAGGAGTCTTAGAGATCTAATAGAGAATGATTTTCATGAACAAGAAGAAGGCAGATCTTGTAGTGATAATGTTTTTTGTCTTAAACAAGTAATTGAGAAAAGGAGCGCCAGAAATATAGAGACTCATGTTACCTTTGTGGACCTACAAAAAGCATATGATACCGTTCCAGTAGAAAAATTATGGACAGTGTTAGAGTAGACTAATATCAATCATACATACATAAAAGCGATAAAAGAACTATACAAAGGGTCAAAATCTAAAATTAAAATTGGAAAACGACTTTCAAAAGAATTCCTGGTAACGAAAGAATTAAGACAGGGATGTTGTATCTCTCCAACTCTTTTTAAAATATATATCGCAGTAGCTCTAAAAAACTGAAAACGCAAAGTACACGGCATGGGAATACAACTTAACGACCGATTTACCATATACACACCACAGTTTGCTGACGACCAAGTAATTGTAGCTAATGATAAAGAAGACATGGAGTATATGATGAGAAAGTTAACGGAAGAATACCAAAAGTGGGGGTTAACAGTGTACGTGTAAACAGACACAGTACTTATGTATTGGAAACGAATCAAGTGAATTAGAACTAGAAAATGGACAAACAATATCTCCATGTAATGAGTATGTATACTTGGGTGTCACATTTGATAAGACGGGAACAGACTGTAAAGAACTGGAAAAAAGAATAGTAAAAAGCAAAAAAGGTTATTGGTTGTCTTAACAGTATTTTATGGAGCATAGAGATAAAAAAGAATGTAAAATTTAACACATATGAAACAAAGGTGAAAAGCACGCTGTTGTATGGAATAGAGACTTGTCGCGTAACAGAAAAATACAAAGCAAAAATGGAAAGTGTCGAAATGGATGCAATAAGAAGATCAATGAGAATATCTAGAACAGATCATATAAGAAATGAGATTATAAAAGAAAGAATGGGAATCGAGGGAAGCATAACGGATGACATCACTAAAAGGCAACTGATATGGTACGGCCATGTACAACGGATGAGCGACGAAAGATTACCAAAGCAGGTCCTAGAATGGGAACCAATAGGGCGCAGAAAAAGAGGGCGTCGTAAACTGGAATGGCAACAGTCAATCCAAAAATCAATGAGTCAAAAAACCTGACGGAAGATGACTGTCAGGATCGAATGAGGTGGAGAATAGGCGTCGGACAACGTAGAAAAACGTTCTAAACCGACATAGTAGTAATAAAAAATTCTCATGGATCTTTTTTGGTTTTGTCATTATCAATAATAATAAAACCAGTTCATGTCAGATTTCCAGGACATTTTTGGGAATTTTGTTTGAAGTCAATTTTTAACCAAACCTTGAGTACTGCATGCATGCGATCCTGTAGGGCGAGGGATTTTTAATTGCGTCATGCATGAAAGCGTTTGTTAAAAAATTGACTAAAAATAAAATTAAAAAAAAACTCCGAAAAGGAAATTAGAGATGCACGCGTTATACAATGATAAATAATATACCTACCAAGTGACACATATCATACGATTTTAAAAAATTTTCAATTATTAATCTGAAAAAAAATATAGCTATTAATATGAACTAGGTAAGTTAAAAAAATTAGCAGTTTATGGAGAAGAGATATAAAAATTATGTAATATGATATATAATATGGTGAAAAGCAAGCTGTTGTATGGACTTGTCGCGTAGCAGAAAAATGCAAATCAAAAATCGAAAGTGTCGAAACGGATGCAATAAGAAGATCAATGAGACTATCTAAAACAGATTATATAAGAAATGAGATCATAAAAGAAAGAAATGACATCACTAAAAGAGAACTGATATGGTACGGCCATGTACAACGGATAAACGACGAAAATTACCAAAGCAGGTCTTAGAATGGCAACCAATACGGCGCAGAAAAAGAGAGCGTCCTAAACTGGAATCGCAACAGTCAATCCACATATTAATGAGTCAAAAAAACCTGATAGAAGATGATTGTCAGGATCGAAAGAGGAGGAGAATAGGCTGTGGACAACGTCGAAAAACGTTCTAAGCCGACATAGTAGTAGTAGTAAGTTCTAAGTCCTAATGCTCGGTTTTTATTAGGGTGTACGACTGAACGAATTCGTTCGTTAGCTTTTGTTTGCATAGTATAAACGGTCTGTAGCATTTTAGCACATTACTTGTTTCTTGTTTATCAAAAGTGCATCAACAAAAATTTCGCAAGCATAAATGAACAAATTTGTTCGGCCCTTCTCTCTAGAATGAAAACGCGTCATAGCAAGCCCTTTTATAAACGACTAGGCGCCTTGGAAAATCTTGTGTTTGCATTTATAAATTCTTTTCGTTTACGTTTATTTATATTCAATTTAAAGTCATAACATTTTACGTAATCTCAAAGCACTATCTTATGAGTCACAACACAAACTATATTATCCTATTCTTTAATAAAGTACCCCGAGTACCGCCATGCCATCAGGTCTGTTGCATAGTGCGGTGTTTATATGATTACATTTGAATTTATAAATTGATTTAGACTTACAAGGATAGTGTGACCAATTATAAATATGAGCATTTATAATATGGTATTCATTACCTTTGCCGCCTGCTTAGCATTGGTTTGTTTCGACTTAGTTTTCTTTCTATGAGGTGACGCGAAGGCGTATTCTGCCGTCATAAGCAAAAACACAGTAAATTCATTTGATAGCTCACATTCTAAGGTAACACTCTATTCAAAATATATTATCTGAGATTATTTGACTGTGAAATATCAAATATCCTTAATGTGTTTTTGTTTACTACGGCAGTATTACTGGTACAGACCTAAATATTTCGACGAAAATTAAGCCGTGCAACGAGCCGAACGGTAGAACAAAACAGAACACTAGTTTAGACGGGGCCACGAATGCGCTCGCAAACCATTTGGCGAACGGTTCGCGAAATTTACCCCATCCATCGAAATATTCAGGTCTGTACGAAGCTATATAAGTTTTGCACGAGCATAAGAATAAAACCTTCTCTGGTCAGTTGAAAAAATAATAATGGCTTTGGGGAATAATATACGCACATCACTAGTGAATTGCAGAATTTAAAATAACAAAAAATACCTCAAACATGGGTGTTGTCTATTGCCAAATTTGTTTAAAATTTATTTAAAACAAGCACCATAGATGAGGACATTTAAAACTTGATATTGTTGGTAAGTCACTAGAAATGGGCCAACCCGCGATTTTAGTGGAGTAGTGACAAGACATGACTGCTCCAGTCGTGTCACAATGACACGAGCATAAAGATAAAACCTTCTCTATTCAGTTAAAAATATAATACTGGCTTTGAGTAATGAAAGCATTCTATACGCACATCACTCGTGAATAATGGGTTTTATTTTTACCATAAGTTAAAAAATATAAAATTAAGTACTCGTAAATTAAAAATCAAACAAGTTTTCGTGGCTAATCGGGTAAAAATAGGGGTTTTTTTGTTTCTCTCGTATTTTTCCGTGGGTAGCTCGAAAGCTTAACCTCATGGGGGTCCAAGATCTAATGGACACCTAATAAGTGTCGACAGGTGTCCATTAGATCTTGGACTCCCGTCAGGTTAAGCTTTCGAGCTACCCACAGAAAAATACGAGAGAAACAAAAAACCCTTATTTTTACCCGATTCGCCACGAAAACTTGAATACCACGAAAACTTGTTTGATTCATTAGTTCAAAAGTTTTTGAGTTATCCTAAAAAAACTACGAAATGATTACGTCCAATAAGTCGAATTGTGTTCCAAAAAGCAAGGGCCTTCAGTCTCTGACGTCAAATTTGCATTTACAGTAAAAAATAAGGGAGGTCACCAAGCTACTAGATAGTATTATATATTATAATGAAGTTTTTTTGATTTTTGACAAAAGCTGTAACCTTAAGAAAAAAATGGTTTTGTAGTTTTTGTAGAGCTCTAAATTACCTTTACACCGATGTGCTTTTTGGGTTCCTAGATGTTGTCCTCAGGTATACAAAACCGTAAACCGTCATATTTGATAGAATATAGACTAAAAAAAATAAAAAACTTGCTAACGTTATTTAGAATAGTAGATTTATTGCCTTTTAATTTTAAAGCAATTTTTCTACTTTTGAAACTTTTATGAAAAAGTAAAATTTTTGTGTCTAGGGCGGTTTTGTAATTTTTTGAGCATAACTCAAGAACTTTTTAACTTATGGTAAAAATGAGACACACTTTGGATACAACTTGTCAATATACATCTTTTTTGTATTTTGTGATTTTTTTGTAAAGATAGCAATTTTTCAATAAAACATAAAAATCACAAAAAAAACATGATGTTGAGGATTTTTTTTTATTTTTAGACAAACATTAAAATTGCAAGTGATTAATAGTTTTTATAAAAGTTCACTATAATCCAAATAAAACAAAATTAGTTTGAAAAAAATCGGCTAAGAAATAAAAAAGTTGTGAGCTTTCCAAAATTCTTCTATTTTTCAATTTTGAGGCGCCGCGCCATATTGTACTTGACATGAGTTTGACAGATATCCAATAAGTGGAATTGTGTTCCCAAAGAGTACAAGTCTTCTAGAGTCAATTTTGCATTAAAACGAAAAATGCATGAAGGCCTCTAAGCGAAGAGAGTACTAAATTACATCGGTGCACTAGTAAGCAGCAAAGCCGTCTGACAGTTACTAACTAAAATGTGTCAATTTTCAAAAAAGTACTCTTAAGCAAGAGCAATGTTAGGGAGTATTCCTCACAAATAAACAAGCACTCCTAACGACTCAGTTGTCGAAATTATTTTTCTATCACATTTTGATCATCTAAGAATAACACCTACCAAAAAAGCTTAACGTGATGATTTTAATCTATGTTAAACATTAGTACAACCACAAAGAATCGTTTATCTTACCCCATCATAGTATGAATGATCTGGAATTGATTGAAGCATTTCTATACCTCTGCATGTGGGTAAAAGATGTCGATAAGGCACAAATGGTGGATTTAGCTTATGGAAAATATGATGAGCCATCGATTTAAAGCTGGTTTGCATTTTTCTTAGCCCAAGCTGTGTTATTAGGAAACGTATATTTAGTTACAACTTAAATGATATCGGGGACATTTTGATCATAATCTTATACTTATATTTTTAAACCTAATTATAGTATGCTATTAAAAAAAATTTCCGGTCCACTCTTGAAGTAAAAAATTAATTTATATCAATATTTGCAATTTGGCACATTTTTTTTCTTAAAATCTAGAATAAACATCAAAAAGTAATACCGCAGTGCTGAATCTGCCTGACATTATTTTTTCTAATATAACCCAATTTTAATCGGGCATGGACTAATAGCGCCAGATAAAAAAGCCCTTGCGACTTAGGTCTTCCTTAACTTTATTGATTATTATTTTTTTTTAAGTTTTTTAAATGTAAGTGTAGTGAAAATATAAAGAAAATATAAGTTGATTTTATGAAGGTCAAACAAGGTCAAGTCTGTACCAATTTTTTTCTTAAATTCTGCTGTTTTAGGGCATAAAGAGCCTAATGTCCATTGGTCAAAATTTGTTTTGTGCTAAATTGGAAAAAATTTAATATGTTCAAATCTTGATAAATTTGCCGCCCTGTTGGAAACAATGTCAGGTAAGTCAATTTTTTTTGAATATTAGAGCTGACCTCCTTAATGTTTGTTCAGTGATTTTCACTCAATTGGTATGGGAGTAGCACGCACCAATGTTGGATACTCGTAATATGTCATTTTCTATGGCCCATTTTTCAAAGTCAAAAAGCTTTGCACGGCACAAAAATTTCACAGCAGATTTTAACAGGTCTTTTTTATAGTTTAAAAGTTTTCTTGCTTGACTTTTGATAAACCTTGAATTTTGGTGAATTTTTTTATTAAAATACTCAAGAATCATGTTTTTTCGAATAAATATTAACTTTTCAAGGTCGGGTAAGGTCAAATGACCTTGAAGCCATTTTTTTTTAAATCACTGAATACAAGTTATATTAGTATTATCTTGACTATATAGGTATAACCTAATTTTTAACAATTTTTTCGACATTTTTTTAAATTTCCCTTGCCCCTTCCACAGTTAAGCAAAACAAACATGCTCTTAGTCAAAAATTTCATATTTTTCCACAGAATATGTGTACAAATTTTCATGCTTTTACCCCCATTTCCCACGTGTCGTACAGCTCTGGCTATCTATCTGCCACACGTGATCGCAAATGGGGTCATGCCAAGCACGGGTCCTAAACAAGGCCCCTAGTTAGCGCCAAAGAACCACGGTGGACCACTTCTCAATTTTAAATACTTTTAACCTTGCCCCAGGCCGTTAGGGGCTTTAAGGGACCAAAATTTTTACTCCACTTCATAATCAGGAAATCACTCATTCTAGATATCTTAAACTTATCACGTGAATATGTCATATCATAAAATGCAATTTTTTTACCATTCTGGGCCTGTAACTATTTAGGGCAATAAACTTTAAAATGTAATCATTGCCAATAAAAGTTGCCACAAAAACTCACTTTTTGCAATTATTACGTTTGATCAAACTGCAAAAAGGGCTGGCCCTGAGAATAATTTTTGCATTGAGTAATATATGACCCATCCAAGTAATGAGTTCAAGATCTCCAGAATGAGTGATTATTGAGTAGTCAGGGCCTTTGATTTTTTTTTTCTCTCATAGGTAACTGTGGGTAATTGTGTAAACTACTAATTCGGTGGGACATAGATGTGCAGTTGCAATAGTGTAGAAGATATAATATAGGAGAATATTTTTGCACCTTACCCACCTAGGGGCTGAGGAATCAGTGTTCAAAGCGAATATACCGGGTGGGCCAAAAAAAATCGGACAATTTTTTTTTCATTATAACTTTTGAACTATACCATCGATTTTAATGGGACAAACTGCACTTGGCAGAGAATTATTCATAGTTTTGACTTGTTTATTAATTTGTATATTTGTTTGTCCTCCATTTTAAAATCCATGATGGCGGACGAAATTAAATTGTACCCTTCACAGATACTCGTTTATTCTTGTGTTGCGAACATGTTTTAATAATTTTTTTAAATTAGTAAAAAAGCTGCACTCTTGCCACGCACAACGAGGTACGAGCCAGCAAAATCGGTTTGGTTGTTTTAATTTTTTTTTTCTTTTAACGATTATTTTGAATATTATACGATTGCCTTGCCAAACATGTCTGCATTTATTTCCTTATAAATTCATTACTACTGAACCGATTTTGATGAAATAAAAAATCCTGTTGAGAATTGATTGCTTTTTAAAGATTATGATCAAAATTTATCGTTATCTTAAAATTGAAGATGGAGGACAGAATCATACCTGATTCTTTAAAATGGCATGTTTATTATTTTAAAAATGTTTAATTTTTTTTTAATTTATAGAAAAGCACTACTTTTCTCCCACACAAGGTACAAATCCTAAAAAATCTATTTTTGTTTCAGCCATTGTTTTACAGATTATACGATTGCATTTTAAATCCTGTCTGCATTCATTTCCTTATAAACTCATTATTACTGAACCGATCCTAGTGAAATAAAAAAAATCGTAGTGAGAATTGTTCTTGTTATTATAATCGAAATTTGACGATATCTTAAAAGTTAAGATGTTTGACAGAATCATACTTGACCCTTCAAAGAGGCACGTTTATTCTTATTTTCCGAAAATGTTTTAGTTTTTTTTTTAATTTATAGAAAAATACTACTTTTCTCCCGAATAAAGAGGTACAAATTCATAAAATCGGTGTAGTGGTTCTCAGAAAATCTGATTTTGTTTTAATCATTGTTTTACAAATTATAGGATTGCATTGCCAATCCTGTCTGCATACATTTCTTTATAAATTTATTATTACTG
Organism: Aspidapion aeneum; assembly: GCA_963576565.1. Taxonomy (NCBI): domain Eukaryota; kingdom Metazoa; phylum Arthropoda; class Insecta; order Coleoptera; family Brentidae; genus Aspidapion; species Aspidapion aeneum. Next base: position 76,511,530 of record OY755041.1, on the reverse strand, counting down.
AACTTTGCACCATGTTTTATATTTCACTACAATCGATTCAGTAATAAAGAATTTATTAAGAATGTAATCGTATAATTTGTAATACAATGGTTAAAACAAAATCCGATTTTGTGAGAACCATTTTACCGATTTTATTACTTTGTACCTTATTAAGCGGGAAAAAAAGTGGTGCTTTTCTATAAATTGAAAAAAAATTAAAACAATTTCAGAAAATAAGAAAAACACGCCATGTTAAGGAATCAAATATGTTTCTGTCCTACATATTGAATTCTAAGATGGCGGCAAATTTTGATTTTAATCTTTAAAAAGCAATCAATTCTCGTCATGATTTTTTTATTTCACTAAAATCGATTTAGTAATAACGAATTTAGAAGGAAATTAATGCAGACAGGATTGGCAATGCAATCGTATAATCTGTAAAATAATGGTTGAAACAAAAATAGATTTTTTAAGAACCACCACACCGATTTTACCAATTTGTACCTCGTTGTGTGGATAAAAAGTAGTGCTTTTCTATAAATTAAAAAAAAACTAAAATATTTTTGCAAAATAAGAATAAACACGCTATTTTAAAGAATCAATTATGATTCTGTCCGCCATCTTAAATTTTAAGATGGCGATAAACTTTGATCATGATCTTTGAAAAGCAATCAAGTCTTAACAGGGTATTTTTTGTTTCATTAAAATTGGTTCAGTAGTAATGAATTTATAAGGAATATATGCAAAACAATGGTTGAAACAAAAATTTTTTTTTTAGAACCACTGAATCGATTTTGCTGATTTGTACATTGTTACATGGCAACGACGCAGCTTTTTACTAATTTAAAAAAATAATAACATGTACGCAACATAAGAACAAACGAGCATCTTTGAAAAGTACACTTTAATTTCGTCCGCCATCATGGATTTTGAGATGGCGGACAAGAAGATATATTTGGTCAAAACTGTGATTCTCTGCCAAGTGCAATTTATTCCATTAAAATCGATTGTATAATTCAAAAGTTATAATGAAAAGAAATTGTCCGGTTTTTTTTGGCCCACCCGGTATGTGCCAGGTTTCAATACTTCAGCTATAACCATTAAGAATTAATACTGAATTGACACCCTAACCTTATTTTTTGACTCAGGCATTTTCAGCTCTGTTAACAGGTCAGGCAGTGTTGGTGAGATTATTAGTAATCGATCAAAACAAGTTTCATAAAATCATTAAAAGTCTCAGGAAAGACGGCATCCTGTAATAATTTTAATCATTGGAACTAAAAGTAATTTTCACCACCACCTGGATTTTTACTAGCCTAGCCCGCGCAGCAATGGATGAAGAAGGTATTGTTTTCGACCAAATTTCTTTTTTTGAGATAACGCTGAAAATGTGTTATTTGGGTGTATTTTGACCTATCCTAGCAATATCGTCGTGATGTGTGTCTGTGTGTGTGTGTATGTCTGTCCGTAACACGATAGCTCCTAAACCGCTGAACCAATTTTCATGAAATTTTCAGGTAAAATATAGTTTGATACTGCAACTTGCTGTTTATATTTTGGTCAAAATGCATCAATGCTAATGATGAATGATGATGAGTTTTTTGACAGTTAAAATATTTAAAAAATGCTAACTTTTTGACGAAGCGTCGCATCGATATGTGGTTTTCAGAGTATAGCAGTAGCAGATCGTATTTTTCTTAAAGATGTGTTTCAACCAAAAACTTCGTAGGAGCTTTCGTTTCAGATATATATATATATATATATATATATATATTTATATATATATATATATATATATATATATATATATATCAGTGGCGCACCCAGGAATGTGTCTTGGGGGCGGCCCGACAGCTACGAAGGGCGCCCTCAGAAAACTTGCGACCAAAAAAAACAAAAAAAAAAAAGGTCATCATATGTAGAGGTGCCCGACAGCTACAAAGCGCGCCCTCAAAAAATTTGCGACCAAAAAAAAAAAAAAAAAAGTCATCATGTCTTTTCGCAACTACGCCACTGCTTGGGGTTGGGGGGGGGCCGAAGCTTCCTGATGTCAACTTTTAAGGTATTTTGCATGTTTTATCATCAAATATATTAAAAAATCTTAGGCTTGGGGGGGGGGGCGGGCCCCGCCCCCCCCTGGGTGCGCCCATGTATATATATATATATATATATATATATATATATATATATATATTTTAGATGCGAGCTTAATAAAACTCTTTTTTAAAAAAAATAACTTTATTTTATTTAGTCACTTTTACAAATAAGACAACTTTAAAGTTAGATGTGAACCGTTTAGATGCTAAGTCAAACCTAAAAAACGTTGTTTACCTGCTAGCCTACTTATAGTTACAAGAGTGCTGACACAGCTTCGCGTGGGTTCCCGAAGAATATGGAAGTAAACATGTTTATCAAATGACTTTTATATGATCTTGAAAACAATAGCAATATTGTGCAATTATGGTACTACGTCTTAACTTATTCTAGAAACTACGCATTAAGTAAATACACCTACGCATATTTTTAATATAACAACTCCCTCGCAATTTAAAAAGTTAGTGCTATACAATGCAGTAACTTTTACTAACAAAATTTAAAATTCCTAAAATTACAAAATACAATTAAACATAAGATTTTCTTAAAACAATAGTATTTAATTCAATATCTTCTTCGATTGGCTCTGTAAGCCTTATTGATGGCCTACGCCTAGCTATTGAAAATCTTTTGCCTAAACTTGATAAACTTGATATATTTGGTGATGGTGGAAAATCATTGTTATCAGTATTATTTTCGATGCCTATACGTACATTTTTAGCTCTTCGATTTTTACATTTACAATAAAAGTAAATTAAAACTAAAACCATAATCAAAGCCAATACAAGATATGTAAGCCATGAATGATATTTTTCAATTTCAGGTTCATTGATTAAATCATCCAATTCATTTGCATATTGATCTCATTTATGTTTAGCAATTTCCAAATCTTCCAAATTTAGTTTTGTTATTTTTAAAGGTTTTAATCTAGGAAGATTTCTAAGTTTTTCTGGATATTTTTCACAACAATTGAAAGGAATTTGAATAAAATTTGAATAATTATAACTTAAATCAAGTGTTTGTAATTGATTGGCTTGGATTTTAGTTGATCCTACAAAAGCTGAACAATATGGTTTTAAAGACAAAATTACATTTTTTGTTACAATTTTCGAAATAGTATCAGTGTTACATTTTATTGTAATTGGAAGTTGATTTGTTACACTTATTAGCCAAACATTATTTTGTAAAATTTGAATATTATAATCTTCTGCTAAAATCAAAACTAACTCACAGGTTTTTGGAAAAGTTAACAATTTTTGAGTTCTTAATAACTGAGCTTCACAAATTGAATTGCTATCAATCGGAAGAGGATATAAATTTTTACAAATTTTCATTTTATAGCCCAAATCCCTACAAGTGTCAATTTCTGATAAAGATAAATAGAAATCATCATCGTTATCTTTAGCAATATATTTCTTACTAACAGGCAAAATATGATGTAACATAGTTCGATTATCATAAATTGGTATTGGGTACAATCGGAAAACGGAATACCATTCTGGTCGAACCAATGGTATGTCCAAGACAAAAACAAGTCTTTCATTTGTAATATAAGCATTCAAATCAATAATATCTAAGTATGTTGCAATTCTATCGTCCATGGGTGCTACCGGTAAATTATTTGTATGTAAATTTTGGGCAATTTGTTTTAAAGCATTAGTTAAATCATTAGGAAGGATAATACTTGTATGAATAATTTTTAATCTGGCAAAAGAAATTGAATCTAATACATCCGTTATTTGAGATTGAATATAAGTGTATGATTCCAATAATTGTTCACAAAGATTAATAAAATAAAATTTAAGATTAAGAAGTTCGATTTCATCATGAATCTGATGTATTGATTTCGAAATTTCAATTATATTGGAGTTGAAAGTTTCTTCATCAATTTGAAGTTTGCGCAAAGTTGCATTAAATTGTTTTATTACTGACGTAGTAACACTTATTTGATTTTTCATTAAGTTTTCCAATTCTTTATCATCTTTTTCAATTTTATTGATACAATTTTCATAATATTGACCGTCAGCTGCATCTAAATTTCCCGTTATATACTTCCAAACAGTACCGAGAGCGTTTATTAAACCTCTTTTACGTCTTGGTGTGTAAGGCATGTCTGAATAGATTTCATTAAATTTATTGGTTATATCATTGGAAATTTGAAATAAAAGTGACACGTGTGGTCTTATATCTAAGTGGATCATTTTAATATTTCCAGTTGATTGATGAAGCATTAAGCGTAAGCTATCTAAAATAACATTATTACTAATAAAAGCATCTTGCAAAGCTTTAATATCTTTATAAACTAATAAGGTCCATTTATCATTTGATACCTTTATACTAAGTTCTTTATGAAAATAAACACCTACGGTATTATTTATTTCATCGATCTTGTATTGTCCTTTTCCCCATCCGATAAGGAAAACGAGTAATCTGAAACAAGGAAAAGTTTCAGTCAGAATCAGAGTCTGAATCGGGTTTATGACAAGGTTTTAAAAGATCAAAATTATATTTTGAAATTTGTTTAGTTATTGGATTATAAACAGTTGCAGAATTATTTGAAATTGCTCTAATTTCAAAAGGTCCATTAAATTTAGGTGATAATTTTCCAGTAATTTGAGTTTCTTTCACGAAAACTCTATCGCCTACTTTAAATTCATAATTTGGAGTTACGTGTTTATCGAATCTTTCTTTAGCTTTTTGTTTTGACAGTTTTGTTCTTGATCTAGCTATACGATAATAATGTTTGATCCTTGCATTTAAATCTCTGATATATTTGCAAATAAGTTCTTCTTCATTGTAAAGAGTTTCTGGAGGTCTTGCTGCTGTATGTCCAAAAACTAACTCGTACGGTGTAAATCCATGAGTTTTACATGTTGAATTGTTATAACAAATGACAGTAAATGGTAACAATTGTAGTGGATGTTCTTCAGGACTTTCTGTTTTACAAACTCTGATCATTTCTAATAATGTTGCATGAAATCTTTCTAAACTTCCATTTGATTGTGGATGTCCTGTACTTGAAAAAGTTAGTTTGATATCGTACATCTTACACAAGTCTTTTAAAAGCTGATTATTAAATTCTCTACCTAAATCCGTATGGATTCTTAAAGGAGTTCCATAATGTTGAAAAAATAATAATAGTGTATTAACAATTGATTTTGCAGTTTTATCATTTAATGGATAAGCTTGAATGAATTTTGTCAATTCGTCTCTTATTGTTAAAACCAAATTTCTTTCTGGAATTTCTAAAATATCTAGATTAATTCTTTCAAATGGTGTTTTTGGAGTTTCAGTAATCACAAGTGGATTGTCCAAATTTTTTCTTAAAATTTTATTTCTTTGACATATTTCACATTGGTTTATAAATTTTTCAACATCTTTGGTTAAATTTTTCCAATTATATTTTTCTTTAATTTTCCTAATTGTTTCATTAATTCCCCTATGAAAATTCTTTTTTCCGGAATGATATTGATCAATTATTATTTGTCTTTGATCTTCTACTGGCTCAGTAACTATATCTTGACAAATTACTAAATTTAAATCTTTTTCAGCAAAGACAAAACAGAGCATTTCTAAAATTGGTAAATCTACATTATTTTCAACATAGAATGTTTTGGAGATATCAATGTCATTTTGACATCTACATAAAATTTTGAAAAGAGTTAAATTGGCTTCTTCCTCAACATACGGTACTGGAATTATAAAATATTTTCGTTTATTAACTGTTTTTGAAGAACAAATATTAATTTTATTTAAATCAAAGTTAAGTTCTTCATCTAATATGTCACTTATTATAGTATGATGTTTTTCTTTTAAGTTATCTTGTTGAAAAATGGTTATAATATTTTTGTGTTTTTTATCCAATAGTTGATCATTTGTATATCTAATCTTTGAATAATCAATTAATGATGTTGTTTGATATAAATTGTGAAATCTCTTAAATTCATTTTCCAAAGTTTGAGGAGACATTAAAGCTAGTTCATCTTCAACTATATTTTCTGATTCATTGGAATTTTCATCTTCTGTAAGGGCATTAATTAAAGCAGATCTTTTATCTGGTAAAATATAAATATTTATTTGTATATCAGTTGATTGAAAGGTTGATTTAATCATTGCCAATATAATGTTCCAATCGAGTGAGTCTAAACCACATGCTATTTTGGGTATAGCTAAATATTTCTCGTTATTTTGCAGAAGAATATTTTTTAGGTTTTGCAAAATTTGATAAATTGTATCATATGTTGGCTTTTGATAGTATAATTCTTTTGTAACTAAATAGTAAATAGTTCTATTGGATAGTTGTAAAGTTGCTATTTCACCAATTTGTTTATTTTGTTCTTTTAAATAATCTACATTATCAAATCTTTCTTTGAATTCCTTTGCAATTCCCTTTTTCATTTTTAAATCTTTTGATACACAATGTGCTAATGAAAAATTTTGAGGTGCATCAAATAAGTTTCCATATAAAATTTTAATATTTTCTTCATTAATTTGCTTTTGAAACATTACTGAGTGATATATTTTGTTTATGTTTTCTTCAATTCTTATTCTAGAAAGGGCATCTGCATTTTTGTTAATTTTTCCTGGTTTATAGATTATTTCATAATCATATTCTTCCAGTTTTAATCTCCATCTGGCTAAACGACTTCCAGGATCTTTAATTGAGAATAACCAAGTTAAAGGACGATGGTCCGTGATTAATTTAAATTTTCTTCCGTATAAATATGGTCTGAAGTGTTTGACTGACCATACAATGGCTAAAAGTTCTCTTTCAATGACAGAATATTTTTGTTCCGTATTATTTAAAGTTCTTGAGGCATATGCAATAGGCAAATCTTTTCCTATTGGTCCTTGAGATAACACAGATCCTATTGAATAACCACTGGCATCAGTTGTTAAAAGAAAAGGTTCATTAAAATTAGGATAAATCAAAATTGGACTGGTTGTCAAAATATTTTTTAATTTTTCAAAAGATTCTTTACAAGTTGCGTCAAAAACAAATGGTTGATCTTTTTGTAATAATTTAGTTAATGGTTTAGAAATTTTGGCAAAATCTTGGATAAATCGTCGATAATATCCTGCTAATCCTAGGAAACCTTTAATTTCTCTTTGATTTTTGGGTTCTGGAAAATTTTTCAAAGCTGAAATTTTATTTGGATTAGGTTTTACACCTTTATCTGTTATTATGTGACCTAGATATGCAACCTCTTTTCGTAGGAATTCACACTTATCTGGTTGAATCTTTAAATTTGCTTTTCTTAATCTAGAAAAAACTTCTTTTAGTCTTTTGACATGTTCATTAATTGTATCTGAATAAATAATAATATCGTCCATGTATACCAAACATCTTTCGTTTTGGATACCAAGTAAAATATTGTCCATAACTCTTTGAAATGTTGATGGAGCATTTTTAAGTCCAAACGGCATTCGAATGTATTCATAATGACCGTTTTCAACTGAAAAAGCTGTTTTTTGAGTATCTTTAGGATATACCTCAATTTGGTGGAATCCTGATGCAAGATCTAAAGTTGAAAAGTATTCACAATGTCCTAATTGATCAAGTAAATCTGATATCATTGGCAAAGGATATTTATCATCAATTGTAACTTCATTTAACTTTCTGTAATCAATTACAACTCTCCACTTTTGTTTGCCTGAAGCATCTAATTTCTTTGGTACTACCCATACTGGAGAGGACCATGGAGAAACAGAATGTTGAATTATTCCTTGTTCTAACATTTTTGAAACTTGACTTTTTACTTCCTGTTTATGTACTTGAGGATATCGATAGGACTTTGTAAAAATTGGTTTGGTTTCTTTGGTGTGAATGGAGTGTTTAATTTCGCTTGTAAAAGTTAAATTATCTCCTTCTAAGTAAAATATATCCGAAAAATCTAGACAAAGTGATGTTATGATTTCTTTTTCTTCGTCATTTAAGTGATCTAATCTTAATTGCTTTGGTATTACATGTTCTCTTATTATTGGTTTATTTTCTTTTAGATTAAAACATACTTCAGTTGTTTTTGAGTTGCTAGGTAAATTTTCAAATTCAAAATTATCAAAATTTATCGTTTTAGTAGTTGCATAGGCATTAATAATTGTTGTACAAAATTCTCCTTTTTCATTTATTTTAACAATGCAATTAGGAATGTAACATTTGTCTTTTTGTTGAGCTAGTAAAATAACTTCTGTATTTTTTAATTTATCTGTTTTTAATTTAAAAGCTCTTTCTGTTCTTCCTTCTATTTGTATTATATTTTTTATTGGTTCATTATTTACAGTAAAGTCTTTTTGTTCTGGGTTAGTTCTATATAAAGGAACTGTTTTAAAATTGGTAATCAATTTATTATTTTGATAGTCAATAATGCAATTATAATGTTTTAAAAAATCTGATCCTACTAGTCCATCAAATTCTATGTCAAGATCACAAACTAGTACTTTAAAAGGATCTTTCAAAGTAAAAGGAATTAAAACTGATTCGTTAATTGAAATTGGTTCATTTGAAATGCCTTTGACAGTTACATTTTCAGGAAATCTTTGTAAATATTGCTCACATGTTTTTGGTTTAAAAACAGAACAACTAGCACCTGTATCAACTAAAATTTTAAATTTTTGTGTAATGTCTGTAAAATAATAAAGATTACTTGAAAAAGTTAAAATTTGATGTTTTACATGAACTTGTTTTGAGTTTGGTTCGCTTGATCGTGTTCGTTCTGTATTGACATAGTTTGAAAATTTATTAACGTTTGATCGATTTCCGAGGCTTGTCTTCGAAAATTTACATTTTGTTCATCATTAGATTCATATTCTTGTTCAAAAGAAACATCTTCATATTGTTCAAAATTATTATCATAAAGATTTTGATCATTAGAAAAATCATTAGTTTGATTTTGATAATAAGTATCTTCAAAATCTTGAGTTCCATTTTCTACATTTTCCATAAAATGCATAGGTTTATTTTGATCTTTGATTATTGTTTGATTGAGGATTATTATTTGATTGAGACCTAAAATAATTTCCTTGATTATTTGGTCTATAATTGTTAGATGTTGGTGATTGATTTGGTCGATAGTTTGACGTGGAAGGTTGGTTTTGTTTAAAATTTGACGTGGAAGGTTGATTTTGTCTATAATTTGGGGTGAAAGTTTGAGTTTGTCTATAATTTGACGTGGAAGGTAAAGTCGGATTAAAGTTTGGTATGTAATTTTGAATAGTTCTACTATTTTGTTTCGTTCTACACTCATGTATTAAATGTCCCGATCTTTTGCAAAAAGAACAAATTTTTTGTTGACTAGGTTTTAATTTTTGAGAAAATTGCAATTTATGAAGTCTTTGTTTTTGAAAATATTCAAATTGAAGTTCAGATTTAACACAAGAAACTGCTTCTAAAAATGTTGCAGGTTTACTTGCTCTTACGACTAAACTTAAGTCTTTATCTAAGCCTGTTAATAAAGTATTTAAAATCATTGTTTCGATTAGTGTACCTTGAGCTTGTTTTTCAATATTTGTTAAGTCCTGTTTATTAATTGCAGCATTTATTTTAGCAATATGGACTTGAAGTCTTGAAATAAAAATTAAAGGACTTTCGTTTGGTAATTGAAATAATTTTTGGAGATCTTGAGTCAAAGCTGACAAATCTCTTTGATCCGCGTAATGGGCAAGAAGCATTCGTTTAATTTGTGCCCATGTATCTAAGTCTTGCGAGTTAATTAATCTAGAGGCTTCTCCGCGTAATTGATTTTTAATTTTGACAATTGAAAATGATCTTTGTGTTGGAACACACATTTGGTACGCCAGATCGCACGCATTTATAAAGGTATTAAGATTAATAGGGTTACCATCATATTCTGGTAGTAACGAAAATATTTCGGAAAGTTTATAAGGTTCAATTGTTGTTGTTGTTGGAGCTTGATTTTGATTAATATTATCTGGATTTGACATTTTTAAAGTATTTTTTTAAAACTTAATAAATATAAAATAAGATGTTTTAAATTGAAACTTAATTATTTATAAAATTAAATAATAGTTTTACGTGTACACACACGGAGGTTGACAGCAAGTTCAAAAAATAACAATAATTAAAGGAAATAATAATAAAGTTGCTTACATAGAAAGTGTTGTCTTCATTTGTTTCTTCTTCTTTCTTCTTTTTTCTTATTTGATTCAATCTGCTGAAGGACTTTGTTGCGCAGCAACCCTCAGAAGCTGGGTTCAATTCCGGGCGTCTCACGAAGTTCCAATAGAAAATTCGTAGCCACTTCCAAAGGCTGGGTTCAACTCCTTGCTCACACACAACAATTTAAGTCTTCAGTGTTGAATGTTTTGTTTACTTTGTTCAGTTTATACTGGTATTTTTCTTCTTTTATTTTCTTCGAGTCACTTCTGTTCAGGAACGATGTATATCCACGAATGGAGACTGGAGACCAATTTTTTATACAATGTTCTTGATTTTTAGCACTTTTTTTAGCACGTATGTCCTTTATTTTTCGTAAAGAAGTTAGAACTTCACCACGCGACTTTAGAGTACGACGTGTTCAAAAAATCCGCACGACTGCGCCAATTTTAGATGCGAGCTTAATAAAACTCTTTTTTAAAAAAAATAACTTTATTTTATTTAGTCACTTTTACAAATAAGACAACTTTAAAGTTAGATGTGAACCGTTTAGATGCTAAGTCAAACCTAAAAAACGTTGTTTACCTGCTAGCCTACTTATAGTTACAAGAGTGCTGACACAGCTTCGCGTGGGTTCCCGAAGAATATGGAAGTAAACATGTTTATCAAATGACTTTTATATGATCTTGAAAACAATAGCAATATTGTGCAATTATGGTACTACGTCTTAACTTATTCTAGAAACTACGCATTAAGTAAATACACCTACGCATATTTTTAATATAACATATATATATACAAAAAACAGTTTTCAAGGTTGATATAGCATGGAGTTTACTTGGAGTGTGCTTAGTGATGTAAATGGAAATTTCCAAACGTGTCTCGGAAATATTGGAAATATTGGGATAATTGGAAATATTTAAAAAAAAACTATCTTTCATATTTTGTAACTTACTATTTACTATTTTTATTTTATTTCCGATACTATTGAAGATTTTGAGGAAGTACTCGGGGAAGACGATGTTATTAAGTGTGATGCCGATGACAGCAATAAAGATATGCCTCTTGCTCGACTAGTGAATAGTGTAGTGTGTCAAGAATGAGATTTTTGTTGTACAAATTTGACCTTATTTCTTATTTGTTTGAAGAATAACCACTGATTTGTGTTCATGTATAATCCTTCTGCGTTTTCCGGTGTTTTATTATGCTTTTTATAAATAAATATACCCTTTTCTCTTATTTTTTTAATATTTCATGTTTCCAATATTTCCATATATTTCCAATGATTCAGGAAATATTTCCGGAAATATTTCCGAAAATATATTTCTGGAAATTTTACAACACTAAGTGTGCTAATGGGCTAGGAAGGTTTCAGATCCGTCATGGATCCATTTATTTTAATTTATATTAAGGTCTACATTTAAGTGGCACTAGCAAAAAGCCTCACTTTTGCACACAAGGACCCAATTTTACTTTTCTTAGGTCAGTAAAAAAACACGCCTGCGCCTGTTCTATATTTTTGAACGATGGCGGATCCAGGATGTCCATAGGGGAGGGGCCAAGGAGGAAACAAAAACAAGAAAAACAACTTTTGCAAACGAAATGAGCCGCAGGCAAATTTTTTTGGAAAACAAAAATGCTAATTTTTGTTAAAAAGTTTTATGTATTGGTTATTTTTTTACTGGATCTAAAGATCATAAGTTTTATATCAGGAAAAGGGCAGGACGGGCCGTTTTGGCCTCCCTAGATCCGCCACTGCTGTTGTAACTACTCATCGAGGGCACAACCCTATTTTTTCAAAATTGACCAATAGACATCAAATTATTATTTCTATTAAAACTAAAACAACGTCTGTTGGGTCCCATAGACACTGCCTAGAATGGGTATAATTGATTAAAAATTGTCTGCATGATATTTTGAGAATCATAAAAGCGCATTCATAAAATTAAATTACAAAATGATTATGCGTTTCTCTTTGTTTTTGAAAATATCTATTGCGACCGTTATGAAATTGGGCTCACTCGCATTATCGTGAAAAACGAGTATAAAATTAATGGATCCAAAGATTTACCTTCCCTAGTTTTGGAGTTGCATATAAAGTTCATGCACACAAAATACGCTACGACCAAATTTTAAAGAAAAATTCAATAATAAGATTTTTAAGGTTTTTTGTTGCAGTAAAAAGTTAAAGGTTATTTTGCTAATTTCTGCTCGATATGATATGGCCAATTTACGTAAAAATTGTATTTTCCTCTCGATTGAGCGGTTTAGGAGTAATCGTGTTCTGGACAAACAGACGTCCTGGAAAAAGACAAGGCAAAATTATTATTGTTATCTCAAAAAAAAATAATCCGACGAGCCCTAACTTCTCTAGTGAGACGTTTGAGAAGGTAAAAATAAGAAAGAAAAACCTGTTTTTTTCAAATACTTTTTTTTTTAATAAAACTAGAATTTTTTTTTTTAATAATCAAGAATTAATCAAATAATATAAACCGAAATGTGTTTCTAATTTCTTCAAATAAAAATTTAAGAGATATTTTCAGAACTAATATAAGGTCCCATAGGTCCTAATAAATCAGTTTTTTGCAATTTTCTCAAACTACTATAGCAAAAATACTGTTTCACTAAAATTTATTGGGACAAAGGGGTTTAAACAAGATAAATTAACCAAACCTAAGGGTAGTTTTTTAGGGGTTTGAAATTATAAACATTGGTATAGTTTTTGCAAAGTCACTTGAATAACTTCTAATACGGAGTTCTATCGATTTCATGAAATTTTGCTTCATTCTGCCCTTGAAAAGTTATCCAAATTCATATAAAATCTTCCTGGTATAACTTCAACCCTACCGACAGAGAAGAGGCGTGGCTCTTTGCGGTCCGACCACAAAGTCTTTGTTTTCCGATCGACCCAGCCCAATTGGATGGACGGCACCTGATTGGCAGATTTGTTTGAGATGCGCCTTTAATTGCTTTCGGGTGTGCTTTTCGGGACCCCTTTAGTCGGCAGTCTGCAGAGTTAGAAAATATCAGTGTCGTTTCTGTAGGTGTAGGAATAGAAAGTTTTATTATCTATTTGTATTTCTTTAGTTTACGCCATAATTAAATGAAATAATTCTAATTCTAATAAATATATCTACCGCCGCCCATGTCACTTTCTATAAAGGATATGCCGATGGTCGGCTTATATCTTTGTTCAACTGACTGCAAAAACTACTAAGTTTTATCGAATAGTCATTGTATCATGATTTTTTCCCAAATATATTATGAATACTAAAAGCTCTAGTTTCTAAGATATCTACAAAAAATAATTTATCCAGCTACATATAGCCTGGTTTTTGAAAGCCTTGGCGAAAAATCATGACATAAAAATCTGGAAATTGCATATATTATATAGTATTTGCTAAGGGAGCGCCCTTAAATTACGTAACGCAAAAATTCAGGATTTTTGACCCCCCCCCCTCGTAACGCATTTTCAAGAAAAAACACATTAAAGAAACATTGAGTGTAACGCAAGGCCAAACCCCCCCCCCCCCTAGAGCGTTACATAATTTAAGACAGGCCCTAAAAGGCTATGTAACTTTTTTTATCATTTTGTCTAAACCCGTTTGTCAGATTTAAATTTAGTCAAACACATTTTTTTCTAAAATTTTATCAAAATTACTTTATAATATCTGTTAAGCTGGAATTTCAAATAAAATGAAAGTGTGCGCATTTGCACATATTTTAACACTGTTTCTTAAACAGGAATGTTATGCTTTCTTTTGACTTACTGTTCCTAATTGAATAAAAATTAAATTTTCAAAATGCCATTGGTTGTCCGACTGCTTGCATTAACCATTTTCCTAACGTTTACTAAAGTTGCTTAACAAATCACCTACAGAGTAAGAAAAAATTAAATAAAAAAAAACATTTTTAAAATATATTTTTTTAAATGTTAGGCTAGATATTTTTCGTAATTTGATGTTTTATTTCTTGACTCTTTTTGAAAAAGTTATTACTTTTCGAGAAAATCACAAAATACTTATTTCTAAATTACTTGGGGCAAAGTTTAAGGAAGATTTTGGCGGAGAATATGTGGGGATATGTCCGAGATGCTAAGGAATAATTATATAATAATTTGTCCAGGTGAATGTCTAATATGACTCTGAAAGGCTTAGACAATTTACCAAAATGCTTAAATTAAAAAATAATATTTAATTTCAAGAACTTTTACATATAACATTATGGAAAATTATAGTTGTGTTGGCCATTTTTTTTGTGGTTACAATTTTTTTCTTGTAATTGGAATTATTTTGTATCTGCAAGAACTTGGTGCAATTTCTTGCATAATTTTTAGAGAACTTTTTTCATTAGATAGATCCTATATACATTAATATAATGCTGGTCAAAATTTTTGGAAAGACCCTGTTAAATGAGTTTGGTGTTCTTTCAGTTAACTGCGATATTTTAGATCAAAAACATGCATTAACTCGAAATGTCGCTGTGGTCGTTTACCAAATTGCAATTAATTTCAGCACTTTCCCTTCTGAAATTATATGAATCGTTACTTTGACGTAATACATTGATATTTTTCACTACTTACTAATAAAAAATAGGACACGCATATAAAGACATACGCAGTAACGGTTTGCCTGTAAGGTCAGTAGGGCTGCAGCAAAGTTAAATCTTTTCAGCTAGAATTTAGTATGAGTCACTTGAACTATGTTTACCGTCAGAACAAAACAGCCACACATGAATACGAGGTATATTATAATCATCTTTTTGTTATTCATTATCTCCGATGTTATTATATACTCCAACCTTTTGAACATGCTCAAGCTTTTCACCATGTGTTTCTTCAAAACCAGATGAGATCTCAGTACAGATCACGTATTTTGCTACTACAAAATGTTCTGACTGTAGTGCCAATTAATTGCAAATAATTTTTTATGGTCAAATAACTCCAAAGTAGGTTAAGAAGTAAGGGAGGCTGGGGATAGTTGTCTCACGAATTGGTTGTCACACAGACAAAAACATAAAACTAAGTCAATGAATAAGATCAAGAATCAGCGTCGAAGAATCGCGAGAACCCTAACACACTTTCAACCTTACTTCATTATGCTCTAAAATATCAAAAAAGAGTCATCGACAATTATTTTTTTACGGCGTTTGGACCCGCGGCATGCGACGCCATCCGATCAGAGTGGGAAGTTCAAACCAGTATTCAGTTGAATATTGTTCGGTGCGTATTTACTTGTGCATGAATGCGAACGAGGCATTCGTTTAGTCTCGTAGCGAGGCATGCGCATTCTGCCTCAACTGAATGTGCGGCTTTAGAGCAGCAAATGTAAATGTTTGTGCATTGATAAATTTTGAATCAATAAATGTACAAGTTTTTGTGTATTTCTAATTTTACATGAAGCATTTATGATACGTTTTTAGAAAATATAAACATTGTATTAATATTTATTTAGGGAAGATATTTTATAAAACTTGTTTCGAGCAGGTTCTCAGGGGTTAGAGTTGATATCAATATTTAACAACCATTATAATTCTCATGATATCACGAAAAGGGCACAGATAAGACACCAAATAACATTTGCTAAAAGTGTGATTTATTTTACAGAGATTAAAAAAAAATTGTAAATTAAATTATATTTTTGTTATCGAAATTTTCTTCTAAATAAAATTGTTGAATTGATTCCAATCACTTTCTCTTTTCATAATCCCGTTTTATTCGATTCGAACTTACCCTAGGTACTGTGACAACCATTACTGGCATGGGTTTATAACCTGATTTCATTGAGAAAATTGGTAAAATTTTCTTATTTGATAATGTTAAAGATAAACTATTTTTAGCTCACACATATACTATAATATAGTAGTATGAGCTATGGTGATCCTAATTTTTTCGAGAAAAAAAAAATTGCTCCGATTTCAAAAAATTTTATATATCTTTGCGTTTCAGATGATTTTGAAACTTTTTTGTTGCGCCGTCTGTCTGTCTGTCTGTCTGTAACGACCAACGCGCATAACTCAAAAACCGCTTGGCCGATTTTAATGAAATTTGGTACCTAGGCTGGGTCTTGGGTCGAGATGGTCCCATTTAAAAATGAACAAAATCCACCGAACACAAACCAAATAAAAGGGTGGGGGTAGATTTCTAAAATTAGAGTTTATGTGAAAATATGGCGTGTGTGATATTAAACGAAAGGTAATTGAGTCTGCAGTTAAACAAAATACATTTTAATTTATTTAAAAAAAAGGGTGGGGGTATATTTTAAAAATTAGAGTTTAAGTGAAAATATGGCGTGTGTGATATCAAACGAAAGGTAATTGAGTCCGGACTTTAACAAAATACATTTTAGTTTTTGTTTTTTTTGTAAGGGTGGGGGTAGATTTCAAAAATTTGTGTTTAAGTCAAAACATGGCTTGTGTGGTATCAAACAAAAGGTAATTTAGTCTGGAGTTGAATAAAATATATTTCAGTTTTTAGTTATATTAGCTCACACGTACACTATAACTATAGTACCTAGTGTGAGCTTAGGGGCCCATATATTGGCAGAGTATTTTTATATATAATCCATAATAATTACACCATTAATTGATATATAAATCCTAAGTTATTAAAAATGCAAATTAATAAAAGTGTGAGAACCAACTCCGGTCTCCTCTACTAAGTCGCTTAGCACCTATGCCACCAAAATATTTTGGGTTTGACTTTCTCTCTCATTTTGTCTCCATAATTTACAAGCTTCTGACAAATGAAGCTATATTCTTGAAAGTTGGCTGACTCACTTCTTAACGAGGCACTAACGCATTATTGCAGAGAAGATTTCCAGCTTTCTGCTGTCAGTCGAGTTAAAAATTCATTACGGTTTTGGGAAAATATCGTGGGTTTCATGACATTTCCTATCAAATGATAGCGCCAAAATGTGCGAAGGTCAGCGTTAGGTTTTATCTAGTGTATAGTTGGTTTTAGCCCATTTACGGCCAAGAGTAGAAATAAAACTCAAAATTTTTAAGGATTATATTTGAAATATCATTATCAAATTAACACATTACAGTAACACATACATATGTGGCGTCAAAAAATATAACTCCGCTACTTCATGTTTAACATGATATCGTCCATATTTTAAGCCAAAAAGTCTCCCATTTTTAATTAAAACAAAATTTTTGCTGTGTTGCATTTACGCATCAGCGGCCATAAATGGGTTAGTCAAGGGTACTATCTCAAAATTCATTTATTTCTTTATAAAACTTACAAAACACATGGCCATATCTGAAATTTTGACGAATACTATTACAACATAAGTGCCAATCTTAAGATAATATAGATTGTAAAAATCGAGATTTTAGAGCCTTATGTCATAAAACCGACGATATTATCTAAAAATTAGCAGTGGCGGTCCCGAGGGGAAGGGCAGCTGGTCCTGGTCATTTTCCAGAGAAAAATAAGTTAAACCGGCACATTCTGGTGTATTATTATAAGTTTGGTAGCAAATGCTGAACATGGGGCCAGACCAGATGTAAAATGTTATTACATTTCTACGTGGTTTAGGCTGAAAGGAGTTTTGTGTTTGGTTTAGTCATCCTTTTTATTAAAAATACAATTCTATATTTGGAGTATGGCGAAGCAGTGCATGTTTTGCCTCAAGTGAATATTTTTTTTTTTACAATAATCTACGAAACAGGCTTACTCAATTGTTACTGTAACTGTATAGTTATTTTTCCTCAGTTTCTCTAAATCAAAAATTAAGTTTTAAAGTTTGATTGATTCCTGCTTGAGACTAATTTATTTTTTTAGTTAAGTCAAGGATTTTAATTATTTTTTTCACTTTTGGTGGATAAAGTTTACTTTTAAGAAACACCCCAATTTTTAGGAATAAAGATGCCACATTTTTTCCGGGATAAAAAGTGACATGAAAGGGATAAAATGTAAAAATCGGGATATATATTGACTTATCAGACACGCAACACTAAAGAATCCAAAAAAGAATGTCAAAACCTAAAGGTGCGTACTGACTTGCAACAAATCACTCCAAACGCGCAAAACACTACGAACATTCCGATCTTTTTCCTCCGAATGCAACAAACATTCGCGCGCAAAAGATCGTCGTGTTTGCAAGGTCATTTGAAATACCTCCTAATACGGGGTTCTAACGATTTCGTGAAGTTTTGCTTGATTCTGCCCTTCAAAAGTTATCCAAATTCATATAAAATCTTCCTGGTATAATTTCAACCCTACCGACACAAACAGCCGCGGCTCTTTTCATGTCCGACCAAAGTATTTGTAGGCCGCGACGTCACTAAAAAGAAATGAAAACAAGATTTCCAACACTTCCCTCGCGGAAATCACATAAACTACAGGTAAATATAAATCGAACAGAAATTCCAGGATCCTTGTATGTGGGCATATCCTCAAAAGGTGCGCTTCTGTAGAATATGAAATGATGATTTACATAAAGTTAATCTTTAATAAACTTTTTTCGATATGATTTTTGAAATTGCGTAAAATTTAAAAAAATAATTTTTCGCACTTTGATATTTTTTAATTTTTAGCTCACATGTATGCATACAGACAGACATACAGACATACAGACATACAGACATACAGACATACAGACATACAGACATACAGACATACAGACATACAGACATACAGACATACAGACATACAGACATACAGACATACAGACATACAGACATACAGACATACAGACATACAGACATACAGACATACAGACATACAGACATACAGACATACAGACATACAGACATACAGACATACAGACATACAGACATACAGACATACAGACATACAGACATACAGACATACAGACATACAGACATACAGACATACAGACATACAGACATACAGACATACAGACATACAGACATACAGACATACAGACATACAGACATACAGACATACAGACATACAGACATACAGACATACAGACATACAGACATACAGACATACAGACATACAGACATACAGACATACAGACATACAGACATACAGACATACAGACATACAGACATACAGACATACAGACATACAGACATACAGACATACAGACATACAGACATACAGACATACAGACATACAGACATACAGACATACAGACATACAGACATACAGACATACAGACATACAGACATACAGACATACAGACATACAGACATACAGACATACAGACATACAGACATACAGACATACAGACATACAGACATACAGACATACAGACATACAGACATACAGACATACAGACATACAGACATACAGACATACAGACATACAGACATACAGACATACAGACATACAGACATACAGACATACAGACATACAGACATACAGACATACAGACATACAGACATACAGACATACAGACATACAGACATACAGACATACAGACATACAGACATACAGACATACAGACATACAGACATACAGACATACAGACATACAGACATACAGACATACAGACATACAGACATACAGACATACAGACATACAGACATACAGACATACAGACATACAGACATACAGACATACAGACATACAGACATACAGACATACAGACATACAGACATACAGACATACAGACATACAGACATACAGACATACAGACATACAGACATACAGACATACAGACATACAGACATACAGACATACAGACATACAGACATACAGACATACAGACATACAGACATACAGACATACAGACATACAGACATACAGACATACAGACATACAGACATACAGACATACAGACATACAGACATACAGACATACAGACATACAGACATACAGACATACAGACATACAGACATACAGACATACAGACATACAGACATACAGACATACAGACATACAGACATACAGACATACAGACATACAGACATACAGACATACAGACATACAGACATACAGACATACAGACATACAGACATACAGACATACAGACATACAGACATACAGACATACAGACATACAGACATACAGACATACAGACATACAGACATACAGACATACAGACATACAGACATACAGACATACAGACATACAGACATACAGACATACAGACATACAGACATACAGACATACAGACATACAGACATACAGACATACAGACATACAGACATACAGACATACAGACATACAGACATACAGACATACAGACATACAGACATACAGACATACAGACATACAGACATACAGACATACAGACATACAGACATACAGACATACAGACATACAGACATACAGACATACAGACATACAGACATACAGACATACAGACATACAGACATACAGACATACAGACATACAGACATACAGACATACAGACATACAGACATACAGACATACAGACATACAGACATACAGACATACAGACATACAGACATACAGACATACAGACATACAGACATACAGACATACAGACATACAGACATACAGACATACAGACATACAGACATACAGACATACAGACATACAGACATACAGACATACAGACATACAGACATACAGACATACAGACATACAGACATACAGACATACAGACATACAGACATACAGACATACAGACATACAGACATACAGACATACAGACATACAGACATACAGACATACAGACATACAGACATACAGACATACAGACATACAGACATACAGACATACAGACATACAGACATACAGACATACAGACATACAGACATACAGACATACAGACATACAGACATACAGACATACAGACATACAGACATACAGACATACAGACATACAGACATACAGACATACAGACATACAGACATACAGACATACAGACATACAGACATACAGACATACAGACATACAGACATACAGACATACAGACATACAGACATACAGACATACAGACATACAGACATACAGACATACAGACATACAGACATACAGACATACAGACATACAGACATACAGACATACAGACATACAGACATACAGACATACAGACATACAGACATACAGACATACAGACATACAGACATACAGACATACAGACATACAGACATACAGACATACAGACATACAGACATACAGACATACAGACATACAGACATACAGACATACAGACATACAGACATACAGACATACAGACATACAGACATACAGACATACAGACATACAGACATACAGACATACAGACATACAGACATACAGACATACAGACATACAGACATACAGACATACAGACATACAGACATACAGACATACAGACATACAGACATACAGACATACAGACATACAGACATACAGACATACAGACATACAGACATACAGACATACAGACATACAGACATACAGACATACAGACATACAGACATACAGACATACAGACATACAGACATACAGACATACAGACATACAGACATACAGACATACAGACATACAGACATACAGACATACAGACATACAGACATACAGACATACAGACATACAGACATACAGACATACAGACATACAGACATACAGACATACAGACATACGGACATACAGACATACAGACATACAGACATACAGACATACAGACATACAGACATACAGACATACAGACATACAGACATACAGACATACAGACTTACAGACATACACATATACAGACATACAGACACACAGACAGACAGACAGACAGACAGACATACAGACATACAGACAGACAGACAGACAGACAGACAGACTTACAGACATACAGACATACAGAAATACAGACATATATATATATCTATCTATATATATATATATATATATATATATATATATATATACTCGACCGTTGTATCTTGTGACATCCAGCAAAAAGTCGGTTTTTATGACATCCACTTTAAAACCTGGTGTTATCCAAAAATAAAAAATATGAAATGTAATAAAAAATATTTTATTTTTAATTCCATAAAAATATTTGTATAAACTCACAAATTTAGGAATAAAATTTTTCATATCTTTGTGGCGTCCATTGTATATACAAAAAATTTTGACGTTGTAACATCCCTAAATATTTGTGTTAACTTGTGACATCCAGCAATGTTGCCAATGTTTCATAAAAATAACGGATGTCACAAGTACCTCTATAAAAATAAGAAATATACACTTGATGTCACGAGGAAACAAATAACAAATAAAATATACAAAAACGTTAGGGATGTCACAAATGTGTGCAAATATGTTACAGGTATATATATGCAAATAAGAAAAATATACACTGGATGTCACGGGGAAGAAAATAACAAATAAAATATACAAGCACGTTATTGATGTCATAATAGACTTACAAGATGAATATACGGCAAGGACAAAAAAAAAACTCTGCTAATATATGGGCACCTACGCTCGCACTAGGTACTTTAATTATAGTGTACGTGTAAGCTAATATTGTCACGACTATATTTGTGACAAGTGGTATCTCTACCATATATGTCACAAGGTTTGTTATTTAGTGCCCTTGTGACTGAGGGATTTAGGGGAATATGAAAATTAAGTATAAAGAATCCACATTTATACATGTATTTTATATAAGAAAACAGATTAATAGGAATAGAGGTTATTGCTATAAATAATTAAATAATGTAAAAAGAGGGATGCTGGCTGGAAATAGTTGACCTAGGGGCCATAAGAAATAGACCTTATAGGCCGTAGAGAGTTGGCCTTATGGGCCATAAAGCGTAACCATCATAGTGAGGCTTTACTTAGGTATGATAAGTAGGGACCACATTATTTCAGTGGTGTACTGGGTTCGTAGGGACCACGTATTTCAGTGGTGTACTGGGTGTGTTTAGTAGGGACCACGTATTTCAGTGGTATACTGGGTTGATCACTTGCTAGAGTGATGCCGGTCTATTATCCAGCATCGGCTTTTATAGACGAAATTAGTGCAAGCGCAGCAATATTGGTTTTTTTTTTTTTCTTCTTTTTTTTATTTGTCAAACACACTGTGTTTTTTTTATTACAATCTAGTCAGTAAGACTAATTAGCAATTTTGTTTTAACTTAATTTACTAGAAAAGTCAGATTTAAACTTAGGGTTCACTCAACAGTTCTCCCCGCTTTGTTTAGTCTGTAACTCACAATTGTGTTGTGTTTATAGCATTATTTTGTTTTATGTGTAATTCACTTAGTTTACTAGCTCAAACGGCTTCACTCTTTTTAGTCGTCGAACTAGCATAGTATTGTCTAGAAGCTAAATTGCTTCCACATTCACATGCCGATGGAGTCTATCTTCATGGCTTTTTGCGTACTTTTTTATAGTCTCTGCTACAGTTTCGATTTTTAGATCTCGATGAAGGTCACTATTTCGAACATACCAAGGTGCATTCACAATGTTTCTTAATACTTTATTTTGAAATCTCTGTACAACTAGAATGTTACTCTCTTTAGCACAACCCCATAGTTGAATACCATATGTCCATACTGGTTTCAGTATTTGTCTATAAAGCAGTAACTTATTATGAATTGTTAAATTGGACTTCCTTCCAATTAGCCAGTTCATTTTTCTATACCTTATCTCAAGTTCTTCTTTTTTTTTTCTTAACATGTGCTTTCCAGCGCAATTTGGCATCAAGTGTCATACCTAGATATTTTGCCTGATTCGAATATGGTACTGGAATGTTGTTAATTGTTATTTGTATGTGATTTATATTTTTGTTTGTAAAATCAACATGAATTGATTTGGTTTCATTTAATTTTATTCGCCACTTTGTGGTCCAACTGTGAATTTGGGTGACTGCATCCTGAAGTTTTTCTATGCATTTTTCAATAGATTTTTCTACCGTCAATAAACCAGTATCATCGGCAAATGTTGCTAAGTGACAATTTTCTGGCTTTGGGATATCACAAGTGAATAATAAGTATAGATAAGGGCCTAGTACGCTACCCTAGGGCACCCCTGCTTGAATTTCTCTTAAATTTGAGTATGAGTCTTCCTGTTTTACTCTAAAATGTCTATCAGATATGTATGATTCCAAAATATCCGAATATTGTTTTGGCAGAAACCTTTTTAGTTTAAAATTAAGGCCTTCATGCCACACTTTGTCAAATGCTTGTGCTACATCTAGAAAAACTGCAGAACAAACTTTTCCCTCTTCTAGTGCTTTTTCTATTATATTAGTAATTCTGTGTACTTGATCTATCGTGGAATGCTTGTCTCGAAAACCAAATTGATGAGATGGAATAATTTCTTGTCTTTCTATGATGGGTTTTATTCTTTTAAGCAATAATTTTTCATAGAGCTTGGATATAATTGGCAGCAAAGATATTGGCCTGTAAGATGACACGTCATGGAGTGGTTTTCCCGGTTTTGGAATCATGATAACTTCTGCAACTTTCCACAGTTTAGGTACATACCTAAGCCTAAAAGACGCATTAATTAGGTTGCATAGTTTTACGATAGCTTTTCTGGGGAGTTGTTTTATGACTACCCCGTTAATAAGATCATACCCTGGGGCTTTTTTCGAATTAATATTTTTGATTTCTGTTAATATTTCTTTTGGTGATGTAAGCTTAATATGGTCCTCGATTTGATGGGGTTCATTTAAATGAAAGTGTTCATCTGGTGCTTCGTGGGGCTGAAATGTTTTTTCTAAATGACTTGCAAAAATATCTGCTTTTTCTTCGTTACTCCTTGCCCACTGGTTGTGATTTTCGTATGGGTGGAATTTGGATAATTGGTCTTTTAAAATCTTTGGTTGCTTTCCAAAGGGAATAGTCGGTATTTTTATCATCTGTAAGTTCATTAAGAAAATGGTTAATAGATTCATTTTTTATTACTAGAATTTCTCGCCTAATGCGCTGCGTCATGTTGTTGAGATTTGTTTTGTCCCGAGGATCACGGCTTTGTTGCCACTTTCTTCTTAGTTTCCTTTTTTCCAATATAAGGTCTCTAATTTCCTTTGGATAGTTTTTTCCCTTAAAAATTCTCTTTGGTTTTGGACTGTTTTCCCAAGCTGCTTGTTGAATATTTGTAACAAAATAATCAACTTCTTTATCGATTTGTTCTGGCGTTTGCAATGGTACTGATAGGTTTATTTTTTCTGACAGACTTTGTTTAAAACTAATCCAGTCAGTCAGTTTATTAACTAGTGAGATATTTGCTTCTTTCTTTATTAGTTTTTACTAAGAGTTAGAATAATAGGTGAATGATCTGAGTGTAAATCAAAACTTTCTTCTATATCTACAAAACTTAAAGATATATTTTTTACTATAAAAAAATCAATAAGATCTGGAATTTTTCCTGGATCTGTTGGATAGTATGTGGGCTTACCAGTTGATATTGGCTCACATTAATATTCACTAATAGCTTGCAAAAGTTCTTTTCCTTTAGAATTCGTCAGTCTAGATCCCCAGTAGGTATTTTTTGCATTAAAGTCACCTCCAATTATAAAACGGTTTCCTAATTTTCTGAGAAAATTAAGATATTGATTTTTCTCTAGTAAGTGCCTTGGTGGTATATAGACAGCACTTATGACTAATGTATATGTTTTGGTTTTTACACTTACTAATGTAGCTTGAATCTCTATGGTTTATTATTATTTTCTTTAATTATTACAGCACTTCCCCCATGTGCAGTATTGCTAGGGTGAGTTGTATGATACACTTTATAACCTTTAAATTTAATGTGAGACTGGTTAGTGAAATGCGTTTCTGACACAAGACAGACGTCAATTTTTTCTATGTCTAGAATAACTTGCAAGTCTTGCTGATGTTGCAAGAGACCATTGGCATTCCAAGCTAGGATTCTAAGATTACTGACCATTTTGAGGCATATTGGTAGCTCCGTTATTGCTACTTTCTAGTTTAGTTAATCGCTCATCAAGTTTGTTCAATTTCTCCAAAATTAATTGTAGTGTTTGTTCCATAGTATTTTAACTACTGATATTAATATCAGGTATAGTAGCTGTTGCTGCTACTTGGCTGTATGTCCTTGTCACAGAGTTTTGTGTGACTGTGTTTCTTGTCTGTTGGTTTTGTCTATTTGTACTCACGTTTGGTATGAGATTCGGTTTCTTAGGTTTATTTTTCAATTTTTGTATTTCCTTAGCAACAAGGCATCCTCCACAGTGGATGCATTTTGGCTCAGATTCTTTTGGTTTGGGGCATTCTACAGTAAGATGTTTCCCCGTGCATTTTACGCAACGTGGTTCTTTAGCGCAATATTTTTGCATGTGTCCATAAGATTGGCATCTTTTGCATTGAGGGACTAACTTTGAGGTTTTTAGTGCTTTTATTTCCACTTCAATCCCAAGGATACTGGAAATTTCAAAAATTTTGTTGATATCTTCATCGTGGCTAAATGTGAGCATAAACATGTTAAGAGGTTGTCTTGTTCTCCATTTAAGTTTGTTGCTGGCCTCCAGTGCCTTAAAACCTTTTTTTTGTAGATCAGCTACAATTTTTTGTGGGTCACATGAGAAGTGTAGCCTATTCGCTATTACTCTAATTGACCTTATTTGTTTGTTTTCGTATGAGTGCCATTGATGCTTTATTTCATTAAGCATTTTAGTAACCAGCCGATAGCTGTCTGCGTCTTGTACATTTATTTTAATATTTTCGTTATTTAATACTTTTATTTTAACTCCTTGTATGATATTTAACTTTTCATAAATAACATTAAAATTATTTACGCCATTTACCATAATCGGTGGAGGAAATGGAGCTTTTTTAACCTTAGTTGAGGGTTCTTCATTTTGTGTTTTATTGGAGGGCTCTCCAGTGCCCGAGCTTTGTTGTGGTGGTGAGAGTGAAGTATCCATTCGACGTTTTTTTCAACCTTTTCCTTTTTGTCTGATCCACTCAGTTTCTCTTGCCAGATCGTCCTCATCAGTAATGTAGTCCATGTCAGACTCTTCTTTTTTAGTGACTTTTGTCTCTAAATCTGCAAATTTTCTTTGCATACTTTCCAGTTGACTTCGGAGATAATCCACTTGTACACTAAGTGAATTTTTTCCGTTTTGGGATTTTTTCCATTCGCTATATAAAACTTCTTCATTTTGTGTTCTAGCATGGCTATCCTGAAATAATTCGGCATTATCCATTTTTTCTTGATTTTGTTTGGGCTTTTCGCTAATTTTTAAAACAAGTTTCACAGGTGATGGTACACTTTTTTTGCTTTTAAACATGATATATTATGTATACACATACACATTGTATATAGATTTTTAACACAGGTATTTCGCGCGCGAGGTTTATTGTCAACAAAACAAACTTCGACTTTGACCTCGTTAGTACTATCATGCAGGTACGATGCAATATAACCGTGGTTATTGATATAATAAAATGATCCGAATTTAAACTTATTTATGACAGCATAACTAAAAACTGTAATATATTTCATTCAACTCCAGACTCAAATACCTTTCGTTTGATACCACACAAACCATGTTTTGACCTAAACTCTAATTTTTTAAATTTACCCCCACCTTTTTTTTAACTAAAATGTATTTGTTAACTCCAGACTCAATTACCTTTCGTTCGATATCACACACGCCATATTTTCACATAAACTCCAATTTTTAAAATCTACCCCCACCCTTTTATTTGGCTTGCGTTAGGTGGATTTTGTTCATTTTTAAATGGCACCATCTCGACCCAAGATCCAGCCTAGGTACCAAATTTCATTCAAATCGGGCAATTTGAGGTTAAAAAAACTCGTCAGATTAAATTTTATCTGACTAGATTTAAAAATTCCTTATCTATTCAACTTAACTTTAGTTAAATTTAGTTGAAAAATAATGAGCCTATTATTAATTATTGTACCCTATATTCACAGTTTGTAGGTCAAATTAGATAAAAGTTGTCCGTTTTTGTATGTAACTCCCATTATCTTTGTGGACTCAGACTTCAGTTTTTATCAGTCTCAATTTTTACTTTCCTAGTTAGTAGTAGACGGATTTTTTTTTAAAGATAACTTAGAAATATTTTGTGACATTTGTTTGTTTGTATGTATGTTTATCCGGTTCGGTTTGGTTCTTCGGACTTTTGAAAAACCTGTAGCTGCACATTAAAATTGGCTTACTATATCGAAATGGCTTCTCTGCCTTTTACCTTGAAATTTTTTAACTTACGTACAGCCATCTGAAACACGCAGTCGTTCTGGGTGTTTAGGTCGCTTTATTTTTTTTTCAAATCAGATTTAATTAATTTCTGAAAACTCCGTTACCAGAATAAAAATTGTGGGGAAATAACAAGTTTTAAATAAAAGTTTTCGTATTTTATAATTTCTTATTTTTGACACGCTTTTATTAGCTTCACCTGTATGTTTGTAGGTAGGTATGTATGTTTGTAACTAACTCCTTGGACTAGATTTTGACCTACTTTAAACGAACAGATTTAATTTAAACTTTGTACTCTTATCAAGAACCGGTGACAATACAATAATTTTCCAGGCGCACCCTTGGGGGTACTTCGGGGGTACTTAATTACATAAATATATATAGTTTAGGTACCTCAAACAACATCTTCAAAATAAAACAGAACCGCCAATGCGAAACCGAGGAAAACATGTCAAAAATAATAACCAAAAAATAGAAAGCTTGACGTTAGCTTCGCTTCCTATAAAACTTGCCTTTACGATGAGTGTCCTTAGCTAGGGCACCTCTAAGACGTAAACAGGGAGGTGTGAAGCACCCCCAAGCATAGTCAAATGGAAACTGATTACTAATCGGCTTTGCTCGGTACACAAAAAATGGCCGATATTCCAGTAAAATCTATGACTACAGTACCTAGATTAAAAAAAAAATCTAGATAATCTGGACTAGGTACTTACCTATGTTCAGCGAATTTTTGATAAATTATGTAGCTCTATACCTAGCTGGATATGTTTTATTTACTGACGCTGGCGCCACTTTGACAGAATTAAGGCCCTTAATTATTATGCAAATAATATAAAATAAAAATGTAAGATTTTAATTACTCAGTCTAGCAATTTATTCCCATTTTCTTTTCTTTTATATCTATAATTTTTTCCAAATCGGCTAACCCATATGTTACTTTTTTTTAGGTACCTAAATTATTCTTCTGAATTTTTCTTATATGTGCTACTCCTTAGAAATAAATAAATAAATATATTAGAGGCGCAATTAGGGGGGGGTTCTATAAAATCGGTTAAGCAGTTTTTGAACTCGTTTCCTTTACAGGGTGGGCCAAAAAAACCTGGACATTTTTTTTATTATAACTTTTGAACTATACAATCGATATTAATGGGACAAACTGCACTTGCCAAAGAATTAATCAGAGTTTTGACTAATTTATCATTTTTTGTCTGCCATCTCAAAATCCAAGATGGCGGAAAAAATTAAAATGTACCTTTCAAAGATGCTCGTTTATTCTTGTGTTACGAATATGTTCTAATTATTTTTTTAAATTAGTAAGAAAGCTGCGTTCTTGCCAGGCACGACAAGGTACGATTCAGCAAAATTGGTTCAGTGGTTCTATAAAAAAATATTTTTGTTCAACCATTCTTTTGCATATTATACGATTGCTTGCCAATCATGTCTGCATTTATTTACTTATAAATTCATTACTACTGAACCGATGTTAGTGGAAATAAACAACATCCTGGTGAGAATTGATTGCTTTTTTAAGATCATGATCAAAGTTATCGCTATCTTAAATTTAAAGATGGCGGATAGAATTATTCTTGATTCTTTAAAATGGCTTGTTTATTCTTATTTTCCGAAAATGTTTTAGATTTTTACAATTTCATTTAGATGAAAATGCACTACTTTTTCCCCACACAACGAGGTAAAAATTATTAAAATTAGTGTGGTGGTTCTCAAAATATCTATTTTTGTTTCAACCATTGTTTTAGAGATTATACGATTGTATTGCCAATCCTGTCTGAATTAATTTTCTTATAAATTCTACCAATTTTAGTGAAGCACAAAAAATCGTGGTAAGAATTGATTGCTCTTTAAAGATTATAATCGAAATTTGCCACCATCTTAGAATTTAAGATGTCGGACAGAAATTGCCAATGCAATCGCATAACTTGTAAAACAATTGTACAAAATCAGATTTTGTGAGAGCCACTTCGCCGATTTTATTAAATTGTACTTTATTAAGCGGGAGAAAAGTAGTACTTTCCAATAAATTAATAAAAAAAACTAAAACATTTTCGAAAAATAAGAATAAAAGTGCCTCTTTGAAGGATCAAGTATGGTTCTGTCCAACATCTTAACTTTTAGGATGACGGCAAATTTCGATTATAACCTTGAAAGAACAATCAATTCTCACCATCATTTTTCTTATTTCACTAAAATCGGTTTGGTAATAATGATTTATAAGGAAATTAATGCTGACAGGGTTGGCAATGCAATCGTATAATCTGTAACACAATGACGAAAACAGAAATAGGTTTTTTGAGAACCAATACACCGATTTTGCTAATATATACCTTGTTGTGCGCGGGAAAGGTATTGCTTTTCTATAAATTAAAAAAAAATCTAAAATATTTCCAGAAAATAAGAATAAACCCACCATTTTTAAGAATCAAGTATGATTCTGTTCGCCATCTTAAATTTTAAGATGAAGATAAATTTTGATCATGATCTTTAAAAAACAGTCAATTCTCACCAGGATGTTTTTTATTTCATCAAAGTCAAAGGTTCAGTTGTAATAAATATGTAAGGAAATAAATGCAGACATGATTGGCAAGGCAATCGTATAATTTTCAAAACAATGGTTAAAACAAAAATATTTTTTTTAGAACCATCAAACCAATTTTGCTGATTCATACCTTGTGCGTGGCAAGAACGCAGCTTTTCTACTAATTTAAAAAAATAATTCAAACGTGTTTGCAACATAAGAATAAACCAGCATCTTTAAAGGGTACATTTTAATATTGTCCGCCATCTTGGATTTTGAGATCGCTGACAAATAATTATAATTAGTCAAAACTTTGATTAATTCTCTGTCAAGCGCAGTTTGTCCCATTAAAATCGATGGCATAGTTAAAAAGTTATAATGAAAAAAAGTTGTGCGATTTTTTTGGCCCACCCGGTATATATGTATTGATTGATTTATAAGAATTCTAATTGATTTCAGCAGATTGGTTTTTGTAAAAAAATCACTGAATAGAGTTAAAAATATACTATTATAAATCAGTACGTTTTGACGTAGCTAGATTAAAATTTAGCGCTCTTTTTACTCATCTGACTTTAACTACGTGGTAAAAAGGAGGACGGAGATAGAAATTCACAAATAGTATCAAGTCCCTATCCAAGTCCGTTAGTTAATTGACTTTTGCTCTGAGGTACATGAAGAAATATTTATTTATATTTTATATTTATGTTCCCAATAAGCTAGCTAACATTATTTATTATGCTAACATTTTTAAATATTTTTACAAAGATGCAAGTCAAGTGAATCGCTGAACCACATAGCAACAGCCGCCCCAAAATAAAAAATAAACCAAATTTAATTAATAAAATAGGCATAATGCAAGGTTGTCGCTTTGACGGATGTTACAAGTGCGTGCAATTAAGATGAAAATATACATTGGATGTCACAGAGTGATGAATATCAATTGGATCGATTCTTGAATATACTCGCGACAATATACACGGAAATTTTGGCGTCAAAATTTCTTTAAAATTTTGCTGTATTCTTCATCAGACTCATGGTATGCTATGACATCCATTTAATTTAGGTACACCCGGGCCCTCCCCATCAGGACTGTACCAAAAACATGGAAAAACGTTGTGACATCCGAATTTGGATGTCACGGCGTCGAAGGATGTCACAAGATATCTAAAATTTTTACGCCTGGATGTCACAACGATCAGCGGATATCTATATATATATATATATTATATATATCTATATATCTAAATTAAGTAAGTTTATTCAATATTTCGAGTCATTTAGAATAAAACTGTAGGTATTGGTAAAAGGATAATAACAATATTAAATAATAAAGATAACACAACAACTGCAAAATAAAAAGACGGACGGACGGACGGACAGATGGACAGACGGACGGACAGACGGTCAGACGGACAGTCGGACAGACGGACAGATGGACAGATGGACAGATGAACAGATGGACAGACGGACAGACAGACACCATAGCTCACCCTACTTATAGTATACGTGTGAGCTAAAACATTATACTTGGTATTACACTGGTCCACTGGTCGGGTGCCCGGGTGTCGCAAAGAGGTTTTTTTTGTGGACCAAAATTAGTGAAAATTACCTATATTATACATACATTAATTGTGTTAGCTTAGGTGCCCAAAAATTGGGAGAGTATTTTATTTGCAAATTATTTTTGATTATTTTTCTTTATTTCCTATTTTTAAAATTCTCATTATAATCGGATTAGTAGTTTACTTTTCATAAATGACATGGTGGCAAACAATATTTCAACTTACCCACACACCGATTGATTTTTAACGCTGCACAAGTCAAATTTAGTGGAAATTAGGAAAAGTGATTATTAATCAATTCAACACTTCCCTAATAGCAAGTAGGTTATCGTAGTCCACGTGGAGTGAAAATCTGCAATGCACCAGGTGTACAGATGCAATGTGATTGGCTCATTTTTCTGAAATTACGGTTTTAATTGGTACATAGCATTTGCTCTGCGTCCTGTATTCTCGCTATTTTAAGTCAGTATCACCGTCAACTTAACTGATTATTGAGAGTTTGAGAAAGAAAAAATAAAAAAGACCAGCGAAAAGAATGGTCCAGACGTCTGTATTTACAAAGACAAAATTTAAGTTTACTGAGAGATATGGACTAATTACATTTCAAAAACTTTACCAGAATATCTGCAGAGGATTTTGAAAACTTAATTTGTCTAGTGGGTCCTAAAATATTCAAGAAAGATACCCAACTTCGACATGCTATACCTGTTCAAGATCGCTTAGCTATTGCTCTACGTTTTTCAGCAACAGGGGACTCTTTCACTAGTATACACTACCTATTTAAAGTATCAAAACAACGAGTTGGTTTTATAGTTATAGAGACCTGCAATGCCCTTATTGAAAAACTGAAACATGAAATAAAGGTAAATATACCGGGTGGCCCAAAAAAAGGCATGAAATGATTTTTATTATCACTTTTGAACGAATTGGTCTGGGTTTTGACGAAAAATATTTTTTGTCCGCTATCAAATTCCAAGATGGCACACAGAATCAAAGGTAGGGTAGACCGGGTACTGCCCACTTTTTATAAATGTGCTACTAAAAAATCTTGAGCTGATTCAATTGTTTTCTTTTTTGTTCTGTCACTAGCTACAACTTTAGACATACAAAAACAATATGACACAGATCCCTAAAATTAAAAAAACTTTTGGTTGTTTGTAAACGGCACTTTTTACATATATATGAGGTACATATTTTGTCACATGATGTAGGAGTTAAGGCATACAAAATTTGCTGTAATTACTTTGTAGTCCTCCCTGGTCCTAGCTAGAGACCCTGTATGTATGACATATTTTAAATATGTCATACATACAGGGTCTCTATTTAAAATATGTCGTCCTAGCCATCTCGCCGCCTGTCATTCCCCCTCACCCTCTTCAAAAACCATATTCGCATAACTTTCACAAATATGGAGCGATTTCAAAACTTGTTTCTGCACACGGTTTAAGAATTTTTCAACAGCATTTTACTACTTCCCTCTCCCTCTCCCTCCCCCACCTTGACTCAATGTTTGTAGAAACGCACCTATCTACGAGTAATGCTAAATGAATGATAAATGCATTCTTTCTATAAGGCTGAATAAGAATTAAAAAATGGATGTAAAAAATAAATTAACAAAAAACACCCAACTGCTAAATCTACTTGCTAAAATTACCCAAAAACCTAATTCATGAAAATACAAAACTGTATAATTTTGTAAGTGCGCTTTGGGCATCAAAACTAACTAAAGATTGAAGCATATCGTACATTATAAGTATATCTATTACAGTTTGTGATACCTATCAATTTTATACTCAACTGCGACTATAGTAGGCACAAGTAGAACTAGCAGTTTGGTGTTTTTTTTATTTATTTTTTTTATAAATAAGTTTAATATTTATTTATTATTATTCAAACATATTAACTAGTGGTAAAGTTTTTTTTACTTAGTAACTAAACTAAATGAACCGAACCGCATAAATTAATTTAAAAAATTTTCCTCCATGTCGTAGTTTACATATGTTTTGTCAGCTGAATAATCAGATGCGTATTGAAATTAAGGATATGACGGTTCAATACTTTTTGAGCGTTGTGCGGGAGATGGATGGTCCATTCAATTTTTTAATTGCCAAGTAAAAAAAAACGACTGCACCCACTGAACAAACAAGAAGGAATAAATCTCTTTGTGGTATTCCGATTTACCGACAAGCCTCGGAAAATGTTTTGCGCGTTCGCCGTGACGTATTGACTTGCAAAATTTGATGCAGCGCGGTCTGTGCTTGTGAAGTACACGTATTCACTCACACACACTCCGCGCATTTTCGCCGAAAATGTTTGTCCTGTTTGTAGTGTTTGATGCGCGCTGTGTTCCCAGATTGCAAAATTACATAAGCATTGCATAGACACGTACTCACTGAGCGAACATTTTCGGCGAAAATGTTTGGAGTGTTTGTAGTGTTTTGTTGCAAGTCAATACCCACTTTAACAAACACCAAAATAATTTTAAAAACACGAAAAATAAACTAAAAAGTGCCAAAAATAGCGTATAAAGCTCGTGATAAAAGCGTCTTTTTATATCTCGACGAATTGTATACAAACTTTTCACGTCGGGATAAAAAGTGCCACTTTTATCCTTGGTACATATTATACTATTGTTTCTGTCACATTTATTGCCAGAAATATGAGGTAATTTAACTCAAGAATGCCCTAAAACACTCCGCCAATTTTTAGCTTATACTAATCCAAATTACCTATTCTACCCATTTTGGAGTGAATAATAAATCGTAGATACAGAAGCCATGAAAGGAACAATGCATTCGTCGCGTCACGTCGGTCCTGACATTAATAACCGTAAAATTCTCTATATTGCGCATATTACATTTAATAATAGAGACATAATGACACAAGTTCACTTTATGCTTCCTTTACGTTTTCAAGTTTATGCCATTTTCAGTTACATAATTTTTTAGTAATAAACATAAAGCTGACTGTAATCAGCAAGTAAAAATCCTTCCATATCTGGAGTTCAGTATATTGTGCTCGTATACAAAAGATACTTCCTGTTTTACTCAATATGTTTCGTTTAATTAATGTGAAACAAATGTCCATATTTAGTGTTTCGAACGAAGAACAAAAACAATTTATACATGCGCTTTGATAATGCATAAATTCTCCTAAAGGTGATTTGTTCAAGTTCAAGATGTCTTTCTATAACGAGGAAATATATCTACGAGTTGCATCAAAAGGCTTTATTTAGCTCTATAATATTATTCAAAACAGGTATAATATGTAAACTTGTACTATACCTAGTAAGATCGAGTTACTCTAGTTGGTTTCAGATCTTGTTTTTTGCAAAACTAGTTACATATTAAATCTAATATTTTTGAAAATAAGGCAAAGCATGCTGTGGTTTATGCAGTCCTTGATATTGAATTATCCACAAGATTTTAAATAACAGAAAAGAGGAACACAATAATAATGGTTGGTGGGTGTTTAAACACAAAAAAAAATTAGAAAGTTTTTCCTAAAAGAACTCTTTAAAAATTCTTGTCAATAAATAACGATTTCTTGGGTTATTTGTTCCAGTTTATGACATATCCTACAAACCTTTAACTTCGAAGTAATATAAGTAATTCTGCCGCGAGCTGCCTTAAAAGCTCTTTTCCTCCTGTCGACATGCTGGGCAGATATGGCCTTTCTCGGCTCCTATTCGTTTCATGTGGTCCCTTAGCCAGTTATATCCAGTCAAAATACCTATCAGCAGTTCAACGTCTTTTCATATCAGGCTGCCTTAGTTGTACAGAATCATTTAAAATTTATTATTTATTATTTAGTTGAAAAACATATTCCTAAAAGCCAACATAGAATACAACAATAATATAGTAATAACTAACTAACTATTTAAT
The DNA here is from genome assembly GCA_963576565.1 of Aspidapion aeneum. Lineage (NCBI taxonomy): Eukaryota > Metazoa > Arthropoda > Insecta > Coleoptera > Brentidae > Aspidapion > Aspidapion aeneum. Next base: position 76,475,294 of record OY755041.1, on the reverse strand, counting down.
ATGGCGTAAACTGAGCTGCATTTTCCTGCTCTATTGAAATTAGTGATAAACATTTAAGCCTCACTAGAAACACGGATCACCATTTCGTGATCTATACTGGAAAATTAAGCAGTAATCTAGACGAAACAGAAAGGTTGGACGGATAAGTGGTAAATTGCAATTGGCATACAATATTTTGTGAACTCTTCTTTCATATTTCCTGAATATATATATATATAAGTAATGTACTTCTATACATCCACCTTATTCTGTGTTAAAAATAATAATAATTAGTATTTAAAAGAACATTAAGAAAATCAATAACAATTATGAAATTGTTATTGATAAGTAAATTGCTTTTAAACTTTGGAATGCAAACATCATTAGTTTAATATCTTAATAAGTTGTTTTTAACATTATAATTAAGAACCAAATATCATTATGTACATCATTAGTTTAATATCATAATAAGTTGTTTTTAACATTATATCATTATGTTATCATTTAAGTGAAAGGTCAGCATATAAAAGCACATTTCATAATCAGATAATGCATTCAAGTTCTAGCTATAGCAGTAGTAGCATAGTAGTAGTAATAAGTTTTACTAAATAAAGAAAATTAGTTTTTAAAAAGCCGTCTGTGAATTATTGGAACTTAACTGGCGCTGCGAACAGGATAGCTGTTTGGCATTATCCTGACGGTCTTATATTGCATAAGAAACGACATATTGCCTCCAGCTACCAAAAAGAACACGTTCCGGGAGAACCTTCGTATTGTATCCATAGTCAACTTGGTTCAACTACAGAAAAACAACCACGACTTGGGACCGAAGACTACCTCTCCATTTCGCACAAACGGCCTTTGGACAAGTCTATTACGGCAACTGAAGATTACCTACCATAGAGATGTTTTTTCTGTAAGTAAATTTTTAAATGTTTGCCAAAGACAAAACCACTGACAACATAAAAACTAAATTTCTGCAAAAACTAAAAGAAGGCAGCACGTCCAATAAAGACCTTACTTCCTTCAAAACTTTAGAAAACCAAGAAAATCCAACTTCCGAAGAAGACATTCAATTATATTCCAAAATTTCCTTAGAAACTGAAAATTTAGATTTAGATAGGTTAGAACATAGTTTAAGTAATTTAGCGATATCTAACTCTCAAGGAAACTCTTCTAATCCTCCTATTCAACCGCAAATACCACATATTAACACATACACGCAAAGAAACATGCCTGACGAAACATTCAAACTAGCCTGCGACTTTTTACCAACTTTTGACGGACAAATCGAATATTTAGAAAATTTTATTCTTGCTTGTGATGAATTTCTTACAACATATGGAACAACTCCAACAAAATTAAATTTTGCGCTAAATGCTGTAAAATCTAAATTAAGAAAGGAAGCGCAACTATATATTTTCCGTAACCCGCAATTTAAAACTTGGGATGAAGTAAAAGCATCCTTACAGAAAGAGTTTGGAAACCCCATTGATTTAAGATCATTACTACAATCTTTGCAAAATTTGAAAACTGATGAAAATGAAAATATACAACAATTTTTTGATCGAATTAAAAAATTCCTAAATGAAATCAACACTAAAATTAACTGTGAAATTTCTGACGTAAACTTAAAAATTTTTCATTTAGACCAAGCAGAGTCAACAGCGATTTTAACGGTAGTTTCCAATTCACCAGATGACCTACGACCTGTCTTTATTCAAGAACTACCAAAAACCATGACAGACTTACAAAACAAAATATCTAATTATAACATTATAACAAATCAAATGTTTAACAGATATCAACCTAAAATTTTTTCACAACCTCAAATAAAAAATCAAAACACACAAAGACAACCTTTTTTTCCTCCTCCAAACTTTAGACAACAATCATTTCCACAAGGTCCAATTAATATTCAATCAAAACCAATAAATCAAAAATTCCCCTCAAATATTCCTGCATTCAGAAAACCGCCAATGTTTAAACACCCCACACCTAATTCGAAACCAACACATGTCAGGAGTATCCACCGCAGTATTTAAACCATTACCATCAACATCTCAACAAACACCTTTTCAACAAGCATATCAGCAACGTAATCCCAATTTCTTTAGACAAACTGCACCATTTAAACAACATTTCGAAGAACTAACTAATTTAGAAACACATCAAGAAAATTCTGAGGTTTCCGAAAACTCTGAGTCTTTAGATTTTGCACCAATTCCATGCTATTTTGATACAGAATCAAACCAATATTTGCCTATCCAACCAGAACTCACCTGGGAAGATGAAACTGAAAATAATTCAAATTTTCAGGAAGTCTCGAGACATCTAGAATCGACTTAAATCACATTGGTCGTCTTTCATCCCTCCCTTACTTATATCTTCAAAAATTAAACATTAAAATTCTCATAGACACTGGTGCCTCACATTCAATCATTTCACCTCGTTTTGCTAACTTACTTCCAGATTGCATATATGAACAGCCCTTTTCAGTAATTTCTTGCAACAGAGAAATTATAGAAAAATATAATTTTAGATACCCCCTCTTAAGTGAATTAGGTATTACAAATATTATAGACTTTCACGTCATTAACTGGCACGAACATTACGATGCTCTTATAGGCAGTGACATATTTCAACAAATGCAAGGTTCTATTGATTATTCTACAAATAAACTACGCCTGAAAAATAAGTTAATTCCATTTCATATTGCTATGACCAAACCACCACCTAAAATAACCCATTCATCTGATAAATTAAAAATTCCTGTCAATCAGAATTTTGGAACTGGACTTCTACCTTCATTTGAATTACATAATTACACATTTCCAGATTGTTTAGTCCACATAGAAAATGGATATTGCGAGATACCTAATCCCTTTGACGAACCGATTGTCACAGAATTCAAAGCAAGGTATAATGTAATCCCTTCAGAATGTTTTAATATTCAAACAAATTTTACAAATATTAAGAATCCCCATGTAATTGAATCTCTTAGATTAAGCCACCTGAATTCTGAAGAAAAAGAGGCAGTCATCAAAACTTGTAAAGAATTTTCACCAATCATGTACACTGATAAATCTGACTTGTCTTTCACTAGCCATGTCAAGCATCATATCCGTACCAAAGATGACAAACCAATCTATGTAAAATCATTTCGACACCCTCCATCTATGTTACCAGAGATAAATAAACAAATTCAAAAACTTCTTGATAATAAAATTATAAGACCTTCTATCTTTCCTTTTTCCGCACCAGTCTGGATAGTTCCGAAAAAACTAGATGCCTCCGGAAAAAAAAAATTAGAATGGTAATCGATAACAGAAAATTAAATGAAAATACAATTGAGGATAAATTTCTATTACCTAAAATAGAAGAAATTCTGGATAACCTGGGAAAATGTCAATATTTCACTGTCTTAGATTTAGCCCAAGGTTTTCATCAAATTGAAATGGACCCCAAATCTATTGAGAAAACAGCTTTCACTGTTAACAACGGTCATTATGAATATCTAAGAATGCCGTTTGGTCTCAAAAATGCCCCCGCCACATTCCAAAGGATGATGGATGAAATTTTAAGAAAATATCTTTTTAAATTCTGTTTTGTTTACATGGACGATGTTATTATTTTTTCTAAATCACTTCACGATCATATCCTTCATATTAGAACCATCTTTCAAAAATTAAAGGAAGTCAATCTAAAAGTCCAATTAGATAAAACCGAATTTTTGTGTAAAGAAGTTCCATTTTTGGGCCATGTAATAACCCCAGAAGGTATAAAACCAAATCCATCTAAAATAGAGTGCATTAAAAAATATCCTATTCCAAAAACTCAAAAAGAAATAAAAGCATTCCTTGGTCTCGTTGGATATTATAGAAAATTCATTAAAAATTTTGCGAAAATTGTTCAACCCTTAACCAAATGCCCACGTAAAAACACTAAATTAAATCCCACAGATCCAGATTATGTTAACGCTTTCGAGAAATGTAAAGAACTAATGACAAACTCGCCAGTTCTAGCTTACCCGGATTTTTCAAAGCCATTTAACCTTACCACAGATGCTTCTAATGTAGCCATAGGATCCGTCTTATCTCAAAATGATCACCCTATAGCTTTTTATTCTCGAACTCTTAATTCAGCCGAACGAAATTACTCTACCATTGAAAAAGAATTTCTTTCTATCGCAGAAGCAACTAAGCACTTTAGACCCTACCTATACGGACAAAAATTTCTAATCGAAACTGATCACAATCCTCTTGTATGGTACACATCTCTTAAAGAACCCAATTCAAGATTAACCAGATGGAAACTCAAACTTAAAGAATTTAATTTCGATATTAGGTATAAGAAAGGCAAAGAAAATAAAGTTGCCGATGCACTATCACGAATTCAAATTAACGCATTAGAAACTGAATCAAATATTGCTAATAATGACACAAATGACACAGCAAACATCGAAGACTTTGAAAATGATACCGTACATAGTGACAGTGGTGCATTAAATGTCAATCTGTCTATTTCGGAATTGCCTATTAATTACAGTAACCAACGTATAGTCATTAAAATTGGTCAAAATTATCACGTTTTCTCTAGCCACCCTTTCGAAAAGAACCATAAAGTAATAACAGTTAACAAAGATTCTTTAAATGCACACTTTATGAGAATCCTAACGGAACATTTAACTGACAATAAAACCTTTTGTTTATTTATCCGTGATGAAACTCTAAAAACTGAGTTTTTTAAATTTTTACAGGAAAATGGCAATAGCAAAATACGCATAAAATTTTCAACAATATTATTACCTGACATTGTTCTCAAAACGCAACAAAAAGAAATTATTTCACAGTATCATTCACAAAATCATAATGGTATAATCGAAACCTATAATCATCTTAAAACAAAATATTATTGGCCCCAATTAAGAGAGTCCATCCAAGATTACATAAATAAATGCGAATTATGTTTAATAAATAAATACGGCCGAAATCCTTACAAATTAAATTTTCAAGGACCTTTAATAGCCCCTAAACCATTTGAAACGCTGTATATCGATCTTTATAAATTTAGTAATCAACTATTTATCACTATCATAGACTCATTTTCTAAATTTGCACAAGCTTATGCCATATCAGATAAAAATGCCATAACAATCTTAAATAAACTTCGTCATTTCTTTTCTGAACATGGTTACCCAAGAAAAGTAGTCTTTGACAATGGAAAAGAATTTAACAATAATATAATGAAAGAATTCTGTTCTCTTTTTAACATAGACACTCATTTTACTACCCCTTGTAACTCTACTTCAAATAGTATCGTAGAAAGGCTACACTCCACATTAACAGAAAAATTAAGGATTCAAAATCAAAATACCCCTAATGAATCCTTAGCTCAACTTATGATTACTGTAATCTTAAATTATAATTATAGCATCCACTCCACAACTGGTTATCCACCATTTGCTCTCATAAACTCACCTTGTTTCTTTGAACCAGAAATTAGTGAAATGACAGTTTACGAAGAATATAATCAAAAACGCAAAAATGAGATTTTACCTTTTTATGAACAAATTTATCAAAAAACATTACAAAATCAACAAAAAAGGACACAAAACCAAAATCCTGTATCACCCGATTCAATGCCATCCACTTCAAATAACCAGATAGTTTTTATACGCGACAAACAAATTAATACTAAGAACAAACCACTTTACAAAAAGCAAACCATAAAAGGACAAAAAGGACCAATATTAACAGTAGGAACCAAACAAAATAGAAATACTAATACACATATAAGACATATAAAGAGATTAAGAAAGAATCTTTCTTTTCAGATTCCTACTTTTTTAGACTGTTCAAACTCTGGAAATAACACCAATTAACGCAACTACATACTTAGAAACGCTATCTAACCAAACCTACATACAAGACCACCTTCATTCTACTTATGTAAATTTTAACTTATCCCAAACTTTTGAAACATTGCAAATTTTAAATCAATCATTTAGTATTATAAATAGATCAAAAAACTATTATGTAAAACAACAGATTTTTGCAACAAACGAATTAATATCAAATTGTTTTGCTACATATCATAAATTAATTCCTAATCGTGAAAAACGCGGCTTAGCAAATTTCTTGGGTACAGGAATAAAATTCGTAACAGGAAATCTTGACGAGCAAGATCTACAAGAAATAAATAAACACTTCGACATATTGACACGAAATCAAAATAAATTAACATCTCGATTAAATGATTATAGTTCATTAGCCAAACACATTTCAAACAAATACAATGATCTTATAAATAATATCAATTTTCATTCAGGCGAACTACAAAGAGTTCTTACCGAAAGATATAATGAAACTGATAAAACATGGAATATTTTGAGTATTAATTTACAAGTACAAAGAATTAAAAACTACCTAGAAATGTTAGAAAGAAAGAACAATATCATTTTCCCAGACAGAAACACTAAATTTAGAAATTTTGGATCCGACTGAAATTAAATTACTTTGGGAATACTTACGAACACACCATCCTAAATCCTTTTTATGGCCATTAGGACAGCCTTTAGAGTTAGTACAATTATGTAAAACCGCAATTCTTATCAAAGATAATGTATTAGTTTTAGTTATAAGAATTCCAATTTTTAGGGATTACACTTGTAAAATGTCAATTGTTTATCCGATTCCTTATGATAATTTATTAATGACAATACCTTCAAGTTATGTCTGTAATTCAGATTGGTTTAAAACGTGTAAAAATAATAATCATAAATGGTATTGCTATAATCAAATTAATAACTTTAATATTACTCAACATGAAATTTCTAATTCCTATAATTATGTCATACAAACGGAGAATAAACAAATTATTTATTGCACTTCAAAAACTAACCCTATCTTAGAGTTGTGTCAAAAGATAGTACGTAAAGACGTGAAAAACTGTAACATTGTTAAATGAAATTGTACAGTAGTTCTTAATCAAAACAGATATGAAACAAAAATTAATACTATTGAACATTATCATCTTGAACTAAAACCTTTTAGAAGCACTTCAAAAATAAATTTGAATTTAAATCATGTATTGCAGCCAGAAAAAATTAATGAAAATCTTTTTCAACCATTAGAATTAGAAACCTACAGTTTTCAGAAAAATGGGCATAATTATTTATTGTTTTTTATTCTCCTTTTGATTATCGTTACTATAGTTTATATTTTTCAAAAATATTTTAGAAATAAGGTAATATCTAGAAATACTATTAAAAGATGGTTAGAAGAAGATAAACAATTAGATGAAGATATAGAATTACAAGAGAAATGGTGAGGACACGATTCTTTTTAAGGAAGGAGGAGTAATGTACTATACATCCAGCTTATTCTGTGTTAAAAAATAATAATAATTAGTATTTAAAAGAACATTAAGAAAATCAATAACAATTATGAAATTGTAACAGCCAAGTCTATATATTCATGCCCTAATTCCGTCCCCATTGCTATTTTACTAAAGTGTCCGTTACAATTGATATTTTTGATAAAAGCTACTTTTTTAAGCAAGTGCCCATTTGTGTTACGTTAAAGTTTAAAGAAAGTTGTTTTAATTTGACTAATATTTCTCCATCATGTTACGGATTCAGCTAAAATAGGAGCCCAGATTTGTAAGAACTTTTTTTAAGTTCCTCCTGTATATGTCGGTATGGATTTTTACTTAATGATATGCACTGATTTGATCAAAATATGTAAGCCTCAAATTCGTGCCTGTGGCTAGTCAGTTAAATAATTTAGTTTACTCGCTGTTTTTTACTCTTACACTTACACTTTCGCAAAAGAATTGAACGGATGTCAATGTATATTTGGCCGTGAACTTAGGGTAAACGACTTTAATCAGAGTTTAAATATTTATTAACGATTTCAGTTTCCTTTGCAAGGTCAATATCCAAGATTACCATGCGGAAAAATACAAATATTTTAGTTTTGTCGTTATGATTAGCTATTTATAAATAAGGTTCTTTTAGGTTGTGTTAGTGGAATTTTGTATGGAAATTAACGGCGAAAACAAACACTTTAGCTATGCGTAAACATTTAATTTTTAGGTTATATAGTTTATGATTAAATTAATATTATTATCGATACATGCAAGCACATTTTTCTATTTTTCAATTTTCCATCCGAAAAAGTAACAAACCAACTCAATACTATACAGACCATTGTTTTTAAAGTAACAGGGGCTGTTTTGAGTTTTTATCGCATGTTTTTGAAATAACTACGTTGATTTTTTTTCTGGGCGGCAATTTTTCGCACTCTCTTCGTGGGGTAAACTTCACCCCTTTGTTTTGAATAGGGCAAGTGGGTTAAGTGATACCTTTACTGATTACTGAAGGACTCTTGAATCTCTTTACAGCTGTGTCAAAATTTCAGAGTTTTTGAGATATTTGCCTGCAAATTTCTAAATTTAGAGAGATAAAGAAGTGAGGGAACTTCCTTAAATTACGTAACGCAAGCAAAAATTCTGGATTTTTGACCCCCCCTCCCCCCTCGTAACACATTTTCAAGAAAAAAACACATTAAAAAAACATTAGGTGCAACGCAAGGCAAACCCTCCCCCCCCCAGAGCTTTACGTAATGTAATTTATTTTTTATACGGCTGTCTTGTAAAAGGGGGTTTTGCGCACCGAGAACACGATCTGAAAATTGCATTTTGTGCACGCTGTGTGCAAACCGTTTTGCACACGCTTATGTCATTTTTGCGCACGCCTATGTCATTTCTGCGTACGGGTCTTCCGTCATTGTGATTTTTGTTGTTGTCACCCATCAATATAAGTTGGCTTAGTTCCGTAGCAACCGTCACTGCTCGTATGTTTTGTTGATTAGATACGTCAAAAAATTGCTGAATTTTTAAAGTTTTGTTGTAAAAATGTCGGAAATAAAAACAAGTTAAATTAAAATTTGATTTTTCTTTCTTTATTAGCAGTCGTATAAAAAATATTGTAAAAAACTCGTTTGAAAACCTCTTTGCACACTCCCTCGACTTGTACCAAACTGTCTCGATCGTGTGCAAAGAGTCGTTTTCAAACCTTGTTTAAATAACTATTATTATGTACTTGATCATAGACAATTTAAATTAAAAAAAATACAATCAAATTAAATCGGTGGGGGAACATCCTTGAAAATAAAAAAAATTAGAAATCGGCGAATAAAAAATTAATACCTAAATACAGGGTGTTATTGTAAAGGTAACAATCACTTTTTTAGATATTTACCGAACGTTTATGAAACAACGCTGAAACACAGAGTTAAGTTTTCAAGGACATATTTTGGGTATCTTGAAATTTTCGTAGCACGCAATCCGAGGGGTAAACTTTACCTCTATATTTTGAATGAGGAAAGTCAGTCGGGGGATACCTTGTTTTGAAGGTCTTTTAAATCTCTTTACAAGCGTCTAAATATTTTAAATAGTTTTAAAGATATTTGCTTCAAAAGTTATCATGAAGCGATAAGAAACTGTGGTGGACTGGAAATCGATTTGTACGTAGACTGGTCGGAATGTGGTAGACTGGAGAATGATGTATCTCCCTGGTAATGCCTCTTTATTTAGCTGGTCTATCGCTTATTCGGACTGTGTTGGACTGGTAATTGATTAGTGGGTAGACTGTTCGGACAGGTGGCCGGACTGTGATGAACTGAAGAACGGTCCGTCTTCCTGGTAGTGCCTTTTTGATGGGCGCTCTGTCGCTTATTCGGACTGTGGTGGACTGAAAAGTAGCACCTCTTCAAGCAAATTAGCGAGTATATGCTTGATGGTTCCATCTTTTTTCTTGAAATAGTTGGATGCGTGTTTATTAAATGAAATAGGAAACTTACTATGCAGAGACAAATTATTTTCTAGTTTCGTCTATTTGAATATTTACTGTAAACTAAATATTTAATATCAACATGCAACAAACATAAATAATTTTGTTGCTTCAATGGATGGGGCAGACCGACACAATGCACGTCATTTTTGGGGAAGTGCCTGAAAATATTGCTTGCAATAATTCTATTGTATGTATATTGAGGATTTCATCATCATTGAAATAATATATTGAACCAGAGTGTGAGGTATCGCATTGGGATTATGACTAAAATAAAACTTCAATATCTGAGGGCACGGCAGTGCCTGGCCGAGTTCGCAACGTAAACTGCTCTACCAGCTTTTCTTGAAACATTTCAGCCCATATTTGGCTTAACTAAAACTGTACTTCGGAATGAGCTACGAAACATAAACTTTACACAGTAGTAGTTCCATAAAGTAGTAAAGTATTTACGAAATTTCAAAAAACGTCGAAATTGCCACTCACTCACTCATGTTAGATCATACACCCCTTCCGTATACATGTAAAGTTATGTAAAAGGAACATTGCCCACTTCTAGAAGCGCTAGAGAGCTGAGTTTTGTAAGACTGATAGGAGCTATGACAAAACTATAGGAAAAAATTTAAATAAGTCAAAATTTTATTTTATTTCTCATTATTCACTTTCAGGAACGCTAGAGACCTGATCTTTAAAAGGCTGATAGGAACTACAGTCGAACCTCTCTAACTCGAACCTCTATAACTCGAACCTCTCTACAACTCGAACCTTTTAAGTGGTCCCTGCACTTTATATATGTATTTTAACCTGTTTAATTCGAATTTCTATAACTCGAACCCTCTATAACTCGAACTGTTTTGGTTGTCCCTTTGAGTTCGAGTTATAGAGGTTCGACTGTATAATAAAACCATAGAAAAACCTAAAAATGTTTAATAATGCATTGCAAGTTTTGAATATTATTCCGCATATTTTACTACTTTAAAACTTAAATATTATCCAAATCCTTTAAAAAATAAGGGAAATGATAACAAAATCATTTCATGTAAAAAAAGCCAAGTAGGCGAAAATGGTATTCCGTAAAAAGAATTGAGATAAAATTAAAGCTAAGTTCTCAAATACAAATTTCAAAGTAAAAGGTAGCTAGTACGGAAATGTTTTTTTAAACTTAACTATTACGGCTACAGATTGACTCTTAGGCACAGTGCTAAATCGAACATAGATAAGCAAGTTTGGCTGTAATAGCAAAATATCAAAAATACATTTCCAAACTAGGAAGAACCTTTCATTTTGAAATTTGTATTGGAGAACTTGGCTTTACTTTTATCTCATTTTTTTTTACGGAATACCATTCTCGCGTACTTGGCTTTTATTTGCATAAAATGTTTTTTTTATGATACGTAATGTATAGCCGAGGCCGTTCCAGTTACTTCGTGTACAATTAATTGCTCGGTTGTGGTCGTGGGGTGCACCTCAACGCGAGCGATTCGGCGCGGTCCGACTAGACGCGAAATACCTGGCCCAGGTTTATTTTGATAATAAGTTCATTGATTTTATATGATGTTTACGAATTTCTTTATTGACACCGTTAGGATACGTTGGCAATCATTTACAACGGTTAGGTTTCACATTCTCTAGGATTTCGAGAAAAAGATCTGGAGAGTATGTTTTAAAAAAATATATATTAGGATAAGAACATTACTTGCGTTCTTGAAATATTTTAAAGGCAATAGAACATATACCGGGTGGTCCAAAAAAAACCGGTCAATTTTTTTTATTATAACTATTGAACTATACAATCGATTTTAATGGGACAAACTGCACTTGGCAGAGAATTAATCAGAGTTTTGACCGAATGTATTTTTTTGTCCACCATCTCAAAATCCAAGATGACGGACGAAATTAATATGTACCCTTCAAAGCTGCTCATTTATTCTCATGTTGCGAACAAGTCTTAATAGTTTTTTTAAATTAGTAAAAAAGCTGCATTCCTGCCACGCACAACAAGGTTAGATTAGAATTAGCAAAATCGGTTTAGTGGTTCTTAAAAAAATATTTTTGTTTTATTCATTGTTTTGCATATTATACGATTGCCTTGCCAATCTTGTCTGCATTTATTTCCTTATAAATTCATTACTACTAAACCGATTTTAATCAAATAAAAAATGGTGAGAATTGATTGCTTTTTAAAGATCATGGTCAAAGTTTATCGCCATCTTAAAATTTAAGATGGCGGACAGATTCATACTGAATGCAGACAGTATTGGCAATGCAATGGTATAATCTGTACAACAATGACTGAAACAAATATAGATTTTTGGAGAACCACCAAATCGATTTTACTAGTTTATACCTTGTTGTGGTAATGGTTAAAACAAAAACTATATTTTTTTAGAACAACCTATCCGATTTTGCTGATTTATACCTTGTTGTACGTGGCAAGAACGCTGCTTTATTAGTGATTTAAAGAAATTGTTAAGACAGGGTCGCAACACAAGAATAAACGACCATCTTTGAAGGGTACAATTTTATTTCGTCCGCCATCTTGGCTTTTGAAATGGCGGACAAAAAAATTTATTTATTCAAAATTCTGATTAATTATCTGCGAAGTGCAGTTTGTCCCATTAAAATCGATGATATAGTTCAAAAGTTATAATGAAAAAAAAATTGTCCGGTTTTTTTGGGCCCACCTCGTAAATTGGGAATTTTTTCCTAAAAAAGATTGTGGTTCTAAAAAGAACTGATTTAGTTGAGTTGGCCGAGTACCTACTTACAGCTTACAGAGAGACAATACTTTTAGGTTTCTGTATATTACGAAGACATTGAAGCTCATCCAGCATCAGGTTTATATGATCTGAGTGGGCTGTACAATCCGCATTGTTTTTTTGTTTTCGTTTACGTTTTGGTTATTTAGTAAGTCAAAGTAGTCATTTGTTTAGTTCATGCTTAACAACGGTAAAATATGAAAAGAATAAAGAAGAACCTGTCGACAAATCACTCTCTTCCTCTGCTGCTTTTTTATTGATTCTAACCTATTTGTATTATATTCATTCTGAAAATCAAACTGGTATAGTCAAAATTGAAAAGCTGTTATCAAATCAGGGGCGCAACTAGCCATTCTGGGGGGCTCTCTCCCCAGGCTGAACACCCAGAAAATGGAAAAAATACTACTACGGTAGGGTGGTGTAAGGTGGCTAAGAGATAAAGGAAAAAATTTTAATATAAAAAACTGCAAAAATTGAAAAATTTTCCCCGTATGCAACTATTTTATGAAAATCAATTACTGTGCAAAAAACCGCGACGCAGAAAAAAATTTCTAAGAAAAGGAAAATAATGTCTCCGCAGATATTGTAGAAAAGCTAAGGAAATTTGAAAAAAAATTGAAAACTTTGTTTTTATATCAAACTACTAAAAAAATTTAAAAAAATATACGGTAGGCAGAAAAAAATGAAATACCTACTTTCTGGAAAAAATCGCACCGCTGAAGAAAATTTGTTTAAAGTAAAAAGCTACTGGAAGAAATCGCAAAGCCGAAAAAATTTGTAGAAAAGAGGATTAACTATTGCGCCGCAAGCGAAACATTTAAAATCTAGGTACTTTTCTAAAATAAATCTATGACGAATCTTATACCTTCCTAGCTAGCCTATTAGCACACTTCAAGTAAAGCTATTATAATCAGCCTTAAAAACATTTTTTTGTAAATATCTCGGAAACCATCGTTTGGTTCCTGTATACCGGGTGGGCCAAAAAAAACCGGATAATTTTTTTTTCATGATAACTATTGAACTACACTATCAATTTTAATGAGACAAACTGCACTTGGCAGAGAATGGATCAGAGTTTTGACTAAATATATATTTTTGTCTGCCATCGCAAAATCCAAGATGAAGGACGAAATTAAATAGTAGCCTTCAAAGATGCTCGTTTATTCTTGTGTTGCGAACATGTTTTCATTATTTTTTTTAATTAGTAAGAAAGCTGCATTCTTGCCACGTACAACAAGGTACGACTCAGCAAAATCAATTTCGTGGTTCTAAAAAAAATATTTTTGTTTCAACCATTGCTTTGCATATTATACGATTGCCTTGACAATCATGTCTGCATTTATTTCCTTATAAATTCATTGCAACTGAACCGATTTTAATAAAATAAAAAACATCTTGGTTAGAATTGATTTCTTTTTAAAGATCATGATCAAAGTTTATCGCCATCTTAACATTTAAGATGGTGGACAGAATCGTACTTGATTCTTCAAAATGGCGTGTTTATTTTTATTTTCCGAAAACGAATTAATTTTTCTTTAATTTATAGAAAAGCGGTACTTTTCCCCCACAACACGCGGTACAAATTAGTAAAATCTATTTTATTTCAACCTTTGTTTAACAGATTATACGATTGCATTGCCAATCCTGTCTGCATTAATTTCCTTATAAATTCGTTATTACTAAACCGATTTTAGTGAAACAAAAAAATCATCTAATGGATTGGCATGGATCACTTGTTCCTGATTATCAGGACGTGTTCCAGACGGGGATCTCTCATATCCCTGTGATCGACGTTGGAGATAGTGAAAACCAAACAGTTTTAACAAGTTCCCAACGAAAGCATCAAGCCATCAGTATAATTCAATGCCGGTAGGGGTATTTTTCCTCGGAGTAGTTGTTTCTGTTGGTTTCACAAAAAAAAATCATGGTTGGGAATTGATTTTTAAAGATCAATCAGTTTGCACTATCATGTTTTTATTTGACTAAAATTGGTTCAGTATTAATGAATTTATGAAGAAACAGAATGCAGAGAAGATTGGCAATGCAATCGTATAATTTGTAATAAAAATGGCAGATTTTGTGAGAACCACTTTACCGATTTACCTTGTTAAGCGGGATAAAAGTAGTGCTTTTCTATAAATAACAGAAAAAACTAAATCATTTTCGGAAAATAAACGTGATTCTTTGAACGATCAAGTATGGTTCTATCCGACATAGTAACTTTTAAGATTGCGGCAAATTTCGATTCTAATTTTTAAAGAACATTCAATTCGCACTATGTTTTTTTTTATTTCATTGAGATCGGTTCAGTAATCATGTAAAGTAAGTATGTAAGAAAATGAATGCGGACAGGATTGGCAATGCAATCGTATAATCTGTAAAACAATGGCTAAAACAATAATAGATTTTTTGAGAACCACCAAACCGATTTTACTAATTTGTACCTCGTTTTTCGTGGGAAAAGTAGTGCTTTTCTATAAAAGAAAATAAAAACCTAAACATGTTCAGAAAATAAGAACAAACACGCGATTTTGAAAAATCAAGTATGATTCGGTCCGCCATCTTAAATTTTAAGATGGTGATAAATTCTGATCATGATCTTTAAAAAGCAATCCATTCTCACTAGGAAGCATTTTATTACATCAAAATCGGTTCAGTAGGAATGAATTTATAAGGAAATAAATGCATACATGTTTGGCAAGGCAATCGTATAATATGCAAAACAATGGTTGAAACAAAAATATTTTTTGTTAGAACCACTAAACCGATTTTGCTGAATCGTACCTTGTTATACGTGGCAAGAATGCAGCTTTCTTACTAATAAAAAAATAAATGAAAACATGCTCGGAACACAAGAATAAATGAGCATCTTTGAAGGGTATAATTTCATTTCGTCCGCCATTTTGGATTTTGCGGTGGCGGACAAAATAATATATTTGGTCAAAACTCCAATCCATTCTCTGTCAAGTGCAGTTTGTTCCATTAAAATCGATGGTATAGTTCAAAAGTTATAATGAAAAAAAAATTGTCTGCTTTTTTTTGGCCCACCCGGTATATAGTTCTTACTTTAACCTATCGCGGGTGCTTCGTCTGGTTGTAGGTATTTTACTCAAAACTTGTAGCAAGTGCGTAGTCTGGTTCATTTCCTACCTACAGCAAGTGCACGACCCAAGTAACATTATTACCACTCAAGGTTTTATTAATTTGGTTCCTAGGTTATTTAGAGGATGCTGTTATGGGTTTTAGGATCAATTTGGCTAGATAAAGGTAATTTATATTGCCAATTACCTAAAGGGGTGTTATACAACCAAAAAATGATTTATAAAAAAGGAGTATAATAAAACTGATATTCCTTCTGTTCCTTTTAGATACTTTTGGTTTTGTTGATTTCTGATTTATAAAGATGGTCTTATAAAACCATTTTACCTGAAGTTTTGAAAAAGAAATAAATATAAACTTTGGTCATTTAGGTTTCTCCATTACTTTAGGTCATCACAAAAGTGTTTTATAATAGAGCTAAAAGGTTATCCTATATCCTTTTGTTTTTATAGTTACCAGTAGTTTAAAAGTAAATATGATTAGATAGGCGGCCATATAGGTTTTTAAGAGTGGTAAATATAAACTTTAGACTTTTGGTTTTTGCTATTACTTTTAGGCATTTTAAAAAGGTTTTATAGGAAACTTGATTCTTTTGTATTTATAATTACCCATAGCTGTATATTAAATATTATTTAAATAGGCGGCCATATAAAACCTAGTTTCCTTAAGGGTTCTAAAAGAAGTAAGTAAATACTTTCGTGTTTTATTTTTTTTAGGTATTTCTTGTAAAAATAATAGAGATACCTAAGTGCAGATTGGTACCTACCTATTGCAAGATTGATTATTTAAAGCCCAGTAATTAATAACTGTTGAGTTTTTGTCCTCTTGGGTAGGACACCCATGCCTAGATAAGGCCTGTTTAGACGGCCAATATAATAGGTTGCCCTCCAACCTGCAGGCACAACGAATATTATTGCACTGGCCCTCTCGATTGTGTCGAAATTGCACGATAAAAAACATTTAAAAGTGTTGAATTATACGCTTTTAACCACTTTAAAAACAAATACAAAAAATTTAAGTGAGGTTATGATGACTATGTTTACATTGTTCTTTTTTGTTGGTTTCATAAGGGCACACAAAATCCTTGTTGCGATACAGTAACAAATAAAACCAAGTGACCACTATAAAACCATAATGGCGTGTATAAATTTATTTAATAAATATTGTAAAGAAAAAATATTTATCTAGTGTAGCGTTTTTATTTTCCGCTACAAAGAAAATTTAGAAAACACTTAAAAATAGCCTATTTCTATATTTTCTTTCTTTTAGTAACTTATTTTAACAAATTCTAATTAAAACATTAATAAAAAAAATTATTGTGCTCTTGCTGAGATTTGATCTCGGGCCTGCTGGTTACGAGGCCGATGCGCTGTACCTTGTTCCATTGTGGCAGATAGAAATTTTTGCTGTTACATTTGGACCGCAGAATAAGAAGCCTTGGGCTATGGAAAACTATAAAAGTTATGAAAATTGACTTTTTTACATAAATATTTTTTAATGAAGTTTCACACTTATTGGAAGTCCTCTTTAATATTTAGAAAGTTTTTTCGCCATTTTGTCGTCTATTGGTTGGCACCTTATTTCCATTAACACATCTGAGTATGAAGGGAATTGTTTATTCGTTGTCTCAGCCGTAGTATCGATCGCAGGGAATGAGTATGCCGCAGGCGCACATTTTCTGGTCCCCTCCAGAACGGGTGCAAAAATTAGGTCGGCCGATCGATCTTTCCTTTTTCTTCGACATTTTGAACAGCAAACAGCAAAAATTTTTGCAGTGACAAGTGATTTCATTTTTTGGTGATGAAATTTTAAAAAATGGTAAGTTTACCTTATTAAATCCAAGCTGAGGGATTCTTCTTGTTGTTGAACCAAAAATTTAAGGGTTTTCTTGAAATTAAGTCCATCTTTTTCCTTGTTACAGAAAAGAAAAGGCAATTTTCCATCATGGCGTTGGCGTGGCCGCTGTAACGCGCTAGTCATAATGGCGTAAATTTTTGACGGGGCCATAGGATGACAGGGGTGAGTTGAGCTGATTTTTTTTCAACAAATAAAAACATCAGTGTTTCTCCTGTGGTTTTGTTTTTGCCTGTTTTTTATTTTATTTTTGAAACCGTTTTTTTTTACCGGGGTAATTTTTTATTCCAGAGTTTCTGGGTAAGACAAAAATCGACCATCTTACCTCTATGGGTTAGTTTCCGACACTGCAAGTATGAGTAACCGATTGAGGTTTAAGAGGGAACATCACACACAACAAACCTCATCTTTCTATTTCGTGACGTCACGTGAGGATTTGCAGCTCCTTGTAATATGGGCACTCAGGCTTTATGAGATTGAAAGAATACCTAGTCTGTATTTGCAGGTATTTGGTTGACATGGTGATAAAACATCCTAATTGGTTCCATTATAAGTGATTACCTATCTGAATAATTAATTACTATTTTTCTATTTGAATTTTAAGGTAAAACCTAAACTTTGATATCTTCTTATAAACTAAACAGTTTATTCTTTAAATTTTTTAACATAAACTTTTAAATTTTCTAATTGATTAAACTGAAATTTTTTTCTTAATGAATTAAACTTAAAACTTTTAATTATTCTTAATTATTAAAAATAACAAGCTGAAGGAGGAATCTCATTTTAAAGGTATTTAATGTGATAAAAAAAAAGTACTAGTTATGTATTAATTTGATTTTACATGGTGGTATACAAGGTTAGTTATTAAGTAACTATGAGTAAACAAAAATTCTAGAATTTTTCACTTGGTATTTAGGTTAAGATAGTTAAGGCTGTTTCATAGTATTTTTTTATAACACACTGTATAAAATGTCACAACATTTATGTCAATACATCACCCCAATGTGTCTAAAACATTTGCCTATTATTTAAAATTTGACTCCCCTCCCACTTTATAATGCTTAAACATTAATAAGATTTGACTTATTAATTAGACTTTATAAACTAATTAATATTATTAATTAACTTAAAGACTTTGATTTTATTTAGCCAGTTTGAATATTTTTCTGTATTTTTTTTTAAGTTTTTTCTTGATCTTTTCTTTGATAAAGATTAAGTGGCGTCCAATTAATTAAATCCCTAGTTAATTAACATCTTTTAATTAATATTATTGAACCCATGACCCAATGCCACCAGACGAACAGCTGCCGGTGCTGTGTGATTCCTTTTTAAAAAAGAGAGAGATAATATTTTATTTTATTTTTTTTTAAACCTCTCCTCTTAGAAAAAAAGGGCCACATAAAATATGGCGTCCAGAACGTGGGGCTCGACCAATATAGCTTTCCGAAATATGACATTGACAGGGAATTTTTATTAGAGTTTTTTTGAAAATTTTTCTAAATTTAAAAAAAAATATATTTTTTTTTCATTATGAAGTTTGAGTGGGAGATTAGAGATTAACTTTAACTGTCCTGGCTATCTTAACCTTGGTTTAGAGTTGTTTTTTCATAAACATACGATTTGCTGTTTTTTTGTTTTTTGTATTTGCGTACACAAATTTTTTATGCATACCGGTACATTTTAAAACATTATAATATAATGTTGTAGGTATTACCTACTGATTTAAGTGATTATACTAAGATTTTTTTTTCAGAGCGCTTTTGATTTATTTTATTTTGAACTTGTTATTTACATTGTATTTATTTTCTTATTGTATAACAGCTGACTATATTTTATTGAAAGTGAAATACGTTCTGCCTACCATACCTACTACATACCTACAATGATATTTTTAACTGGTTTATTTTACTGATTTTTTTTAGGGCGCTATTGTATTTTATTTACGACTTTATGATATTGATACCTACTAATATTTTGGAAAATAGATTTTCTTGAGTACAAGAGTGATGCAATACTTTTCGGCGGTGTTCGTTGGTGCACTAAAAATTATTTAATTTTTTTCTTCCTTTGACAACTTTTAATAAAATAAGTAATGCATTAATATATTTATAAAATTAATTAATTTAACTTTATGAAACAACCAATTGGTAGTTTAATTTTTTTCTTTTCAGAATATTTTTGAAAAAAGGGTAGTGCAAATACTCTACTCACTTAACATCTCTTTCTCAACTTTTCCATAAAAATACAGTTACAAACAATGGAATATTTTTCTAAAATTTAGGTGTGTGTGTTTTTATATGAGAGTACCTTTTTCAGCTGCCACATTGAAAGTTTTTTTATCTTTTAGGTTGAATATTTTTTTTGAAAACATGATAGACGGTCGTTTAGATATTATTATAAAAAAAAAAAACTTAGAAACTCCCTGTATCCTCCTCTATTTGTTTAAATTTAATTTTTTTTTAAATTTAAATTTTCTGCTTAAGCCATTTTGAATTAAGAACAAAATAATTGGAAAGATGTCCAATATTTTTTTTTGTTTTTAATGATTTTTTTTTTGCGTGCAATATTTTGATGGATTTTTTTTGAATGCTTATTAATAGTGTGAAACAATAGTAGATTAGTTTCACCTTTTTTAGTTTTGCGCGCAATCATTTTTGAAAGCTGAAGTGACAGTTTTGAATTGATTTTTTATTAGTTTTTTTTATTTTTAATTTTGAAACCTGCGTTTATTGCTTTAAAATAAAACGCATTTATTTTTAAATTTTTGTGAACCAAACTTTGAGACTTAAAAAAAAAAAAAATGGATCCTTTTGGTACTCCTAGAGCGAGTCATTTATTAGACTTTGAATTAGATTATGAGTTGGGCATTAGAGGTGCATTGGTCACTCGCCCTATTAAAGAGAAGAGACAAATTTTGACGCGAATTTTAGCTAAAGAAAGGGAGAAACGCGCTCCTGGTTGTTTGATTTTAACTGATGCCTATGAGTATACTTTCGAGAAGGAAAAATTGGAGGTCACTAAATCTTTACAGTCAATTCAAGAAGAGGTTGAAAATTTTGAGGGTAATACTAAAGATTATGCTTTTCAAAAGTTAAAGTCTCGCCTCGCGCATGTACATGGGCGCTCGCAACGTTTTCCGATTCCAGAGAATGGTGACGCAGACATTACTGAGTATAAAAGAACAGTTTATTCTACTTGTTTGAAACTTGAGGATGATTTGATTACCAAGACTTCACCTGAACAGACGAACTATAGACCTTCCTCGCCGTTTCCTAGTGCTTTCGAGAATACGACCCCTCAATTTCAGTTGCCTGCTCCAGTGATCGCTTGTAATGCACATAGGGTGCCTATTTCTGAGTGGGGAATCAAATTTTTTGGCGAACGCAAACATGTTCATACTTTTCTAGAGCGAATTTCTCTCCTGTCTAGAGCTCATGATGTTTCTGATGAGGAACTTTTTAAGTCGGCGGGTATACTTTTTGATAAAGATGCTTTTCATTGGTTTACTTTTATTAAGGATAAAGTGACTTCTTGGGCTCAACTGGTTGACCGTTTGAAAAAAGACTTTTTATCCAACGATGAAGATGAAGACCTTTGGAATTTGATTAAAGCTAGAAAACAGAAACCTGGGGAGCCAGTTCATATTTATGTAGCTCACTTGAATACATTATTTAGTAGATTACCTCGTTCTCCTGCAGAACCGACAAAAGTTAAGTATACAAGACAAAATTTATTAGACGAATATAAAAGTCAACTAGGACTTACACATATTAGAAATGTTGAGGAGTTGATGGACCATTGCAAGACTTTGGATGAAAATCTGAATTTGAATCAAGGTAGAAAACCACCTGCTTTAGAGACATTTTCCTCAAGTAACAATTTTCAGGATAGAAATGATAGAAATAATTTTCCGACAACAAATAATTTTAGAGGCCAGTTTTCACAACAAAGATTTTTCAATCATAATAATAATTTAAGTTCAAGTTTTTCGAATCAGAATCATAACTCAAATACAAGATATCCAAATCGGAATGATAGTTCGAATAAAAGATTTTTGAATCAAGCAAATAATTTACCCAGTACTAGTTCGTTGACTTCCAATAATCCTACCTCTCCAAGACTTAAAGAAATACTTTGTTGGAACTGCGGTGAGAAAAACCATTCTTTTAAAACTTGTTTAGCTAAGAAGACTGTATTTTGTTATAAGTGTGGACATAAAGGTAAGAGACTAAGAGAGTGCCCTAAGTGTTCAAAAAACTAATAGATAAGGTGTCTTTAGATGGTCGTGACACTTTTTATAAGGCAAAGGCCATCACTAAAAATTATTTTTCAGCTAAAGAATGGGAATCCTGGAAAAGTTTTGTTGCTGCATTTTATAAAAACTCAAGTACAAACTCTAATCATGTTTCACCTTTATTTATTAGAAAAAATGTTTGATAATCGACCTTACATATCAGTAAAGTTATTTGATCAAACTATAGTGGCTCTTTTTGATTCTGGGGCAACTTCTTCAGTAGTGGGTTTACAAGGTATAGATATTTTAAAATTTTGTAAATTAAAAACCATTTATTCAGAACATAGAGTAATCAGTACGGCTGATGGAACCCAGAGAGTAGTGCAAGGTGTAGTTGACTTACCCATTTATGTAGATAATTGTTGTCATATTATAAAAGCACTAGTTGTTCCTTCATTGCCTCAAGCTTTTATATTTGGTGCAGATTTTGCCAGACAATTTAAAATAGTTGTAGATTTTAGATATGATTCATGGAGTGTTCATAGCGGTTCTTCAAACTCAGACTTAGTCGTTTTAGAACAACCAACCTTAGATTATTATAAAGACTCTTTGCTTTCATTAGATGATCTAGATAGTGATCAAAGAGCTAGAGCCGAACAGGTTATTAAATCATTTCAGGAAATAAGTAGCGAAACACGAATTGGTCGTACACATAAGATGGAAATGACAATCGTTACAGGAGATGCTAAACCTTTTAAAAAAAGACCTTATCCAATGTCACCGTATTTATCTAAAATTCTTAACGAAGAAATAGACGAAATGTTAAAATTGGGGGTAATTGAACCTTCGGACAGC
The DNA here is from genome assembly GCA_963576565.1 of Aspidapion aeneum. NCBI lineage: Eukaryota > Metazoa > Arthropoda > Insecta > Coleoptera > Brentidae > Aspidapion > Aspidapion aeneum. The sequence continues at coordinate 76,452,658 of OY755041.1, read as the reverse complement.
CCTTGGTGCTCTCCGGTGCTATTAGTTAAGAAATCCAATGGGGAATATCGCTTCTGTTTTGACGGAAGAGCTTTAAACGAGGTGACTCGTCATGACAGTTATCCTTTACCGAACATAGACCGAATCCTAAGCACGCTGAGAGGAGCTAAATTTATATCTTCTATCGATTTGCGAAAAGCTTTTTGGCAGATACCCCTGGCGAAAGAATCACGTCCCAAGACTGCTTTCAGTGTCATAGGTAAGGGTTTATTTCAGTTCCGCTCTGTTCCATTTGGTTTGTGCAATTCTGCGCAGACGCAGCAGCGTCTGGTCGACAGTATATTTGGTCCAGAGTTTGAACCGCACGTTTTTTCCTACTTAGATGATTTTTTGGTAGTTTCACCTGATTTTGAGCATCACGTGAAGTTACTGTCAGTAGTAAAACAAAAAATTGAAGAGGCCAACTTAACCATTAATTTGGAGAAGTCAGAATTCTTTAAAACTGGCGATTTAAAATTTTTAGGTTACGTTATTGGAAATAATTCGCTCCGTACCGACCCAGATAAAGTAGAGTGTATGGTTAATTATCCGAGACCTAGGAATTTTACAGAGATCAAACGGTTCGTGGGAATGTGTTCCTGGTATCGGCGTTTTATTAAGGACTTCGCTGCATTGATGTCTCCCATAAATGACTTACTTAAAGGACGAAAAAAGGGTCAGTCAGTTACTTGGAACGAAGCCGCTGAAGCATCCTTTGTAAAGATTAAGGAAATGTTAGTGTCTGCCCCTATTTTGAGTCAGCCAGATTTTTCGAAAAAGTTTATTATTGAGTGTGATGCCAGTACTCGTGGTCTAGGGGGAGTTCTTTTACAGAATATTGACGGTGAAGAACGGGTCATAGCCTATGCCAGCCGTGGTTTATCAAAATCCGAGAGAAACTATAGTATTGTCGAGTTGGAATGTTTAGCTGTTCTATTTAGTATCTCAAAATTTAGATGCTATATTGAGGGTGCAGAAAAGTTTACCGTTGTTACAGATAATTGGTCTTTACTTTGGTTAAATTCCATGAAAAACGCTAGTGGAAAACTTCAAAGGTGGGCTGTTAAATTGCGTGAGCATAACTTCGATCTTGTCCATCGAAAAGGCAGCGCAAACTTGGTTCCTGACGCACTTTCAAGAATTCCATATAACGACGAAAACGAGGATGTCCAAGAATGTAATGTTATTGCCCAAATTTCTATGTATCAAATTAATATAGAACACTTAGATAAATTTTATATTAACTTGAGAGAAAAAATTAATTTAGATCCTACTCAATACCCACAATGGAAAGTGGAAAATAATTTTGTATTTAAGTTCATACCTTCTCGTTTACCTATGCAAACCGGATTGCCGGAATGGAAATACTTGGTTCCTAGACCTCAAAGAGTGAGTGTAATTCGATCATGTCATGATCCACCAACTGCTGGACATTTCGGTTGTTTTAAAACCTTAGCTAGGGTGCAAGAGTTTTTTTATTGGCCCAAAATGAAGGATGATGTCCTTCGCTATTGTCGTTCATGTAAAGTTTGTGGTGCACAGAAAATGAGTAATAGAGCACAGATGGGTCTGATGGGTAAGGAGAAAGAAGCTACAAGGCCATTTGAAATTCTAGCTATTGATTTGATAGGTCCTTTGGTTAGGTCCAAGAAGCAGAATAAATGGATGTTAGTTGTCGCCGATTGGTTTTCCAAATATACCCTTATCTTTCCCCTTCGAAATGCTACAGCCCCTTTAGTTCGTAGAGCCTTAGAGGAGGAGGTTTTCTTAGTTTTTGGTGTTCCCAGTGCAATTTTAATGGATAATGGAGCCCAATTTGCCTCAAAAATTGTTAGGAATATTTGTAAAGAATATGAGGTAAATAAAGTTTGGTTTACGGCACTCTATTCCCCTCAGTGTAATTTTGTAGAGAGGAATAATCAAAGTGTAGGTACGACTTTAAGGTGTTACATTCAGTCTCATGATGACTGGGATGTGAACGCTGCGAAAATTCAGCAAGCTATCAATACGTCAAGGCATCATGTTACAGGCTATTCGCCGTCTTTCTTAGTTTTTGGTAGGCATATACCTTTGTCGGGCAAGTTTTATCTTGATGCAGATAGAGTTCAGGAGGAAGATGTGGAAATCATGCCAGGAGACCGAAATTCATATGCCAGGAACTTAGAAGGGCTAAAGGAGATATTTACTGAAGTTCGTCAAAAACTTCACCTTGCTTACGAGCGAAACTCTAAAGCCTATAACCTCCGCAAGAGGGATATATCGTTTAACGTGGGTGACCAAGTCTGGAGACGTAATAAAGTATTGTCTAATGCTGCGAATAAATTTTCGTCTAAATTTGCCCCTAAGTATATTCTTTCAGTTATAAAGAAAAAAAGATCCCCTTTAGTTTATGACCTGTGTAATGAGGACGGTTCTAAGGCTGGTGCTTGGCACATTAAGGACCTTAAGCCATTCTACTATTATGAGGAGTCTTGTTCTGAGAGTTTTTCAAGTTCCTCAGATGAAAATTCTTAAGTAAATTTTTTAGTGGTCATGTACATAGTTTACGCGTAAACGTATAGTTTTAAGAATATAGAATTAAAAAAATATATATATATAGCCACTATTTTGCTTATACCCAAGTAGGTAAATAGTATTAGCTATCCTAAGTTTTAGATCTTTATGAATATTTGCATCTGTTGTTTTCTTGATTAGACCGCACCAATTTTGTCCAATCTCTATTTTGTCCTACTGATTTTGACCCCTCTGGGCGTGTGATACGCGTAGTTATCAAGAATCAAGAAAAACTTCGTATTGCCTAAGTGATTACATCATTAAAGATTCCAAAATACCAGAAAAATAAAAAATTGTATTTTCTAATACATATATAAGATATAAGAAAGATCTAGTTTATTTGATCTAACGTAGAAATATAAGATAATAAGCTTTTGTAAGATTTTAGTTGGAAACATATTTTGATGTTATGAAGTTCCTTTTGAAATATTTTACAAGGTAAAATATTTTTCCTTGGTGGGGTGGTGTGTAGCGTTTTTATTTTCCGCTACAAAGAAAATTTAGAAAACACTTAAAAATAGCCTATTTCTATATTTTCTTTCTTTTAGTAACTTATTTTAACAAATTCTAATTAAAACATTAATAAAAAAAATTATTGTGCTCTTGCTGAGATTTGATCTCGGGCCTGCTGGTTACGAGGCCGATGCGCTGTACCTTGTTCCATTGTGGCAGATAGAAATTTTTTGCTGTTACATTTGGACCGCAGAATAAGAAGCCTTGGGCTATGGAAAACTATAAAAGTTATGAAAATTGACTTTTTTACATAAATATTTTTTAATGAAGTTTCACACTTATTGGAAGTCCTCTTCAATATTTAGAAAGTTTTTTCGCCATTTTGTCGTCTATTGGTTGGCACCTTCTTTCCATTAACACATCTGAGTATGAAGGGAATTGTTTATTCGTTGTCTCAGCCGTAGTATCGATCGCAGGGAATGAGTATGCCGCAGGCGCACATTTTCTGGTCCCCTCCAGAACGGGTGCAAAAATTAGGTCGGCCGATCGATCTTTCCTTTTTCTTCGACATTTTGAACAGCAAACAGCAAAAATTTTTGCAGTGACAAGTGATTTCATTTTTTGGTGATGAAATTTTAAAAAATGGTAAGTTTACCTTATTAAATCCAAGCTGAAGGATTCTTCTTGTTGTTGAACCAAAAATTTAAGGGTTTTCTTGAAATTAAGTCCATCTTTTTCCTTGTTACAGAAAAGAAAAGGCAATTTTCCATCATGGCGTTGGCGTGGCCGCTGTAACGCGCTAGTCATAATGGCGTAAATTTTTGACGGGGCCATAGGATGACAGGGGTGAGTTGAGCTGATTTTTTTTCAACAAATAAAAACATCAGTGTTTCTCCTGTGGTTTTGTTTTTGCCTGTTTTTTATTTTATTTTTGAAACCGTTTTTTTTTACCGGGGTAATTTTTTATTCCAGAGTTTCTGGGTAAGACAAAAATCGACCATCTTACCTCTATGGGTTAGTTTCCGACACTGCAAGTATGAGTAACCGATTGAGGTTTAAGAGGGAACATCACACACAACAAACCTCATCTTTCTATTTCGTGACGTCACGTGAGGATTTGCAGCTCCTTGTAATATGGGCACTCAGGCTTTATGAGATTGAAAGAATACCTAGTCTGTATTTGCAGGTATTTGGTTGACATGGTGATAAAACATCCTAATTGGTTCCATTATAAGTGATTACCTATCTGAATAATTAATTACTATTTTTCTATTTGAATTTTAAGGTAAAACCTAAACTTTGATATCTTCTTATAAACTAAACAGTTTATTCTTTAAATTTTTTAACATAAACTTTTAAATTTTCTAATTGATTAAACTGAAATTTTTTTCTTAATGAATTAAACTTAAAACTTTTAATTATTCTTAATTATTAAAAATAACAAGCTGAAGGAGGAATCTCATTTTAAAGGTATTTAATGTGATAAAAAAAAGTACTAGTTATGTATTAATTTGATTTTACATGGTGGTATACAAGGTTAGTTATTAAGTAACTATGAGTAAACAAAAATTCTAGAATTTTTCACTTGGTATTTAGGTTAAGATAGTTAAGGCTGTTTCATAGTATTTTTTTATAACACACTGTATAAAATGTCACAACATTTATGTCAATACATCACCCCAATGTGTCTAAAACATTTGCCTATTATTTAAAATTTGACTCCCCTCCCACTTTATAATGCTTAAACATTAATAAGATTTGACTTATTAATTAGACTTTATAAACTAATTAATATTATTAATTAACTTAAAGACTTTGATTTTATTTAGCCAGTTTGAATATTTTTCTGTATTTTTTTTAAAGTTTTTTCTTGATCTTTTCTTTGATAAAGATTAAGTGGCGTCCAATTAATTAAATCCCTAGTTAATTAACATCTTTTAATTAATATTATTGAACCCATGACCCAATGCCACCAGACGAACAGCTGCCGGTGCTGTGTGATTCCTTTTTAAAAAAGAGAGAGATAATATTTTATTTTAATTTTTTTTAAACCTCTCCTCTTAGAAAAAAAAGGGCCACACTAGTCGTTTTATCAGTGTTTTTTAACAATAATTTTACTTTAATTTTGATTTATGTAAACCAAACAGACTTTTTTAATGGTGAATAGTGTAAATGAATTTTTTTTTAATTTTAAATATTTGTTATTTTTTTATCAAAAAACTATTAAAAAGCATTCTTGTGCTGGCGCGCTTGTTTTCAGAGCTTTTCAGATACGATTTTATCTGAAAAATAAATCTGGCAGGCAATTTGATCATCAACAAAACGACAAACTCGGTATATTTTTATGTGATAAAATAATTTTGGGACTCTGAAATTTTTGGCAATTTTATGACCTAAATTATTTTATATAGCCATTGTGAATCTAAAATACCGCCATAGCTTTTATAGGAAAACTTCTTTACTTTAAAGGTATTATAGTATTCAACAGAATCGCCAGGATACCAAATTACCAAATCTAGTTTTATAATAGGATAGAGGACGTTTCTGAGTTGCTTTTAGAACCTGGCATAATAGCTTTAGGCTCTAAAAGGTTCTATACTGGTGAAACCGCTAGAGGGCGAAGCTGGAGTTTATTTCTTATGGTTTTATAGTGAGTTTAATATATAGGTTGCAACTACCAATTGGGGAGTACCATTTAGGAGGTCTAAGGGGTATATAAGGGTAATGGGAACGTGCTAGCGACCAAACATTGAAACTAATGGTTTTGAGGAAAGGCGCTGGCAACCTTTTAGCTTCTGCTATAAATAAAGAAATGTTACTTGGGTAGTCTGAATGTAGCTCATTTTTAACATTCCTTCTGCCTTACTGCATAAGTCCCCCTTTCTCTTCTCTACTATAAAAATCCAGTGTCTCAAAAAACAACAAAGCCTAAAGCTACACACTGAAAACAGTAGAACTCCTTTTTCAAACTAATTTATGTTATTACTAAAAACTTCGTGGGAGGTTCTGTTTCTGTGATCTTTACAAAAACTGTTTTCAAGGCTGATACAGCGTGGAGATCCATAATGGATCCATTTATTTCTTGGCCATGGGCGCATTTAATGAAAAAACACAAAAAATAGTTTAAAATTCGACATCATGAGGCTGTCGCCCCCCCCCCAAGAAGCCTTAGGCCCCTCCCAAGACAAATTCCTGGGTGCGCCACTGCTTGGCTACATAGTTTTTCTTATTGCTAACTCGCAATTTAATTGTTTCAATTATTGAGTTAAATTCATTTTCAGAATAACCAAAATCCGTATTTCTTTAAATTAACTCGGATATTGACACAAATATTTCGACCATAAGAGGCGTCGATTGGGGTAATTAATTTACCTGTTACACGTACCACACATATATACAATTTTATACCTTTATTACATTGTATCAAAAACTTTTAAAGTGAAACTCAATACATAAAGTCTCAAATGAACTGAAAAAAAATGAAAATCAGACAAATGTCAACTTTACGCAAAATTAATTTTAGGGATGCGTGTGTTGATCAATTTTCAGCAATAAAGGTCATCCGCCAAACAGGTACTTTTGGTGTGGCTTTTTATTAGCTCACACATATACTATACTATAGTAGTGTGAGCTATGGTGATCCTAATTTTTTCGAGAAAAAAAAAGTTGCTCCGATTTCAAAAAATTTTATATATCTTTGCGTTTTAGATGATTTTGAAACTTTTTTGTTGCGCCGTCTGTCTGTCTGTATGTCTGTCTGTCTGTCTGTCTGTCTGTCTGTCTGTCTGTCTGTCTGTCTGTCTGTCTGTCTGTCTGTCTGTCTGTCTGTCTGTCTGTCTGTCTGTCTGTCTGTCTGTCTGTCTGTCTGTCTGTCTGTCTGTCTGTCTGTCTGTCTGTCTGTCTGTCTGTCTGTCTGTCTGTCTGTCTGTCTGTCTGTCTGTCTGTCTGTCTGTCTGTCTGTCTGTCTGTCTGTCTGTCTGTCTGTCTGTCTGTCTGTCTGTCTGTCTGTCTGTCTGTCTGTCTGTCTGTCTGTCTGTCTGTCTGTCTGTCTGTCTGTCTGTCTGTCTGTCTGTCTGTCTGTCTGTCTGTCTGTCTGTCTGTCTGTCTGTCTGTCTGTCTGTCTGTCTGTCTGTCTGTCTGTCTGTCTGTCTGTCTGTCTGTCTGTCTGTCTGTCTGTCTGTCTGTCTGTCTGTCTGTCTGTCTGTCTGTCTGTCTGTCTGTCTGTCTGTCTGTCTGTCTGTCTGTCTGTCTGTCTGTCTGTCTGTCTGTCTGTCTGTCTGTCTGTCTGTCTGTCTGTCTGTCTGTCTGTCTGTCTGTCTGTCTGTCTGTCTGTCTGTCTGTCTGTCTGTCTGTCTGTCTGTCTGTCTGTCTGTCTGTCTGTCTGTCTGTCTGTCTGTCTGTCTGTCTGTCTGTCTGTCTGTCTGTCTGTCTGTCTGTCTGTCTGTCTGTCTGTCTGTCTGTCTGTCTGTCTGTCTGTCTGTCTGTCTGTCTGTCTGTCTGTCTGTCTGTCTGTCTGTCTGTCTGTCTGTCTGTCTGTCTGTCTGTCTGTCTGTCTGTCTGTCTGTCTGTCTGTCTGTCTGTCTGTCTGTCTGTCTGTCTGTCTGTCTGTCTGTCTGTCTGTCTGTCTGTCTGTCTGTCTGTCTGTCTGTCTGTCTGTCTGTCTGTCTGTCTGTCTGTCTGTCTGTCTGTCTGTCTGTCTGTCTGTCTGTCTGTCTGTCTGTCTGTCTGTCTGTCTGTCTGTCTGTCTGTCTGTCTGTCTGTCTGTCTGTCTGTCTGTCTGTCTGTCTGTCTGTCTGTCTGTCTGTCTGTCTGTCTGTCTGTCTGTCTGTCTGTCTGTCTGTCTGTCTGTCTGTCTGTCTGTCTGTCTGTCTGTCTGTCTGTCTGTCTGTCTGTCTGTCTGTCTGTCTGTCTGTCTGTCTGTCTGTCTGTCTGTCTGTCTGTCTGTCTGTCTGTCTGTCTGTCTGTCTGTCTGTCTGTCTGTCTGTCTGTCTGTCTGTCTGTCTGTCTGTCTGTCTGTCTGTCTGTCTGTCTGTCTGTCTGTCTGTCTGTCTGTCTGTCTGTCTGTCTGTCTGTCTGTCTGTCTGTCTGTCTGTCTGTCTGTCTGTCTGTCTGTCTGTCTGTCTGTCTGTCTGTCTGTCTGTCTGTCTGTCTGTCTGTCTGTCTGTCTGTCTGTCTGTCTGTCTGTCTGTCTGTCTGTCTGTCTGTCTGTCTGTCTGTCTGTCTGTCTGTCTGTCTGTCTGTCTGTCTGTCTGTCTGTCTGTCTGTCTGTCTGTCTGTCTGTCTGTCTGTCTGTCTGTCTGTCTGTCTGTCTGTCTGTCTGTCTGTCTGTCTGTCTGTCTGTCTGTCTGTCTGTCTGTCTGTCTGTCTGTCTGTCTGTCTGTCTGTCTGTCTGTCTGTCTGTCTGTCTGTCTGTCTGTCTGTCTGTCTGTCTGTCTGTCTGTCTGTCTGTCTGTCTGTCTGTCTGTCTGTCTGTCTGTCTGTCTGTCTGTCTGTCTGTCTGTCTGTCTGTCTGTCTGTCTGTCTGTCTGTCTGTCTGTCTGTCTGTCTGTCTGTCTGTCTGTCTGTCTGTCTGTCCTTTTATACCAGGTATATCAGACAAAATTAGGAGAATAGCAAATAATTATAATATAAAAACAGTTTTTAAGACAGAAAATAAACTTAGATCTATTCTAACAAAAACAAAACCAATAAATGAAGAGCAGAATTCAAAAAATGTAATTTATAAAATACCTTGTGAATGTGGTAAAATTTATATAGGTGAAACTTCTAGGCCACTTGAAGTAAGAGTTAATGATCATAAATATAATTTGAGAAGGGGTGATTACGAGAAATCCAGAGTTTGTCAGCATTCTTTTGAGAGTAATCATAGAATTAAATGGGGAGAAACAATAATTTTACAAAAAGAATCTAATGACATTAAAAGAAAATTAAAAGAATCAGCATGTATTTATTTAAATGAAGATAACTGTCTTTCAAGTATTTCTATAGATATAAGTAAAGCTTGGCTTCCTATTCTCAGACAAGATTTGCAAAAAGGTTTTTTCAAAATTAATTAATACTGTAATGAAATTCTGATTACTGTTTTTTAAATAGATTTTGATATAATAGTAATATAATCCCACAATGATCATAATTTTGTAAAAATTTCTAAATGGTTATAAAAAAGAGACCTTATTGATTCTAGTTTTAATGAGTCACCCTGTTCTGTTTATTTTTAAATTTGAAAACAACATTGACTGACATAATGTCTTGAAATAGTATCATGTTACCTTGTGTTTTGTTTAGATTGGTCAATTGTTTTTGATAAACTTCAGAATATTGACAATTTGTCAACGATATAATAATAAAAAATATTTGAACAAGAAACATTTAAGATTTTGAGACAAAATATAAATAAAAAGCTTGAAAACGATTGTAGATTGGCAATCGAAACGTAGCGTATTCAAATTCAATTAAAAGATAAGTGGTTTAGATTTTACTAGGCAACTATTTATTTTTATAGAAAGCCACTGACAAATTAGTGATTTTTATTTTTCTAGGAGAAACGCAGTGGTTTTTTTTTTTTATAATTTTTTAAAGTAATTTTCCTTACTAGTGGCGTAATACCCAGAAAAAGTTGTGTTTGTAAAATGAATCCGCCACAAACATATAGATTTTATTTACAAGAAAGGTATGGGCCTAATATTTGCTTCCTTTTTAGAAATTTAGAAAATACATATAAGAAACTTCAACATTCAGAAAATAGTTTGACCTTTCTTTGCAGATGTAGAGAGCATGATATTATTCCAAAGAGTTTTAGACTAAAACCTCCATTTAGAAGTAACAGAAGTGAAAGAATATTGCAAAGAACAAGTTTTGCTTTATTAAGAGAAAGAATTCAATTTCATAGATATGAAAAATGGTCTTTGAATAATAAGATTCAAAATTTAAAACATGAAATTGAAGAAAACGTATCCTTTTTTGATTATGATCATATTTTAAATTGTTGCTATAATAGTTATTTATTTCATTTTAACCAACAAAAAAATATTCACGTAAATAAATTTATTAATTTAAGAAATGAACAATTAGAAAATCAACTGAATTTGAATATTAATAATAACTTATTAGAACGTACAGTAATAAATATGTCAGACAAAGTTTTAACAGTTTCAGAAAAATCTCTTCTTTCAAAAGGTTTAAATTTTGCTTTACCACCAAAAAATCCTAATAGGTTAGATTTTGTAATAGGTATTGAAGAAGTAGCAGAAAGCTTACCTGAAGAAGTTGCTAATGAATTTAGAATTAGATCAAAATTAGTTTTGGAAAAACCTTTAAAGATTAAACAAAATATCTCAAAAGAAGAAAAACAAGCTTTAGTATCCTTAAAAAATGATAACTCAATAAAAATTTTGCCAGCTGATAAGGGTAATGCAACTGTTATAATTAATAATGACACTTATAATGAAAAAATTGAAAATTTAATTCAACAAGGTTCTTATAAAAAACTTAATAAAGACCCTACAAAATCAATAGAGAGAAAAATTTATTCTACTTTATATAAGCATAAAAATTGTTTTCAAGATAGAGAACGTTCTCAGTTAGTTCCTCATTATAGCAAACCACCTCATTTCTATGGCTTACCTAAAATACATAAACCTAATGTTCCATTTAGACCAATAGTAAGTAGTATGAATTCTCCATGTCATAAATTAGCAAAATATCTATTAAACATTTTAAATCCCTTGGTGAATAACACTAATTCTTACATACGAAATTCTCAACATTTTTTAGAGAAATTATCTGAGATTGAGTTTAATAATAATCATTTAATGGTAAGCTTTGATGTTGTAAGTCTTTTCACTAATGTTCCGGTAGATAAAACCCTTTTAATAGTAAGAAATCGTTTAGAAAATGATCAAAGTTTAAGAGAGAGAACAAATTTAAATATTGATGCAATTTTAGAGTTACTTACTATTTGTATTAAAACTACATATTTTCAATGGCAAAATGATTTTTTTCAACAAGATTTTGGCATGGCAATGGGCTCCCCACTTTCTCCTTTAATGAGTAATATTTTTATGGAAGATTTTGAAAATAATATTTTGCAAGAATATCAGTATAAACCCATAGTTTGGTTTAGATATATTGATGATATTTTTAGTATTTGGCCTTATGATGAAAACAAACTAAATGAATTTCTATATTTTATGAATAACAAAGAAAGTACTATTAAATTTACATTAGAAAAAGAAACTGATAACAAACTTCCATTTCTAGATGTACTTATTGAAAAACAAAAGTACTTATTGAAAAACAAAATACTTTTCAAACTTCTGTATATAGAAAACCAACACATACTAATAGATATTTAAATTTTAAATCAAATCACTCTACTATAATAAAAAGAGGTGTTGTTAAAAGTTTATTTGATAGAGCAAAGATAATTTGTTCTGATAATAACAGATTTTTATTAGAAAAAGAATTAATTAAAGAAGTTTTAATAAAAAATTCCTATCCTATAAATTTTGTTGAAAATTGTTTTCATAGAATAGAGTTTCCTAGAAGAAGAAATGCTAATGTAATTGATTTAGATACTAAAAAATTATTGATTCCTTTTATACCAGGTATATCAGAGAAAATTAGGATAATAGCAAATAATTATAATATAAAAACAGTTTTTAAGACAGAAAATAAACTTAGATCTATTCTAACAAAAACAAAACCAATAAATGAAGAGCAGAATTCAAAAAATGTAATTTATAAAATACCTTGTGAATGTGGTAAAATTTTTATAGGTGAAACTTCTAGGCCACTTGAAGTAAGAGTTAATGATCATAAATATAATTTGAGAAGGGGTGATTACGAGAAATCCAGAGTTTGTCAGCATTCTTTTGAGAGTAATCATAGAATTAAATGGGGAGAAACAATAATTTTACAAAAAGAATCTAATGACATTAAAAGAAAATTAAAAGAATCAGCATGTATTTATTTAAATGAAGATAACTGTCTTTCAAGTATTTCTATAGATATAAGTAAAGCTTGGCTTCCTATTCTCAGACAAGATTTGCAAAAAGGTTTTTTCAAAATTAATTAATACTGTAATGAAATTCTGATTACTGTTTTTTAAATAGATTTTGATATAATAGTAATATAATCCCACAATGATCATAATTTTGTAAAAATTTCTAAATGGTTATAAAAAAGAGACCTTATTGATTCTAGTTTTAATGAGTCACCCTGTTCTGTTTATTTTTAAATTTGAAAACAACATTGACTGACATAATGTCTTGAAATAGTATCATGTTACCTTGTGTTTTGTTTAGATTGGTCAATTGTTTTTGATAAACTTCAGAATATTGACAATTTGTCAACGATATAATAATAAAAAATATTTGAACAAGAAACATTTAAGATTTTGAGACAAAATATAAATAAAAAGCTTGAAAACGATTGTAGATTGGCAATCGAAACGTAGCGTATTCAAATTCAATTAAAAGATAAGTGGTTTAGATTTTACTAGGCAACTATTTATTTTTATAGAAAGCCACTGACAAATTAGTGATTTTTATTTTTCTAGGAGAAACGCAGTGGTTTTTTTATAATTTTTTAAAGTAATTTTCCTTATTAGTGGCGTAATACCCAGAAAAAGTTGTGTTTGTAAAATGAATCCGCCACAAACATATAGATTTTATTTGTCTGTCTGTCTGTCTGTCTGTCTGTCTGTCTGTCTGTCTGTCTGTCTGTCTGTCTGTCTGTCTGTCTGTCTGTCTGTCTGTCTGTCTGTCTGTCTGTCTGTCTGTCTGTCTGTCTGTCTGTCTGTCTGTCTGTCTGTCTGTCTGTCTGTCTGTCTGTCTGTCTGTCTGTCTGTCTGTCTGTCTGTCTGTCTGTCTGTCTGTCTGTCTGTCTGTCTGTCTGTCTGTCTGTCTGTCTGTCTGTCTGTCTGTCTGTCTGTCTGTCTGTCTGTCTGTCTGTCTGTCTGTCTGTCTGTCTGTCTGTCTGTCTGTCTGTCTGTCTGTCTGTCTGTCGGTCGGTCTGTCTGTCTGTCTGTCTGTCTGTCTGTCTGTCTGTCTGTCTGTCTGTCTGTCTGTCTGTCTGTCTGTCTGTCTGTCTGTCTGTCTGTCTGTCTGTCTGTCTGTCTGTCTGTCTGTCTGTCTGTCTGTCTGTCTGTCTGTCTGTCTGTCTGTCTGTCTGTCTGTCTGTCTGTCTGTCTGTCTGTCTGTCTGTCTGTCTGTCTGTCTGTCTGTCTGTCTGTCTGTCTGTCTGTCTGTCTGTCTGTCTGTCTGTCTGTCTGTCTGTCTGTCTGTCTGTCTGTCTGTCTGTCTGTCTGTCTGTCTGTCTGTCTGTCTGTCTGTCTGTCTGTCTGTCTGTCTGTCTGTCTGTCTGTCTGTCTGTCTGTCTGTCTGTCTGTCTGTCTGTCTGTCTGTCTGTCTGTCTGTCTGTCTGTCTGTCTGTCTGTCTGTCTGTCTGTCTGTCTGTCTGTCTGTCTGTCTGTCTGTCTGTCTGTCTGTCTGTCTGTCTGTCTGTCTGTCTGTCTGTCTGTCTGTCTGTCTGTCTGTATGTTTGTCTGTAACGACCAACGCGCATAACTCAAAAACCGCTTGGCAGATTTTAACGAAATTTGGTACCTAGGCTGGGTTTCGGGCCGAGATGGTCCCATTTGAAAATGAACAAAATCCACCGAACCCAAACCAAATAAAAGGGTGGGGGTAGATTTCATAAATTAGAGTTTATGGGAAAATATGGTGTGTGTGATATCAAAGGAAAGGTAATTGAGTCTGGAGTTAAACAAAAAACATTTTAATTTATTTAAAAAAAAGGGTGGGGGTATATTTCAAAAATTAGAGCTTAAGTGAAAATATGGCGTGTGTGATATCAAACGAAAGGTAATTGAGTCCGGAGTTTAACAAAATACATTTTAGTTTTTGAAAAATCCTTGCCTGAGATTGAAAATCAGGGGAAAATCAGTCCCAAACCGGACTGTAAAATACCTAGATCAATCTGACTACCCAAACTGGTTTTGATGTTAAAGATAAACACAGTATTTCTAAGTTGCGTCCAAATTGTACCCAAATCTCTATTGTAGTAATATGAAGTAAAAAAAGACGAAATGAAGAGGTCTTGACTTACCAAAAAAGGAGCTACAAGGGTAATCCAATTTGGCGACGTCTTGTGGTAGATCTTCACTTCAACTCCGGAGGTTAAGAGTTAGTAATATAGCTTGTAATCACTCCCGCTCGCGAGCTTGTAAAAAATTGCCTCTAAAGGGCGTAAATATTTGTACGAGTATCACAGGAACGCATTAACTGTTCGCTTTCGCAGATTTGTGAATACTGATTTTTAGAGGTCGACGGCATTTCACCTTGATCCATTTCGTATATAGGTAAAAGGATGTTTAATACACAGGCGGGTCAAGTGGGAAAATATTTCATTTGAAGGAACGGAACAAAGGGTGTCAAGACCATCGCGTAAATTGAAATTTGTATTGCAAGTATTTTTTCATTATGCACACGTAATAGTAAGTTGTAAATTGTATATAAATAATTGTAAATACGTATATCTTAGTACTAATTTTAATTTAGAAGGGTTTGAACCCTGTAAATAGTATTAAAGTTAATTAAAAATAAAAACAAAAAAAAACTCTTAAAGGCGCCGCAGCGCAGTAAAATTCCCAAAAATTGTAAAAACAAAAATAAATAAAATTGTAACTCAAAAATAAAACTAATTTGAGTGAGAACGAAACACTCCCACCCCTGAAAATGCCAGGCATTTTCGGAATCAATTCTCCATAGGGAGAGGACATAGCTTTACTAGTGGTCGTTTTAACATACCTTTGGTGGTCTTAACCACGGCTACGCGCGCGATACCATCAGTACCTAAAATGAGCTCCGTGATTCGCCCCAGAACCCACTCCAAGGGTGGTGTATTTTAGTTTTTTATAAGTACCATTGTACCTTCTTTCGCAACGAGCCCGTCTGGAGTATTCCATTTGTGACGTTGCGTAAGAGTATGTAAATATTCGTCTTTAAAACGACGCCAAAAATCGTAATGTAATTTTGTAAGCAATTGCCAACGAGACAATCGATTTAATTTAATTGCATCCAAATCAGGGTCTGGAAGACAAGTAAGAGGTTCCATATTAAGAAAGTGTCCTGGGGTTAAGGCTGTAAGGTCATTCGCATCAGACGATATGGGAGTAAGAGGGCGGCTATTGAGGATAGCCTCTACCTGTGTGAGGACTGTGTATAGCTCCTCGTAAGTAAGGACTTGTTGTCCGATAACACGAATTAAATGGGTTTTCATAGATTTAATATTGCTTTCCCATAGGCCACCCATGTGGCTAGCAGTTGGCGGATTAAAGTGCCATTTTATGGCCTCCTTTTCCGCAACGTAAGAAAAGATTTCTGTAATGTATTTAGCGGAAGCTAAGAAGTTGCCTCCATTATCCGAGTACACTTCAGTACATCTACTTCTTCTGGCTATAAAACGGCGAAAACCCGCTAGGAAACCATCACAAGTGAGATCGGAAATCAGCTCTATGTGTGTACAACGTGTAACACAGCAAACAAATAGAGCTATGTAAGATTTTAATTGTTTACTAGTACGCAACTGACTTGCGCGGATCATGATTGGTGGTAGTAAAAAATGAGTGGTTTGTTTACCTGAATGAAGATGAATTTTATGTATCTCCCCAATAAGTAAAGTAGTAAACAAAGCCTTGCTTGGCAATAAAATCGGAAATTTTTGGTTGTAATTTAAGGACGTAGAATGCGTTAAACGTCCGCCAACGCGTAAGAAACCTTGTGTATCCAAAAAGGGACTTAATTTTCGAAAAGATTTTGGCAAAATTAAATTATTTTCCAACATGGAGATTTCTTTTTGAAAATAACTTTGTTGGGCGTGTTTGACTAAAAACATTTCAGCATTTCTTAGCTCAAAAAATGTAAGGTTTTGATAAAGAAAAACAGGTTCCTTTTTAGTTTTAAAAAATAAATTTTGATAAAAACGTAAAACGTATGCCAAAATTCGTATTAATTTTGATAACGTAGAATATTTTGTATAGAATTGATCAAAGAAGGTTAAATCAACTGTTACCTTTAAAGTAATTTTTCGTTCTTCGTCACGAACTAAGAGTTCTGACTCAGAGGAAATAGTATCATTGGAAAGAAAATTCCAAGTTTTAGGATTTTGTAAAAGAAAGTCAGGGCCGTTCCACCAAAGTGAAAAATTGGTAATTTCGCTAGGAAAGAGACCACGTGACCCTGGATCGGATGCATTTAAATGAGTAGGAACATATGCCCAGTTTTCTGCAGGGACTCTTTCGTGAATGTATGCAACGCGGTTCCCTACAAAGGTTTTCCAGGAATACGAAGGTCTTTTTATCCATGCAAGGGCGACTGTACTGTCTGAAAATGCATAAATTTGATCAATTTTTAATCTATTTTCGTAACTTTGCACAACAAAACTGAGGAGTTTTGCTAGTAAAACTGCACCGGAAAGTTCGATTCTACAAATACTTAAAACTTTGATTGGAGCCACTTTGCTTTTGGCTGTAATAAAATAAGTTTTTACCGTATTGTTTTTGTAAGTAATTCGTAAATAACAAACCGCACAGTAGCCTTTTTCGGACCCGTCACAGAAACCGATCAGCTGACAGCTTGTCATATTAGCTAAGTCAATATGGCGCGGGATCGAAACTTTAGATAAGGTATTAAATTCCGCTTTGTACCTTTCCCATTTTGTAATTATTTCTGAATTAGGGGTATCGTCCCACTGTAAGTTAGCTTTCCAACAGTACTGTATAAGTAACTTTGCAAAAAAAGTGATTGGAGTTAGAAAGCCGATGGGATCGAAAGTACGCGCCAGATTGCTTAAAATTGATCTTTTAGTGCAAATTTCATCTGTATAATTTAAGGAGTAAAAAAAGTAATCTTTTACTGGGTGCCATTTAAGGCCAAGTATTTTTAAAATCGTATTATTTTCAAAATCAAGAGAAAAATCCTTGAGTTGGATATGATCTTCCGGGAGATCTGTAAGTAATCTCGGGTCGTTAGCAGCCCATTTACGCAATTCGAAGCCACCTCTGTGCATTAACTCAATCAGCTGATTTCTCATCGAGATGGCGTCTTCGAGGGTGTCAGCCCCAAAGAGCCCATCATCAATATAAAAATCATTTTTTACAATAGCTGACGCGAGCGGCAAATCTGAGTAATCTTCAGCTAGCTGTAACATAGTACGAATTGCTAAATAGGGACTACTGGCAACACCGAAAGTTAGAGTAAGAAGTTCGTAATCTGTAACAGGTTGAGACGGCGAAAATCTGTAAAGAATACGCTGATATCTAGTCTGATCAGCGGTGACGTAAACGTTACGAAACATTTGTTTGACGTCACATGTGTATGTAAACTTGTAAAAACGAAAATTTAGCAGCAGGGCTACCAAATCTTTTTGTAATTTTGGACCCGCGTGTAGGGTCGAGTTTAGTGAGGGTTTACCAAAAACGCAACTCGAGGCATCGAAAACAATTCGAACGGGGGTTGTTGTAGACTCATTTTTTATTACCGCATGATGCGCTATGTAAAAATAATTATTTATTTGTAAATAAGTAGGAGGGGGAACCGGTCTCATATGGCCGAGTTCTAAATATTCTTTTAGCACATCCGAATATGTAGTATGTAATTTTTCATCTCGTAAAAGTCGATTTTCTAAAGAATAAAATCTACGTAACGCAAGATCTCGGGTGTTTCCAAAGTCTGGGGCTGTCATTTTAAAGGGTAACGCAACTATGTATTTTCCTGACGGGTGTCTAGAGGTAGTTTTTAGGAACAAATTTTCACAAAACTCTTGATCCGGAGTTTTAAAAATTACCTCTGGTACTTCTTCTGTTTGCCAAAATAACTTGAGAGTATTTTCGATACTAGAATCGCTCATTTTAGTAAAAAAAGTATTTATATTTTGGTGCCTCGAATTTGGTAAATTAATTTTTCCCATTACCACCCATCCAAAAGTAGTGTTTAGACAAACGGGCTGATCCGGACCGTTAGAAATTCGGCCGTTTTCAAGGATCAATGGGAAAAAATCAGCTCCAAAAATAGCATCGATTTTTCCACTTTCAAAACAGTATTTGTCTGCAAGTTTTAAATTGGCAATGTAAGGATAATCTTTTAATGAAAAGGTAGAAAAAGGCATATTATCGCAAATTTTTTCAAGGATGATGACCTCTAAATTATATTTTCTAACGTCATCTAAAGTAGAAATTGTACAACGGACTCCCGCTTTAGAAGAAGTACACATACCATCTAGACCCTGCAACGTCAGTGCAGTACTGAAACGGGGTAAATTTAATTTTTTAGCAAAATCTTTTGTAATAAATGACGCCTGCGCCCCAGAGTCTAGGACTCCGCGACCCTCTTGCCAAAGACCAAATTGATCCTGTACTTTAAATCTAATGGTGCTCAGTAAAACCGCGTGATCATGTAACGCCATGTTAACATTGACTGTCCGATTCTCAACTACTCCAGTCGAATTAGACGACGAATGCGGAGAATTTTCCGAACTCGGGTTCGGATTGTAGGTAATAGCAGGGACACTCTCCGCAGGAGTACGTTCAAAATGCAAGTGAGTGTGGTGGGGGAAACCACATTTAAAACAACGTTTTTTAGAAGTACATTGGGTTTGAATGTGAAAATTGGCCAAACAATTGGTACACGCGTTATGACTTTTCACAATCTGCGATCTTTCGTAAGGACTTTTGGCCAAAAATTTAGGACACCGGTAGATCACGTGACTTTCTGAGCAGTAATAACAAGTATTTGTAAACCTCTTAAAGGTATTTGTATTGTGGGAAGTAGCAGTCTCCATTGTATGATTTGTATTTGTAAAAAAAGCAGATTTTTTATTCTGCTGAGGCGCAGCATGCGAACCTCTTGTATTGTAATTTTTATTCGTAAAAGAAATCTTAGATTTTTCTGTATTGCAAATTTTTGCACTTAGAGAAATGGTCTCTAAGGCTGTACATTGTTTAAGAATAAAATCTTTAACGGAATCGTAAGTAGGCATGTCTGTCGAGGCATGCTGATGCTCAAAAACTTTCCTCGTATGAGGATCTAATCTGTCTAAGAGCATATTTGTAGTAATAAATTCCCATTTTTCGACCTCGTATTCCATGGTAATTAATGCTTGTAAATTTTCTTGGAAAGTATCCATTAATAAACGTAAAGTTTGTACATTTTCGTATGCCATAGGCGGAAAATTTTCCAATTTTTTCCAATACGAAACTGCACGCAATCGTCTATTATCGTATCTTTCAAGCAAAGCTCGATACGCGATGACGTAATTATCATTTTGCAAGGGCAAATGAGATACCAAAGCGTATGGTGTGCCGGAAAGAACTGAAAGTAAAGTTGAAAACTTTTCAACGGGGCTCATAGATTTGTTAGTATGAACTAAGGCATTGAAAACCTCTATGAAAGTAGTAAACTTTTGATGGTCACCCGAAAAAGTAAGCAAATCCATCCTGGGCTTATAATGATACTCGTGTTCGTGGCAATGCACGACCGTAGTATCATTTAAAACGGTTTGATTCGCTTGAGTGTTAGAGTTTTGGCTCTGTTCGGGTTCCTCAATTAACGTGTAAAATATTGATTCAATCTCTAAGAGCCTGTTTGAAAAATCGTACGCAACGGCATTTTGTATTTTAAGTTCCTCTTTTTCGAAAGCAATAAGCGCGATCAAAGTATTCTGATGACCGTCAAAACTCTTACGCAACTTCTCAAGACTCCGAAAAGCAACTCTGAAACGATTCAGATACACTGCATTTGATTCTGCCTTTTTGGCGGCATCCTCGATCAATTTTAACTGGTCTAAAACGGCGCCTCGCAATGCTAAGACACGCTCTCTTTTTTGTTCGCTTGTAATTGTAGGCATTTTAATAAAATAAAAAAACAATTGTATATTTACAAAGAATTATAGTAAATAATTGTAAATAATAAATTTATTTTATATCGATTGTAAAAGTATGAAAAAACGAGCGTTCGACCGAGAGGCGACAAAAAATTAAAACTGATAAGGAATCGCGCTCGAAACAAACTTAAAGAAGGCAAAAAGACCGCAAAATACGTAAATTTGAATGCGAATACGGGGCCCCTAATGGGTGCAAATTTTTTAAAAACTTGGGTTTTTAAATTGTAAGAGGGCGGTTTTTAAAACCTACCACTAGTAAAGCATTAGTAATCATGTATCGTAATAACCTAATCTAATAATCGTAATTGTAACGTAAGTTTGTGCGTAATGAAAAAAATCGCAAAAAAAAATAAAAAATAAAGATTTGCGAAAATTAAGGGCAACTCAGAAAGGGTTGGAAAACCAGACTGATCCGGTTCGAAGGACCATGAAAAATCCTTGCTTGAGATTGAAAATCAGGGGAAAATCAGTCCCAAACCGGACTGTAAAATACCTAGATCAATCTGACTACCCAAACTGGTTTTGATGTTAAAGATAAACACAGTATTTCTAAGTTGCGTCCAAATTGTACCCAAATCTCTATTGTAGTAATATGAAGTAAAAAAAGACGAAATGAAGAGGTCTTGACTTACCAAAAAAGGAGCTACAAGGGTAATCCAATTTGGCGACGTCTTGTGGTAGATCTTCACTTCAACTCCGGAGGTTAAGAGTTAGTAATATAGCTTGTAATCACTCCCGCTCGCGAGCTTGTAAAAAATTGCCTCTAAAGGGCGTAAATATTTGTACGAGTATCACAGGAACGCATTAACTGTTCGCTTTCGCAGATTTGTGAATACTGATTTTTAGAGGTCGACGGCATTTCACCTTGATCCATTTCGTATATAGGTAAAAGGATGTTTAATACACAGGCGGGTCAAGTGGGAAAATATTTCATTTGAAGGAACGGAACAAAGGGTGTCAAGACCATCGCGTAAATTGAAATTTGTATTGCAAGTATTTTTTCATTATGCACACGTAATAGTAAGTTGTAAATTGTATATAAATAATTGTAAATACGTATATCTTAGTACTAATTTTAATTTAGAAGGGTTTGAACCCTGTAAATAGTATTAAAGTTAATTAAAAATAAAAACAAAAAAAAACTCTTAAAGGCGCCGCAGCGCAGTAAAATTCCCAAAAATTGTAAAAACAAAAATAAATAAAATTGTAACTCAAAAATAAAACTAATTTGAGTGAGAACGAAACAGTTTTTGTTTTTTTTAAGGGTGGGGGTAGATTTTAAAAATTTGAGTTTAAGTCAAAACATGGCTTGTGTGGTATCAAACAAAAGGTAATTTAGTCTGGAGTTGAATAAAATATATTTTAGTTTTTAGTTATATTAGCTCACACGTACACTATAACTATAGTACCTAGTGTGAGCTTAGGGGCCCATATATTGGCAGAGTATTTTTTATTAATATATATTTTACAATTCGTAATCATGTAAGGTAACGTCAGGGCCGTACCCAGAAAAAATTTTTGATGGGGATAAGAAGTTTAAAATAGGATTTTAAAAAATTTGCATTTTGTGTTGGGCATTGCACATTTTTTTTTCTAATATACAGATGGACACCATTAAAAATTTTAATAATTAGTTACAAACTTATTTTGAGTGAAAATAAAAAGTTTTTTTATCGATCCCAATAGCTTTCCAACCATCAAAAATCCAGTTTAAAAATACGCAAAAAAATATTGATGTTATTAAGCAATAGGGGTTTTTTTAGAAATTGAAAGAAAAATTTGGGAGACATGGGTAAAATCTAGAGGCCAAAATATGTTGCCACTCATTTTATACATTTATCTCTAAAATATGCTAAAGATTTTAGTTTTTCTTAAATAGAATGCGTAATCAAACTTTTGTTTTTCCATATATAAAACATTAATTCTGCCATAAAAATAAATGGATCCATGACAGACCTTCCTAGCTAGCGTATTAGCATACTTCAAGTGAAGCCATAATATATCATCCTTAAAAACAGTTTTTTGTAAATATCTCAGTTCTAAACATTTCGGGGGGGATTTATCCCCCATGATCCCCCTAGGTGCGGCCGCGGGTAACCTCACCGTTTAATAGATTTTTAGGAAGTTAACTGTTTTATATAAATTATAATTTTAAGCTGTAGACAACCCAAATATGGTAGGTTTAAATACGAGCGTTGTGTTGAAATTATTGAAATATTAATTATTTATTATGCGTGCATAAAAATTTGCCAAAAATTAAGAAGTTAGATAAACTTTAAAAGATCACCACTGTGCATTAATGATAGTTCACAACTAAACACCTCGATAACCACGATCACCACCGCAGCCAAGACCACGAGAGTTTGCGCTTACCTACCATTACAAAAATATTTCAAAATCAAACAAGTTTCGTGGCTAATCGGGTAACAAGGAGTTTTTGTTTCTCTCATATTTTTCCGTTGGTAGCTTGAAAGCTTAACCTCACGGGGACCCAAGACCTAATAGAAACCTATTAAGTGTTGACAGTTAACTGTTACGTCCCATAAATTCACGGGTACTAATTTTTACGTTTGGTTAGTTGGGCTAAATTCACTTAGGCAGGGCACATATTATGTTTGCATATACGCTCAAAATTTGCAAACCAAAAATAACTGCTGCTTGCAGGAATAAAAATCAAAAACTGTCATCAAGCACTCTACACACGGCTAGTTTTAAGAGCGTGCAGTATTTTGTAAGAAAACGGAAAATTAATGGTAGCCAAAGTAATTCTTTTTAAGGTTTGGATTGCAAAATATTATTTAAGAAATTGCAGTACGTTTACTACAATCTACTAATAAAAATCTTTCACAGTTTAAAAAGCAAAGTAAGGGATTTTCTATAAAAGGAAACAATAATAATAATAGTTGTCGCTTTATTATCATTGCATGTCAGAAGTGAGAAACTTTAAAAAAATTACATTATTCCTTGTATTAAACAAGGTTTTACTTGTAAGTGTTATATTTGTTTTGGTCAAAAAGTTAATTTAATCTAAAATCATATTAATTAAGTTTTCCTAATTTCTTAAAATATATTTTTAACAAAGTCCGTTTTAAAACCCAGTAGATATTTTTGGATTTCTGAAAAAAAAAAACAAAATCATATATTAACCAGCGCAGCATAACGTTAATGATAAGGAGTGCTGCACTCACTTGTATAAGTATTTTCTCAAATTTTGAACGTTTTAAAATGATTTTTTTTGTAAGAGTAAGAGTGTAATATATATATATATATATATATATATATATATATATATATATATATATATATAATATTGCATCAAACTTTAAGGGATTTAGGAAAGGTCAAAAGAAGAAAAAAGTACAAAATCGTAAAAAACGTTAATTAAATGTTGAAAAAAAAATGTTTTTTTCTAGCACAAATTTGTGTTAAAATTAAGTCAACTTTTGACATTAAAAAAACATGTTGAAAATCCTAACGAAAATTTCATGTAAAAGCATTACCAAAAATATATTTCTTAATAACGTTAAAAAACCATAATTTTATTAACATTAAAAATAATACCATCAGTATATGGTTATTTTTATAATGTTTTTCCTAGATCTCATTTCTAACGTTGAATTTAAGATATATGAAGCTAATAAATGTTTTGTTTTTTAAACATTAAAAAAAAATGATACTATAGAGGGCGCTGCCGCATAGTTCCACTACCAGAACGAGCCATCGCCATTTTTAGTTGCATTTCGCTGCGAGTTCATACGAGTCGGTAGCAGATACGCTTTGTGCAATTTTGGTTAAAATATTTACCTTTTGTATAAACAAACATGGCAAATTAAAAGCACAATTATTAATAATGATAGTGAATACATATTTGGATAGGAATAAACACCAGTTGTGTGGAAAAGATGGTATAGTTAAAGATTAACAAATATGTATGCAGTGATTTAAATGAAGCATCACAAAATTAGGTGAGAAAAGTAAACAAAAGTAAAAAATTGTTTTATATTGAATATCGCATACCTACGTTACAGTTAATCAGACACGGAATGCGACACTTCACCGCGAATGATTAGCCGCCAGACCTTAAGCCGCGTATTTATTTGAGGCAGAATTCGCATGCCTTGCAGCGGGACCAAACGAATGCCTCGGCACGGGACCCCATCCGATCAGAGTGCGAATTTCAAACGAGCATTCAGTTGAATATTGCTTGCATTGTATTCACTTGATTAATGAGAACAAGAGCGAGACACTTACTACAAAATTATTGTTTACATATAATTTTAAATTTTATTTTCAGAAGCTACGGATCCGAATTTCCTTTACTGAGTGTCGAGTTCATGAAAACCTCAACGAACTCTTGCTGCTCTGCTTTTGCAAATTACAAGAATTTTATTTACATTATTTAAGTTACCTTATCTTTAGAGATATTTGAAAAAAATATAATTTTTCATTGTTAAAAAACATATATTTTTCAATGTTAGAAAAACATTTCTTTTCCACTGTTAAAAATCAATACTTTTTTAACGTTCGAAAAACATATTAAAAAAACGTTAGTTTTTTGATGTTGGAAAAATAATTATTTTTAATGTTAGAAAAACATAAGATTATTTTTCTAACGTCAGAAAACGGATTAATAAGCTTCTTTTTCACTATGAATATGACGTTAGAACTAACATCCAACCTAACGTTATGTTTTTAAATTAAACATTATTTTGACATTATTAAAATGTTTTTGTGTTTCGTGTCTACTACATTTACATCAAACCTCTTTGTTTTTATATCAATAAATCGAAATTTTTTGAAAATATGCACTACAATATTATGAATTAAGGTAATAATTGAGTGTTCGGTTAGGTGTAAAAAAATATTTAATGTATTTTCAAAAAAATCTGTATTTTTTTCAATACATAAAAAAAAACTAATGCTAATAATTTTTAACCACAATGAGTCATAAAATTATTTAACAATTTTTAAAATTCACAGTTCTTTAAATATGACAAATGTTATAACTTGGAAACTTCTTGAACTTATATGACATTTTTGACCTTCCCCGTGCATCACTTAATTTACAGCCTTGCTTACTTTATTTTTAAATCAATCGTAGTTAGAGTAGTAGTACTGATCGAATTAAGTCTTATACGGCGCGCTTTGGGCTATCACGAGGTTTCATATTGGCGTTCATTAAACTTAATGCCTAATCCGTTCAAAATACAGTAATTTTGCGCGAGCAAGGTGTAATTTTCTGTCTCTTTAGGATGCCTATTTGAGTGTGTTATTACCGGCTATTGCTTGTATTACTAATTTAATTAAAAAATTAAGTAATATGGTCTTGTGTACCATGTACCACAAGCAAGTATCTAGGTATTTATAAGAATCCATTTTCTTTAAAAATCATCATATAAAATTTTATTATAATTTACCTTTTTATCACTTTTTTAAAACTTAGTTAATTTTTAAAAATTTTCTCCAGCTTCCAAAATATCTTTTAATAAAATATTAGGTTTTAACTTGTCCTTAGCAAATCTTCTTCGCATGTTTGGAAATTTTTCCACAGTTAAGAAAAATTTCCGGAAACAAAATAAGACAAAAATGTTTATCTTTTAATCAGTGCCAAAGCTGAACGTAGGTAGCGGAGGCACCTTTCCAGGGCGCCAAGCGCCAGGGGTGCTAAAATAAATATTTAAAAATCCCCCAAAGAAATTAGCATATTTTATCAGGGGCGAAACCAATTGCGGCGTTAAACTTTTGAAACTAACCAAAACTTTTGTATTCTGTATCATTTTTCCCATTTTTCATTTTTACTAAAAATGTCCTCCATTGGCGCCATTTTTTCTAAACAAAAACATAATTTTTCTAAAATGTTTACCTACGCCATTAGTGCAGGCGCTGTGGGTAGTTAAGTATGCAAAATATGAGGACAACAGTTTGACAATGGATTATAGCTCACAATAGGTCACAGATTAACGATCTGGATGTTGCCAAGCCAGATTTTGGTCATTTTTTTTATCCCCCCTCATTTTATAGTCATGTTCGAATTTCTGAAAATTTAACTGACTTGGGCCCTAAAGCCACAATAACACAGAAATGCATAAAAAATGTGTAAAATCTAACCTAAAAATAAAATTATATAAGATAAACAATAAAAAACCCCCCAGAACGTGAAATTTTTAGGTTTTCTTCAAATTTTCTTATAAACTAAGCTTCTTAGGGAAAAATATGTAATTACTTTTATTGTAGACCATAAGATTTCCTTTTCAACGATACTCAAATGAGTAAGGTAAGACTAATAATACACTCTTCAGTGTCGTCCGTTTATTGAAAAATTTAAAAAAGAAATTGTTTATTACATGTTTTACCCCATTTTTTTGAAAACTAAGCTCTTGAAAATTGTGTCCTACAATTGATTGTAGACAATGAAGTTTCCTTTTAAATGATGGATAGGAAGGCAAAATTAGTTTTATTTATAACAATTTAGGTTCGTCCATAAATAACATCAACTTTGAAAAATCAGTAAACTTACCAATTTTTTTACAAGTTTTATACAGTTCTGAAAAACTAAGCTTTTTGGGAAAAATATTTTACACTTTATTGTAGAAAATAAAATTCCATTTTTAAATATGTATAAGCTAGGGTAATTAGACTGATACAAAACTCTCCATGAGCGTCTGTTTTTTTGAGAAAATGTAAAAAAAATAAAAAACGACATGTTTGTCACAAGTTTTACCTGATTATCTTAAAAACCAAGCCCTCTTTCACAAATTGTGATCTATAGTCAATTATACACAATGAAATTTTCTTTTAAACTCTGTACCACAATGCATGATATATCTTCAGATTAAAACTTTAAAGGCGTCCGTAAATAAAATCAATTTTTACAAATCTCCAAACAAATTAATTTTGTTACAGCTTTTATCCAATTTCCTGAGAAACTAAGCTCCACTAAAAAAAAGTGTTCTAAACTTTATTGTAGAAAATAAAATTTCCTTTTTAACGTCCGTAATAAAGTCATTTAAAAAAAAATAAATAAAAATATTTTTATAATTTTTACTAGATTGTCTAAAAAACCAAGCCCTTTATCAAAAAATTTCCCTTTTATTTGATTGTAGAAAATAAAATTTCCTTTTAAACGATGTATAACATTAGAAAAAATTTAATTTTTAAAACTTTGGGGACGCTAGTAAATTAAATTAAGATCCTTTGAATTTGAATCAGTGGGGGTAGTAGACCCTCCCTCCCACTGACCCATCTAACCGTACCTACAAAACTAGGGTGCAGGATGTGGAGAAAAGGTGAGTGGGAGGGATCACCTTTGCTGCTAGAGCCCTACCTAGAATTTTTTCGCATTATGGGAAACATTTTGCTGATATGAAAAAAGTAATGGCGCGGCAGGGAAAAATTTAAAAATAATTAGGTATTTTTTAAAGATATTGGCCCTATACTTGAGAATTTTTGCTAAAATAAGAGGAAAAAGCGGGGCAAGCAAAAATTTTCAAAATTTAAAAAAATGAAATAAATTTAAAGAAAAATAGGTTAAACATTTTCGGAATAATGGTATCAAATGAAAAGTTTGTAGTTTCATAAGAGGCGAGTCGGAAATTTTTACTAACTTATATGTATAGGCAGTATCAGGCGCCCCTGATGAATAATGCTCATTTCGTTTAGGGAGGCCCACTTTTAGCTTGAGAGGGCTAAACCCCCCCTAAGTGCACCTCTGCATTAACTGTGATATGACACTAATAAGCATATAAAATCTTATTTGCAAACATTCCAACTGAACTACGATTTAGATAAAAACATAATGTACATGTATTAAAATATGCATAATTGGGTAGGCCTATAGGAACGATCTGCTCACATGTCTGGGGAATCAACTCGCTTTATCAAAAACCCAAATGCAATTAAATAACAGAAATACCTAAACATGCAAAGTTAATTGCCCAAAAAAAGTTTTGCGACCCTCGACCTTTTTCCCTGCAAACTCATCTATCAGTTTCTCATACCTCAGCAGCTTTTTTTGCACCTTAATTTGAAGAGCTGAAAAATTATGAAAATATATTAAAATTTGGTTGCCCCATGAATGTGGTTGCCTGAGGTGGCTGCCTTTGACACGCCCCTGCCTCTGTACTTGTCTTTTTATCACAACCAGAAGTGGCTTTCGGCCTACTGTCCGACCAGAATAAAAAGAGGCGCAAAAGAGATAGCTCAACTCAATCTATCTACCTCTGTTTACAACACTTTGGTCTTACTAGGTGTCCTTCATTTTTGCTATATTGTGCCCTTCAAAAGTTATCCAAATTGATATAAAATCTTCCTGTCCGACCGACCCAGCCCAGGAGGATGGACGACACCTGATTGGCAGATTTTCAGGTGTTCTTTGCGGGACCCCTTTAGTCGGCAGTATGCAGAGTTAGAAAATAAATCAGTGTCGTTTCTGTAGGTATAGGAATAGAAAGTTTTATTATCTATTTTTATTTCTTTAGTTTACGCCATGATTAAATGAAATAATTTTCATGAGAATATCTACCGCCGCCCATGTCACTTTCTTTAAAGGATATGCCGATGGTCGGCTTTAACCTTTGTTCAACTGACTTTGCAAAAACTATATAGTTTTTGAAAAGTCACTTGAATAACTCCTAATACGGGGTTCTATCGATTTCATGAAATTTTGCTTCATTCTGCCCTTCAAAAGTTATCCAAATTCATATAAAATCTTCCTGGTATAATTTCAACCCCACCGACAGAGAAAAGGCGAGGCTCTTTGCGGGCCGACCACAAAGTCTTTGTTTTCCGACCGACCCAGACCAGGTGGATGGACGGCACCTGATTGACAGATTTTTTTGAGATGCGCTTTTAATTGCTTTCAGGTGTTCTTTTCGGGACCCCTTTAGTCGGCAGTATGCAGAGTTCGAAAATAAATTAGTGTCGTGTCTGTAGGTGTAGGAATAGAAAGTTTTATTATCTATTTTCATTTCTTTAGTTTACGCCATAATTAAATGAAATAATTTTCATGAGTATATCTACCGCCACCCATGTCACTTTCTTTAAAGGATATGCTGATGGTCGGCTTTTATCTTTGTTCAACTGACTTTGCAAAAACTATACTCGTCTGGTACGTTTAACGACATCGAATCCAGGAGCCCGTTCATAATTTACACCCTTTTATTAATTTTCTATTGTTACCGGTTGCGCTAAAATCGAACCCGGCCCGTTCAGAATTCACACCCATTTATTGGGCTTCTATTATTATCATACACATTCTACACCAACAGTAAATTGGTTAAAAAAATTTTTTAAGTCACAAGCTTTTATAAAATGCACTAAAAATTAAAAAATAATTTTCTAAAATTCTAATATTATCATAATAATAAAAGCGATGGCCGCAAATCAAAGCATAAATTAATTTAAATTTGTGATCTAAACACACAGAATATTCAACATAGCAGGTCATCAAAGATATGTTTACCTACCATACCTATGTCAGAGAAATGCTGGAGTATCTTGGGTCGGGTTGGGTGGATTTGATACCTCTGCATTTTTCTGCTAGATTAATTCTTGCAAATAGTGATATTTAATTGATATCGTGCTAACATCGTCAAAATTTCCATCAGTCGGCCATCGCTTTTATTATTATGATAATATTAGAATTTTAGAAAATTATTTTTTAATTTTTAGTGCATTTTATAAAAGCTTGTGAAATTTTTTTTTAACCAATTTATTTTCTACTTTTTAGTCTCAGCTATCTACTCTATTAAATGAAAATATTTGTTCAATAACAGAACAGAAGTGTTTATTCTAGATTATAATGAAATCGCTGATCGTGAGTTGTTTGGAAACTCATTTTTCTATTGGGAGAAGGAGAGGGTGGGGGTACAGGTAGAAATATATTTTTTGTTTGGGCTGTATTGCCATCGGACTTTTATGCATATACCAAATTTTATAAAAGTCATTTGAAGTGAAGTGTGTCAAGGGAAGGGGGTAGGGGTGGGAGGACATTTTTTCATTATTGTATTGTCGTCGGACCACTATATGTATATCAAATTTCATCCAAATCGGATAATAGGAAGTGTGTCAAAAACGCATTTTTCTTTAGATAGGGGTGGGGGTAGGAGTGGTAGGATTTTTTTTTCAATGTTGTATTTTCATCGGACCACTATATGTATACCAAATTTCATCCAAATCGGATAATGGGAAGGGTGTCAAAAACGCATTTTCTCTGGAAGGGGGTGGGGGTAGGGGTGGGTTGGATATATATTTTTTTAATGTATTGTCATCGGACCACTATGTGCATACCAAATTTTATCCAAATCGGATAACGGGAAGTGTGTCAAAAACACATTTTTCTATAGAAGGGGTGGGGGTAGGGGTGAGAGGATATTTTTTCCTTAATATTGTATTGTCATCGGACCTCTATGTGCATACCAAATATTACCCAATTCGGATAACGGGAAGTGTGTCAAAAATACATTTTTCTATAGAAGGGGTGGGGGTAGGGGTGAGAGGATATTTTTTTCTTAATGTTGTATTGTCATGGGACCACTATGTGTGTACCAAATTTCATCCAAATCGGATAATGGGAAGTGTGTCAAAAACGCTTCACAAGATTTGATAGATAGTTAGCTAGATAGTTGGATAGTTAGATAGTTAGATAGTTAGTTAGTTAGATAGTTAGATAGTTAGATAGTTAGATAGTTAGATAGTTAGATAGTTAGATAGTTAGATAGTTAGATAGTTAGATAGTTAGATAGTTAGATAGTTAGATAGTTAGATAGTTAGATAGTTAGATAGTTAGATAGTTAGATAGTTAGATAGTTAGATAGTTAGATAGTTAGATAGTTAGATAGTTAGATAGTTAGATAGTTAGATAGTTAGATAGTTAGATAGTTAGATAGTTAGATAGTTAGATAGTTAGATAGTTAGATAGTTAGATAGTTAGATAGTTAGATAGTTAGATAGTTAGATAGTTAGATAGTTAGATAGTTAGATAGTTAGATAGTTAGATAGTTAGATAGTTAGATAGTTAGATAGTTAGATAGTTAGATAGTTAGATAGTTAGATAGTTAGATAGTTAGATAGTTAGATAGTTAGATAGTTAGATAGTTAGATAGTTAGATAGTTAGATAGTTAGATAGTTAGATAGTTAGATAGTTAGATAGTTAGATTGTTAGATAGTTAGATAGTTAGATAGTTAGATAGTTAGATAGTTAGATAGTTAGATAGTTAGATAGTTAGATAGTTAGATAGTTAGATAGTTAGATAGTTAGATAGTTAGATAGTTAGATAGTTAGATAGTTAGATAGTTAGATAGTTAGATAGTTAGATAGTTAGATAGTTAGATAGTTAGATAGTTAGATAGTTAGATAGTTAGATAGTTAGATAGTTAGATAGTTAGATAGTTAGATAGTTAGATAGTTAGATAGTTAGATAGTTAGATAGTTAGATAGTTAGATAGTTAGATAGTTAGATAGTTAGATAGTTAGACAGAACATCTGAAGCTAAATAAAAGCTTGTAAAAAGAAACAGTGGCGTATCATTTACTCTTTTTTAATTTTTTAATAAAACTGTGTGGAGTTCCAATTTTAAAGATATAACGAATGGTTTTTGATTTTTGCTATTTTTAGAAAGTCAATTGGTATTTTTTTAGGTTTCTAAATTCATACGCATCTACCTAATGAAATAGGTGTTGAAATATGAAGCTACATTGACGCAACATCTTGGAATATTTTATTATTATTAAACCCATACATTATTTTGATGGTCAATCAGTTTTTGAGTTTGTCAGTTAGATGTTTTTTGATACAATAAAATTGTAAAATTTGTCACAAAGTTTTTCTCTTAAAACTACGAAATTCAAAAGGTTATGGGCTTATTGCACGCCAAAGAAATCTAGTTTTAAGAACGGCAAGTAAAATAAACAGCAATTTATCACAAAAAAAGAAAATCATCAACCATGGACAAATTTCCCAAGATTGAGAAGCTTCATGGAAAATCCAATTTTCATTCTTGGAAGACGATGGCACATGCATACATGGACGTGAATAATTTATTTAAAATTGCCTCAGGTGAGGAAGCTAATCCTGAAAAAGAAGGACCTCCTAAACTGAAAAATTAAAAGAATATTAAAAAAGATCTGAAGATTGGCGTTATAGACATTCCCTTACAAGAGCATTTATTTTGTTTAACGTAGATTCAGAACTTGTACCACAAATAACATGTTTTCCTGATGCAGCAGGTATGTGGAAAGCACTTAATGATATATTCGACAAAAAATGTGAGTACTCTTTGCATGCTCTTGTCAAATCTGTAATTGGGGCAAAATGCGAGTCGGCAAAAGATATTCCTGAACACATTGCCAGATATAACGAACTGTGGGCTAGATTGGTAGAAAGAACCTTAGATTTTAAAAGTAGACTCATTAGAGGCCGCTTTACATCCTCTGGCAACTTCAACTAGAGCCTAGCGAGATAGACAACATTATTGATAATTTAAAAACCAAAGACAGTTTAACATATGATGACGTTTGTGCCAGATTATTAGAGTTATCAGTCGTAAATAATATATCTGGTTCTATTTTTGATGAGAATACTGCCCTTATTGGAAAACAAAAGCGAACTAATTTTCAGAGAACTAGAAACCTGGAATGTTCATATTGCAAAGAAAATAAAAAATGGTTCAAAGGACACACATTAGAATACTGTAGAAATAAAAAGAGAGATACTCGTGAAAATGCAAATGTTTCTCAGAAAAATGAAGAAGATTGCGCTTTTCCTACATTTACAGGAAAAAATTCAAATCAGTGGATATTTGACACTGGGGCAACGTCCCACATGTCAGGGGATAAAGACGCTTTCAAAAATTTGAAACAATATTCCAGTCAAATTCGATTGGGGAACGATGATTTCATGAAGGTAACTCACATTGGAAAAGTAAGTCTCAATGCTTTACTGCCATCAGGAAAATATATTAAAGTTGTGTATGATGTTCTCTACGTACCAGATTTAAAATGTTCCTTAATGTCATGGCAAAAAATGAGAGAAAAGCGAATAAACATGCAAGGAGATAAAAATGAAATTATATTTACAAAGGATGATAAATTAGTAAGATGGGTACTACCATCTGAAAAATTACAAATTTTTCAAGAAGATAAGGCGATGGCTACAGAAGATAAAGAAAATCTGAACGTGAGCGTTGTTGAATGGCATAGAAGATTGGGACATGCACCAGTTAGTCTTTTCAACGAAATTGAGAAGTCAGTTGCTGAGACACATATTTTACCTAAAGAAAGACCTGTCATAGACTGCGAAGCATGTATCAAATCAAAGATGACAAGAACTATTTCCAGAGAAAAAGGCAACGCCTGTACAAGAATATTGGAGAAGGTTCATTCGGATGTTGCTGGTCCCTTTAGCACTCAATCAATTGCAGGAAACAAGTACTATGTAACGTTTGTTGATGAATACTCACGATATACAGAGGTATTTTTTGTAAAGCAAAAAAGTGAGGTAGATGGCCACATTCGAGAATATGTTTTGCGAATGGAACGCCTGACTGGAATAAAAATCGGTACCTTTAAAAGTGACAATGGTGGAGAATATGTATCAAATTCCCTGAAAAACTTCTTTAAGTCAGTTGGAATAAAGCTGGAATATTCTATACCATATGTTCACGAAACAAACGGAATGGCCGAAAGACCAAATAGAACCATCACAACTATGGCTCGAACATCACTCATTGATGCAGATCTTCCGTATTCACTATGGGCTGAAGCAGTTTCACATTCAGTCTACACAAAAAATAGGCTACCACATTCGTTCCATAAAAAAACACTGTACGTGTTTTTCAAAACAAAACCGCAAATATCTCATTTATGATATTTTGGGCAAAAAGCATAAATTCATATCAATGAAGAAATTCGACCAAGCGGAAGCAAATTTTTACCTAGATCACAAGAAGTTTTAATGGTGGGATATGGAAAGAAGAATGGTTGGTACAGATTCTACAACACTGAAAACCGAAACGTGTTCCTTTCTAGAGACTACAGATTTTTGAGAGAAAATGGTATTTTTATAGAACCGATTTTTCCAAAAGAAAGAGATGATTTTCAATCAAATATTCAAAATAAATTTGATAAAGAAGAAGATAAATATGAACAAAAAGACCAAAATCAATATAAAGAAAACGAAGCAAAAGATATATTAGAAAAAGATAACGAAATTGAAAATAATCAAATGAATAAAAACGCTCAAAATAAACAAGCAATAATTGGTATAGATTTTGATAAAAATATTGTTTCTTTAAAGCATTTTGAGTTAAAAATAAGTGACAGATCAAGAAAACCACCAAAACATTTTGATGATTTTCTATGCCTAGCAAATGATGAACCAAGATCCTATAAAGAAGCTGTTTCATGTGTAGATTCAGACAAATGGATTTTGGTAATCAGAGATGAACTCGAGTCCATGGAAAATAATAAAGTTTGGGAGATTGTCAAAAAACCTTTAAACTGTAGAGCTGTTGGATGCAAATGGATTTTTAAGAAAAAAAATTCAGAAAGTGGAGTAGTAATAAGATATAAAGCTTGGTTCGTCCCGCCTTCCTTTTTGTAAATATGTTCTTTTTACTATAATTTACCAAATTGGTTCGAATTAGGCTATTTGGTGATTCACTAGAGCATTTTCTATTTTTTGTTTATTTAGTATTAATTAACTAATTAAGTACTTAAAATTACTGGGTTATTTGCATTTGAAACTCCCGCGGTTTTAAAGGCAAATATTACAATTTGCTATAATCAATTTACTTTACATAAAATGCATTTTGAATTACTAAGGTTCCTAGTTCCTTTAATATGGACCTTCGTAATCTCATTCCCTCCTACTTATTCCCTTTTCTCCTACGCCTATGGATTAACGACGCCACTGGGCGCCATGTGGGAGAATGAACGCAGCAGCGATACCTGCTGCCGCAACAGAGAGAACCGTTTCGCCTTCGAACGATAATACACGCGTGTTAGCGACTCTCCTACCACATTCATGTGGGGTGCAAAAAGCACGGTTTAACAGCGTGTCCTCCCATGAGTTCCGCTTCCTGTATAAAAATGGTAAGTGAAAATGCATTATTTTTACCTTACATACATTTGTTTATTGCTACACTAACCTAGAAGGTAAACTAGACCATTTCAGAATCCCTTGTACCAGCTTAGCCTATGACCTTATTCCCTTAAAATTACAGTCCACATCTGACACCGTTAAATTCCAGACAACTCTCCTATCTGGACCACCAGGGAGCCCCATTTTTGGTCCTTCGAGCCGGATTTCTGGAATCGTTTTTTTGCCTTTTTAGGTTAGTTTTTTTTACTGGTTTCAAATGCAAGAAAAACCCTTGTTTTTCCTAAATGCCTTTTTTACTGGTTTTAAATGCAAGAAAAACCCTTGTTTTTCTTACATGCCTACTTTAGAAAACCCCTAGGTTTCTAAAATACATTTTGCGATTTTTTTTTGTGTAAAAACAAATGCAAGAAAAACCCTTGTTTTTCTTACATGCCTACTTTAGAAAACCCCTAGGTTTCTAAAATACATTTTGCGATTTTTTTTGTGTAAAAATTAAATATTTTTACCAATAAATTTAACCTTTTCATGCGAAAAACCAAACACAGATAAAATCTGTAAACTACTATGCTTTTTTTTGTTTCGAATAAATCAAGTTTTTTCGTTTCTTTTTTGTAAAAAAAAAAAAACCGTATGGTATTTGGGTGTTTTTTTTGTTTGTCACTGGAAATAGTTTAAAATAGTGTCTGCAAAGTGCTATTATTTTAGCCGTTGTGCCTTCACATTTGTGGATTGCTATAATTATATCCAATTTGCTCGAAAAAAAATCTCCAAATTGCCATATTCATTTTTGCTTATTGCAAATTGCTATGACTATATCCGATTGCGGATGCTTTACTATATTCGTTTTTGCGTAAAAATTGCTATGAATATATCTATTTCTAATTTACTATTATAATATCTGTCTGCAAATGGCTATGATTGTATCCATTTTTTGCGTGCATAATAAATTTTGAAGGAAATTTAATTCTTAACTTGAGAATTTGTTTTCGTGTAAAGGCAGATAAATAGTTTTACCAAATTAAATGCTTTTGATTTGTAGGTATTTATTTTTAAATTTAATACATAGGTACCTACTTATTTGAATTCGCGAGGCGAAGATAAAAAAACTTATACACAAGTTTTTTGTTATCATTAGTTTGCATCGGGTATTTTCTTTACTTTTGTGCGCTTATAGTTTGATTATTGTAATTAAACGTAGGACATTAATATTTATACAGGGTGTCCAAATTTTGATTTTTTTTTCAGTTTACCTAATTTTTGTCAATTATTTTTTGGATTTTTTTTTAAATCATGTCTAGTTCGGATAAAATTTTAAAGGCTAAAGCCTTGCGCTATAGTGCGATTTCACAGCTAAATTTGATCATTGAATCCGCGACCCTCGCAAAAAATGACCCTGCCTATCACAGCGGCTTTAAAGTCAAATTTCGGACATTGTCAAAAATCAAAAAAGATTTTGAAAAGCACCATAATACTTTGTTGACGTTGGTAGCCTCTGATGAGGATCGCTTAGTAGTAGAAACCAAAGTGTCTATGGACTTTTGCAAACGCTGTGACGAGATTTCCACTATATTTTACGAACTTTTCGAACTACCCTTTGAAGATGTAGGGCTTTTGAGCAGTACGATAAATCCCATGGGCAGTCCCTGTGCCTCCACAAACCAGCATGGTTTACTGCCTAGGATAAAAATACCTCTTTTTCAAGGGGAATTTAAGGAGTTTCCAACCTTTTTGCAAGCCTTTAATGCTACCGTGCACAATAATAGGTCGCTGGGAAACTTTGAAAAATTCAATTTGCTTTTTTCTAATTTAAAGGGCCCTGCCCTGGATGTCATTTCTGACATTCCTATCCTTGCTGAAAATTATTTAAATGCCTACCACACCTTGGTGGATAGGTATACAAATAAACGATTACAAGCTTACCTTCACTGGAAGGCAATTGAAGGCTTCTCTCCTCTTACTAAAGAGAATGCTACGAATTTGAGGAATTTGCTTGATTGTTTTTCGAAAAACTTAAGTGCTTTAAAAGTCATGGGTTTTAAAACGGAGTTTTGGGATTATATTATGGCACAAATGCTCTTGGATAGGTTGGACCTAACCACGCGCAAGGCATTTGAGCAAAATTATTGCTCCAATGAGATCCCCTCTTATGATAAAATTCGTGCTTTTGTTTCTAGCCATTGCATTGCGTTGGAACAAATACAACAAACTCAAGATTACTTAAAAAATAAAGATTTGTCAATTTCAAGTCAGAAAAATCAAGCAAAGTTTCAAAATCGATCTGCTTTGTTTGCTAATACTCAGAGAGCCTCCAAAAATGCCTCCCAGTCTCCAAATGGCCAAAGTGGCTTAAATAATACTCCAAACCCTCAAAAATTTTGTTTTCTCTGTAAAAGTGGCGATCATATAATATACAGATGTCCTAATTTTTTGGCGAAAACTCCCCAGCAACGTTTTGAGATTGTTAAACAACATAAAGCGTGTGTCAACTGTTTGGCCTCAAAGCATAATTTACCCCAGCAATGCAAATCAGAAAAAAGATGTTTACATTGTGGCCAATTTCATCACAGTCTCTTACATTTTTTTCCTATTAATTCTACACCTAGTTCTGCGAGTAGCCCCTCTACTTCTGCAGTGCAACCCCCGAGGAGCCCCGTGGCTACCGAATTTAATAGAACCACTAACACCATTGTTACTGGTATGTCTTTAAATGATCGCGAAGTACTTCTCTGTACCGCTTTAATACAAATACAGGATGTTTTTCAAAATTGGCACACAGTGCGCGCCATCTGTGACTCTGGTGCTCAATCTTCATTTATATCTAAGTCATGTGCTGATAGTTTGGGCCTTCCTAAATTTAATATCGCCATGACTCTACAAAGCTTAGATCGAATGACAACTCCGGCAAAATCTGGAATTAATTGCAATATATCCTCTTTGCGTGATAATAATTTTGTTTTTAATTTTGATGCGATAATACTCGATAAAATTTGTAGTGATTTACCTCATTCCTCATTTTCGATTAAAAGTTTTCCTTTTCTCGCCAACTTAGCACTAGCTGACCCAGGCTTTAATAAAAGCGATAAAATTGATTTATTGTTGGGCGGCGATGTGTACCCTTACATTTTGCTAGATGGTCGTTTGTCTACGGGACCCAACAACCCCGTCTGCATTAATACTATTTTTGGTTGGGGAATAATGGGCAATCTTTCACTTTCACCTTCAACTACAAATCAAATTAAAACATTTTTTACTACGTCAATGAACGATTCTTTTGTCAATTTAGATAAAAATCTACAACGATTTTGGCAAATAGATGACATACCTAATGTCAAGGCCATTGACCCCGAAGATGAGTTTTGCGAAAATTATTTTTTGAAAACTACCTCAAAAAATGAGGAGGGGAGATATATTGTATCTTTACCATTTAAAGTTACTGATCCAGATTTTGGCGACACTCGATCCATTGCCGTACGTCGTTTTTTCTCCCTTGAGAAGAAATTGCTACAAAACCCTGATTTTTATGCTGCCTACAGCTCTGTTTTACAAGATTATTTAGATAATAATCATATGCAACCGGTTTCTGCACCTTTGCCGACCGAAATTTCAAATCATTTTTATATTGCACACCATGCGGTGTTTAAAAAAGATTCTACTAGCACCCCCCTGAGGGTGGTTTTTGATGCGAGCATGCACGCCCCTGGCAAAATCTCGCTCAACAACGCTGTTTATACTGGGCCCCCTTTACAAAGGGACTTACAAAAAATTTTATTACTTTATCGTTTGCATAAATTTTGCTTTTGTTGCGACATCCGTCAAATGTACAGGATGATTTTAGTTGACCCTAGTCAAACTAATTTTCAAAGAA
Organism: Aspidapion aeneum; assembly: GCA_963576565.1. Classification (NCBI taxonomy): domain Eukaryota; kingdom Metazoa; phylum Arthropoda; class Insecta; order Coleoptera; family Brentidae; genus Aspidapion; species Aspidapion aeneum. The sequence continues at coordinate 76,413,727 of OY755041.1, read as the reverse complement.
TAGTTTGGAGGTTTGATCCTAACCAGCCTATTCAAGACTTCGAAATAAATAGAGTTTTATTCGGGGTCTCTTGTAGCCCCTTTTTGGCTATCAGAACTTTGCTGCAACTTGCTAGAGAGCATGAGGACCTTCCTCTTGCCTCAAAAATCATTGAGGAGGCAGTTTTTGTCGATGATGTGATTTCGGGAAGTGATGACTTTTTTAAGGCCACTGAGATGAAAAATCAATTAATCGAGCTACTTAGCCGAGGTGGATTCGAATTGCGTAAATGGGCGAGCAATTGTCCCGAGTTACTATCCGATCTTCCTGAGTCACACATTTCGATGAAGGCTCTTTCTCTCGATTTAGATGCTGAAAATTCAACTTTGAAAATTCTCGGTTTAAATTGGAACCCTCATACTGATGAATTTTTTTATACTTTCGACTGTTCTCTCCAAACATGCACTAAAAGAACAATTTTAAGTAATTTGGCCCGCATTTACGACCCTCTGTCTTTTTTGGCGCCAATAGTTCTAATTTTAAAATTAATTGTTCAATACTGCTGGGCAGAAGACTTAAACTGGGACGACCCTGTCAGTCCGGAAATTGTTTTTAAATGGGAAAAATTTAAAAATGAATTAAAGTTTTTGCATTCTGTTAAAATTCCTCGTCAAATAATTTTGCCTAATGCTAGTCAAATCCAGCTAGTAGGATTTTGCGATAGTTCAGAACGGGCCTATTGTGCTGTCGCTTATATTCGAATTTTTTATTCTGATGGAAACATTAAAGTTTTTTTTGTTTGTAGTAAATCTAGAGTCGCACCGTTGCGTCGTAAACTAACTTTACCAAGACTAGAGCTTTTAGGAGCTGTTTTGTTGGCTAAATTAATGGATTTTTTACTAGAAACGTTCTCGGAAAAAATTAAATTTGATAAAATTCTTGCTTTTACTGATAGCACAATGACCTTATCTTGGATTCAGGGATCTCCTCACAAATTTAAAACATTTGTTTCGAATAGAACTGCCTATATACAAGGAAGAATTAGCCCTGAGTTTTGGCATTATGTTCCTACTGAACAAAATCCTGCTGACTGCGGTACTAGGGAAATGTATCCCTCTGATTTACAAAGATTTTATTTTTGGTTAGAAGGGCCTTCTTTTCTAAACCAACCTACAAATACTTGGGATTTTATGACAGTTACTTACGATGGGAATGCAGTTTTGGAAGAACAGCGAAAAAATATTTTTAACGTTTTTACTTGCGAACAAACAGTTGAATATTATGTAAACAACTTGTTTGAAAAATACAGTTCTCTTTTTAAAATTAAGAGAATAGTTGCTTACTTTTTGCGAGGGTTACAAAAGTTTAAAAATCCCTCATACAATTTTGCTACTGATTACCTTACAAATCAGGATTACTACAAAAGCTTACTTTTTATTTCGAAATGCGTACAATCTTTTTCTTTCCAAAAAGAAATTGAATTACTAAAAGATAAGAAACAGCTTCCAAAAGCTTTTCAAAAATTATGTCCATTTTTGCATAATGAAAGCTACGATTTGCTTCGTGTTGGAGGCCGTTTATGCCATTCAAATTTATCATACGATAAAAAATTTCCAATTCTTTTGCCTTCTAGTGCAAAATTCACTGAATTACTGATTTTAGATTTGCATCGCAGCAATCTTCATTGTGGTATACAGACCACAACTTTTTTACTAATGCAAAACTTCTGGGTATTGTCTGCTAAAAAGGTAGTGAGAAAAGTTTTAAGTTCTTGCCATACTTGCTGGAAAACTAAACCTAACTCTCTTCAACCCCCTATGGGTAACCTACCGAAATTTAGAGTTTCCGAAGCAAAGGTGTTCGAAAATGTAGGTATAGATTTTTGTGGTCCGTTCACGATTACTCTTGGTCGGACCAGAGGTGCAAAAACCATGAAAGCATATGTCTGTTTATTTATCTGTTGCGCTGTTAAAGCCGTGCATTTAGAGTTAGTCTCTGATATGACATCAGAAGCCTTTCTGGCTGCTCTGCGCCGCTTCATAGCTAGAAGAGGACTATGCTCAAAGATCTCTTCAGACTGCGGGACCAACTTCGTGGCCTCTGAAAAATACTTGCGACAAATTTTTTCTGATTGCGTGAAGGGGGAAGGTATAGTTTGGTCTTTTAACCCACCTGCTGCTCCCCACATGGGAGGCATTTGGGAATCAAACATTAAATCTTTAAAGACTCATCTTCACAGGGTAGTTGGAAATCAAATACTCACCTATGAGGAATTAAATACGGTTTTAACCCAAGTTGAAGCCATAATGAACTCACGTCCTTTATGTGCCTTAAGCACCGATCCTACTGATCTGGCGGTCTTGACTCCTAATAATTTTTTAAATTTGAGGCCTCCAGGTACAATACCCGATCCAAACTACTGCGATATTGCGTTAAACAGGCTGTCCAGGTGGCAACTGTTGCAAAGAATGCACCGCGATTTTTGGATTCGCTGGCATCGCGAATATTTGCACACTTTGCAACAGCGAGCCAAATGGCACCAACCTCTTGCTTCCATTGATATTGGTACTATGGTACTGATCAAAGATGAAAATTCCACTCCATTGGATTGGCCCCTAGGCCGCATTGAAGACCTTATTAAAGGTTCTGATAATATTCCACGGGTTGCTATTGTAAAGACTACTAAAGGTACCTACAAACGGCCTTTGGTAAAACTATGCGCCCTGCCTACAAATTAAACTCTCTGAAATGCCCCTGGGCATTCTCAGGGGGGTGGGAAATGGTTCGTCCCGCCTTCCTTTTTGTAAATATGTTCTTTTTACTATAATTTACCAAATTGGTTCGAATTAGGCTATTTGGTGATTCACTAGAGCATTTTCTATTTTTTGTTTATTTAGTATTAATTAACTAATTAAGTACTTAAAATTACTGGGTTATTTGCATTTGAAACTCCCGCGGTTTTAAAGGCAAATATTACAATTTGCTATAATCAATTTACTTTACATAAAATGCATTTTGAATTACTAAGGTTCCTAGTTCCTTTAATATGGACCTTCGTAATCTCATTCCCTCCTACTTATTCCCTTTTCTCCTACGCCTATGGATTAACGACGCCACTGGGCGCCATGTGGGAGAATGAACGCAGCAGCGATACCTGCTGCCGCAACAGAGAGAACCGTTTCGCCTTCGAACGATAATACACGCGTGTTAGCGACTCTCCTACCACATTCATGTGGGGTGCAAAAAGCACGGTTTAACAGCGTGTCCTCCCATGAGTTCCGCTTCCTGTATAAAAATGGTAAGTGAAAATGCATTATTTTTACCTTACATACATTTGTTTATTGCTACACTAACCTAGAAGGTAAACTAGACCATTTCAGAATCCCTTGTACCAGCTTAGCCTATGACCTTATTCCCTTAAAATTACAGTCCACATCTGACACCGTTAAATTCCAGACAACTCTCCTATCTGGACCACCAGGGAGCCCCATTTTTGGTAGAGATTAGTGGCTCAAGGTTTTACACAAATTCCAGGTATTGATTTTGAGGAAACCTTTTCTCTAGTTGTAAGATATGAGACAATACGAATTTTGCTGGCATACTATGTACACAATAATATGATTGCTAAACAACTGGATATCAAAACAGCATTTCTCAATGGTGATTTAGATGTTGAAATTTACATGAAAATCCCAGAAGGTGTTGACGTTGAGTCAGGGAGAGTTTGTTGTTTAAAGAAAAGTATATACGGTTTAAAACAGTCTCCTAGATTATGGAATCATAAATAGATCAGCGTTTTGAAAGAAATAAACCTAAAACAATCCACAGCTGATCCTTGTATGTTTCTGTCACAAGATGGAAGTCAGATAGTGGCAGTTTACGTAGATGATTTATGTATACTCGGAATAACTGAGAAAGATGTTTACCAGGTGGAAGATATTTTATCCAAGAATTTTGAGGTTACTCACTTAGGGAAACCTAAGTTTTTATTATCGTTGCAAATTTCATGGAACAATTCATCTGTGTCCTTAAATCAAGAAAGATATTTAGAAAAAGTTTTGCAAAAATATGATATGATTAATTGTAAGACAGTTTCTATTCCAATGGATCCTGGTGTCAAGGCATTAAAGGCAACAGAGGAAGATAATAGAGCAGACAAAGAGCTATATCAGTCAAAGATTGGTAGTCTTTTATTTCTTGCCATGGGAACAAGACCTGATATAGCCTATGCAGTGAACAAGTTATCACAGTTTCAAATTGATCCAACAGAGGCGCATATGAAAATGCTTCAACAGATCTTTAAATACCTTACAGGTTCCATAAACAAAAGCTTGACCTATATCTCCACGAAAAATCCTGAGATATATGTTTACAGTGATGCATCATATGGAGACTGTGCAGATACAAGAAGATCCAGTAGTGGAAATATTGGGTTTTATGGTAACGCAGCAGTCACATGGACTTCAAAAAGGCAGCAAAGTGTCGCAGTGTCCACTACTGCATCTGAATATATGGCACTGTCATTGGCTTGTAGACAAAGCATGTGGATGAAGCAGTTGATACTTGATCTAACTCAAAATAATTCTAAACCACTGTTGCTGTGTGATAACCAAGCTGCAATTTATATTGGAACAAACCATATATTGCATCAACGAAGTAAACACATCGACATTCATTATCACTACATTCGAGAAAGGATTATGGAAAATGATGTTGAGGTGCAATATGTAGCAACTAGAGAAAATACTGCGGACATTTTGACAAAACCACTACCAAGAGAAGTTTTTCATTCACTTTGGTCCAAGATGTCACTGAATGAGGGAGAGTGTTGAAATATGAAGCTACATTGACGCAACATCTTGGAATATTTTATTATTGTTAAACCCATACATTATTTTGATGGTCAATCAGTTTTTGAGCTTGTCAGTTAGATGCTTTTTGATACAATAAAATTGTAAAACTTGTCACAAAGCTTTTCTCTTAAAACTACGAAATTCAAAAATAGGTAGGTAAACCTATATAAAATAATGAGTATAAAAAATTTGAAAAAATATTTATTATTAGCAAAAATAAGGTTTGTAGTTTTTCAGCAAAAAAGGGCTTAGGAGGAGTGAAATATAAAATTAATACCTAATACTGATGAATTAAGAAATTATAGCACGCCACTGGACAGAGAAAGATAGCGCTAAATTGAAGCCATCTCTTTTGTGCCTTATTTTACTCTAGCCGGACATTAGTCGGTTTCTGCTCCGATCCACACGGTCGAAATACAAATAGTGCCCCTCGTATAAAATAAATTAAAACTAGTTCCATTTTTCCTTCAAAGTGATAAATTAAACTTTTCTCGTTTGGAAACTGCCACTATATTGCGGCAGTCAGTCGGCAAAACCTAACCGCGGTAAATTTGTAAAAATAAAATCAAATAAATTTAACCGTTCGTTATATTGTATACTTGCACCAATATATTCCGAATCAGGTCGGACCGGTCGACACCCGCTACAAGATTTTATTAACAAATCTGCGGCTATTAGTTATTTCTTTTTACTTGCCCAAGCTCCGACTGACTTCGGCTCTTGCTTATCTATCTCTCATAGGTTGAATAACTGCTTAATTTTCCAAGTGGTAACCACTTCTGGTTTGGCAACACTTTAACGCTTATCACCCACTATAACGAGTATCACATACAGAGTGATGAATCTATCTTTGGAATGGTTTTTTAGAAATAATTCATAAAATCAGAACTTAAATTTCACTAAGTTTAATTCCCGATAATATACCTTGCCGTTCGTTTAAAGTTGGGCTACAGTTCGACTTTGCTGTTGGCAAAGTTGGAGATAATTCATCTTTATCTATCGCTGTTACACCTGGTTCCCACCTACGACTTTCTCATGGGTGCCCGCTCACGCGTCACATGATCTCAATATAAAATGTTATGACAGTCATGTGACGCGTGCGCGGGCAGGCACGAGAAAGTCCTAGGTGGGCACCGGGCTTTAGAGGTTTGTAGTGTATTATCGGTTCCCCAGATATTAAAACATTCGTTCACACATCGTTAGAAAGACAATTTATTTGTCTATAACACAGAGTAAAACGTTTTTCTGAGTAAAGCCCTTTTTTTTTTTAAAATTGGTAAAATACATGATAACAATACTTTTTTTGTGATTAAAAAAATAATCACTAAATTAATTCGTATATTATTTAGTGTTCACTGTTAACAAAAACCTACTAGGTACATATCATTCTAATAATTTTGATTTCAACAATATAGATTTAAACAAAATTTTTTAGAAAACTCAGTTCCTAAGAAAATTGAATAAAAAATATTACCTCAATATGCATACGCCCCTGGAGTGTCAACAATAGCTATAACACGAATTTGTGAGACGCCGTTTGAAAAACATTTTATTTACTGTAAAAAAGCTATTTTAATATTTTTCCCTAAAATGCTTATTTTTCTTAAAACTGAATAAAACCTAAAGAAACATTACTTTTTTTCGTGATCTTAAAAAATAACCCCAGTTTATGGATGCCAATTAAGAGCAATACTTTTTTTCGTGATCTTAAAAAATAACCCCAGTTTATGGATGCCAATTAAGAGCTACCCGTGGACCCAGCGCACTTCGGTAATACATCGTTTAAAAGAAAATATAACTTTCTATAACAAAGATGATTACACACTTTCTGTAAAATGTTTACCTTTTGAGAAAATGACATAAAACTAAATAATTTCGGTTTAACTTGCATATACTATGGAAATACATAGGCAACGGGTGTACTGCTAACACTTCAAGGTTTGTACCTCAGCAAGGGTACTACCTAGAAAACTCAGTGATTTCTCATTTTATAGGCTATTAGTTGGTAGTTTCGAAGTTAAAGACTAAATAAAAAAATTGGTCAAAATCCAAAATGGCGGCATTACTCGAAAACTATTCGTCTGACAAAAAAACATTCAACAGCCTTTTTGTAGGAAATTTGATTGTTATCAACTTTTGTCTAAAACTTTGTTTTCTAAAATGTACAGAGACCAAGTAATTTAAAAAAAAACCTTTTTGTGCACATTAAACCCAAAATGACGGGGGGAGACGGCCCCCTTCAAGGTCGAAAACTCAATTTTTTTTAGGACTTAGGATATAAACAAAATCGCGACTACACCACCTTTTGCAAGCTGGAGGTCTTTTTTTGACTAATCACTGGCCTACTAGATTTTAATTTTCTGCTATTTTTTTGTGTTAAAAATGTTATAATTTATTCGATTAAGAAATGTATCTATAAACTAAAAGTGTTCGGATTATACATATTATTTTGTTCTAAATCCTGTATATCGAAAGTTTTGATAAACCGAACGAGTTCTGAAAACTTTGTGTTTGGATTATCCATACATTACTCTATTTGGATATTTTTGGAACCATCTTAGCAATCTCGTCCTAACGTCTATCTGTTTGCTTGTGTGTCAGTCCGGTTCACGATAGCTTCGGAACCACTGGATCACTTTTCATGAGATTTTCATTAAAAATAGTGTTTGATACTGTAACGAGCTAGTTTTCTTTTGGTCAAAATCCATTAATTCTATAATGATAGCTGTTTGACTGTTAAAAAATTGAAAAACTGCTTTTGAACGGAGCATCGCATCAATAGGCGATTTTTGGAATACAGTAGAACACATTTTTCTCAATAATTCATGTTATAACCAACACCTTCATAGGAACTTTCGTTTCTGAGATATTTCAAGGCCTATATCGCGTTGAGCTCACTTGTAGTGTGCTAATGGGAAAATATCAGATCTGTCATGATTTTTTTTGTGTTTTCGATAAATTTGTTAAAAAATAACAACCTTCTTCTTCCTAAAATTTTATTTAAATTAAAATGAAGATATTAAAGGGTTTATTACCGTCAATATAAGTAAGTAAATCTTTGCGAGCCTGTCACTATTCGGGTAATGCTGGTATGGCTCCTTTACCAATAGTGTAATACCCCAATGACGTCTATACTTTCCAGATGGATCTTAATGTGTTACGCCAATCAATTAGAGAATTCTACTTAATGTTTTATGATACTAAATTAGAAGATTGCAATTTCCTTTAACTAGTCGTGGCGTCATTTCAGAACTTTTCTGGTTTGCCTAATTTTTCGAATATATTTTTATAAATACCTATCAGTCTTATTTTTAAATAGCATGTTAAATATCTATGTTTATTAAATTTAATGAAAAATATTGGTGTATAATATGAATCCCCATTATTAAAGCATCTACTTACCAACACCCCCCCCCCCCCTAAACAATCGAATGGTGTTTTAAGATTAATAAAAAAATATTGGTGCCTAAACATATTTATACATAATATGCATTTTAACAAAGTCAATTTTTCAGTGATAAAAATACCCTAACTAGTTAACGGTTCTTGTTATCCCTAGGCCAAAAGACTTCAATACCCCAGTTTCTTCCACAATTTAAATGAGTAAAGACGTTAAGGCAAATGTAAAGAGATTAGATACTTAGCATAAACCACCCTGTATGATCAAATAAACACCCATTAACCTTCTAATACAGTTTACTAGTAATATACCCAATGTTCAGTAGCTTTCGCAGGGGGGTAGAGCCTTAGGGGTGTAACAAATAGGGATTTTAATTTAAATTGTATTTTTGCCAATTGTGAGATTTTAAATACTTTTATTTAAATATTGTTTTTGACATCAACAAGTATTAATTACATGCAAGACTAGACTAAGAACAAGTAAAATTTTTGGCAACGCATCGACTTGTTTTTAGGCATTGATTTTCAGGGTCGCTGTATTTTAATAAAAGTTGTATTCGGCTAATCTGTCCTGTGAGCCACTAGCATCAAAATAATTCATATTTTGTTACTGGAAACAAATTTAACAAACTATTTTCAATTTAAAAAAAAAACAGACAGTATAATTTTAATTTGTGACGGTTTTCGGAGTCGACGCATCTCTGGTTTGCGCTGGTCTCTTTTCTCTTTTTCTAGAACGTTTAAAGGACAGTCTGTCTCTTTCTTTGTGAAGCGCTTTAGCATTAGAATTTGGGCGAATCAACGGCAAGCTATGAATGCCTACAGAGCAGGCTGGTTTTCACTGAGACAAGAAAATCGTTACAAAGCATCCTTAAGTTGGTTTCTCTACGCTTTACTTCGCTTCATTTAAGGAAGTATTTTTTAAACTGGGGAAATGTTAATCTGTCAATTATTTTAACTTTGTATAGAACTAGTATCCGAGAAGAGCGACGCACGGAGGTCAGCTTGACTAATTTAGACGATCGAAACCTCAATATGGAACTATTTTCTATCATAACCACTAAGTCTTAAAAAAGTGCCCAATTACCTTATTAGTAGACCCTAATGCAGAAAATCGATCAACTAACTCGTTGTCACTTGTTACGACGACAAGCCATAGGCCGTTTGATAGCCTGCATAATATTCCGCGCGGAAAGGCGATTTTTAAATGTGCTCCAAGTTGGTAAACCAGAGATTATATATATGGTGATTTCTTCACGTATATTTAAAATATGAGTTCGTATCTTTAATTTTTGCTATTAAACCATTTGCAAAGCTTCAATTTGCTTATTACAAAAATTAGATAAAAGTTGTGTATTGATTTATTATAATTTTTCAAATATGTATTATATATATATTAGACTGAAAAAGTCTGGATCGTTACGTATCAATTGCGTTTGTGACTTTATTATTTCAACCATGTATCAAGGGTTGTATATGTGCTACACTCAGGTGCCGCTTCTTATCACTGTATTAGCTATGATTAAAGGCCGCTTGACATGGTGCATGACAATAAAATTTGCAGGCAAATGGCATGACATTTTGCCCAGGTGCATGCGCAGAACAAATCCAGCTGATTGTTGCAGGCAATCCATTTTTATCGGCCCGGTGCCATTCTTTTGCATGCAAACTATACTTGCATGCATACTGGGGAATTTTTACCTAGATTCTGGGGAATCCATGCATGGCCATGCACACTGTCAAACAAAAAGAAGATTTTTTGCAGGCAACAATTTGACCAAAATTTTTTGCTTGCAAATTTTTGCAGCGCGCCATGCACCATGTCAAGCGGCCTTTATTGTTGCAGCGTTGGCGCAAGGGATTGGCCGATGTAATGTATTCAAATAGTGGCACAAAACACCGGTTTCACAGGATAAAAATCAATCCGTTTTAAACTATGTATGTGAAAATAGTGAATATAAAGACTACGATAAAGAATATCAGTACATGTTAAAAAATTGATATATATTATTGCAAGATTAATAAAATAACTTAAATTTTTATAAAAAAGATATGTTAAATAAAAAAAAGCTATAAGCTAGTTACGTACACACACTCTCAAAGTATCAATTTTTCAAGTTTTTTGCTTAAGAGGAAAAAAACGATATGCAACATTTTTTGGGGGCGACTATACCATCTCCAGAATGCACAGTAAATTAAAAACACATTTTTTAAACGCTAGTTGACATTTCCTAACTTTCAGCATCAATTTGTCAAAATTAAAACCATAAAATAATTTCGATAGTTCAGTACCGACAAGCTGACCACCGTGCTACACTCTTTTTGGCTATTATCTTTGTTATTCATAACTATTTTGTTCTTTACTTTTAGAGTTTATTTTAATTTTAAAGCTTTTGATTATTACTGTTTCCAGTGTTTCGAAATATTGTTGCAATTTTTTCTGGTTTTTTTAGCAGCAAATACAAACCTTGCGTTGCCCTAAAATCAGTATTTTTAATCAATATAATGTACCAAATCTAAAAAGTTATATACTTCCTCCAAGAACCGCCAAATTCCCTTTCGAGATCGTAATAAATAATAAATTTAATAACTTTTAATACTTGTTGCCCAAATTGATAGCTTGCAACATTGAAGCCTTGGCCACTTGATTTGACAGTACCACTGTCAAAGTGCCACCGGCTACAGAGGCTCAAGCCTACGCCCCCGGAGTCATTGAATATTGACCACTAAAAATTTAATTCTCCAAAAAAATCAAGACAAAAATTTATCGATCCGCACTCACATCGCCCCCCAGGAAAAATTTCCACGTACGCGACTGTAATATTTATAAATATAAATAATACATTGACAGTGTCCGATATGTTCCTAAGTGCTTTGCAATTTATTTGTACCACTGCTCGATACTAAATCATGCAGTCAACACTGCGCCTGAGCCATAAGTCATCTTAGCATTCACACAAGTTAAAAGTGAAAATTAAAATAACACGTAAGTTGTTACTTAGCTTATATTAGCTGTGTGATAACATGCTAAATAGAGTGTTAAATTAAAAACCGTAAATATTTTTTCTACTCGCGTGCATAAAGTACTTCATACGGGTCAATTACGTTAAGTCTCACTGCTACCCCATTTACACGGGGCGAATATAAAATTGCAACGGAATAGGTCATTTCTGTGTAAATTGTTGGGCAGAAGAGGAACCTAATTCTTGAATTGTATTCGTGTGAAATTTCGTTTACAGTGGCGGCGCGTGATAAAAAGCTTTGGGGGTGCACACAAAAAAAAAATTGCGGCGCAGGCGAAAATCTTTTTGAGTGGGCCGTCATATCATATAATTTAGAGCAAATAATTAAACAATGAGATATTTAGTTAGAAATTAGTTACCTACCTATTATTATTGTTTTTATAAATAAATAATAAATTATCACACCTAGTTTATTTTCTCTTCTAATGGAAAAGATGAAAATTTAATTGTCTTTCGCCATTGTCGTAAATACCAAATCGTCGAAATCAAAACAAACCGTCCGCGCCCGACCGATAATGCAAAGTTGTTTAAGCGCTAGTGGTGTGCAAATACTATCTACTCGATACTTTAATAATATCTGATACATGGACAGATTAGTAATCCTTCGATGCCAAATACCCGTTACTCGAATCCCGAATGGGACCGAAGCCAAAGTGTTACTTTCGTATCAATCATATCGGCAACGGCCGTATGAGTAACGAGTTTGGAGTACTTGTAATCATTTGGACCGATATTTATTTACTTAAATATTTGATTATTTGATTCAATAGCTGTTGATGTGTTATGTCTAGCGGGGCGCTTATCTGGCGCAGTGCTTCCAGGCTCAGAAATGTATTTCCCCCAGAATGTATTTGAAAAGTTGCCAGATTTTGAACAAAATTCCCCAGATTAATATATCTACATTTTCGTAATAAAAAAAAAATGTGTGTGCTTAAGACCACACGGCAGAAGTGTAAACTTCATCAAGGCGAAATTAATAATACTGGCCCATAACATATTCTGCAAAGCGGACCGAACCGAACTCTTCTGTGTACTGGCCTTCATCTGCAACATCATATCGCTCACTGAATGTTTCTCACAGTTAGTCGACTTGAGCCGATTTCACCCGAATAAGCGTTACATAGCCGAGCCTGACGGCTCAGTTGAATTCACTACCTACGAAAACTGCTAAACGCGCCTAAAGAAGTTTACACTACAAACATGTAAAATATCAATATTTTTATTTTTTGCACACTTCGTACTTAAAATTTCAACTCTACTCAGTATTTATTGGATTTACCGATAATATAATGATTACTTAGTACCGAATAGAAAATATCTGATACTCGAATAGGAAGTATCAGTATCTACTCGATACTTGGACAAGTAATCGTTGCACACACAACTACTAAGCGCACGAAATAAATGTGCACGTGATCTGTTCTAACATTCAACGCGAACCGATGACGCAGGGGTTATCACGGGGGTGCCGGCGGCATCGGGGCTGGTTTTTGTATACGCGCTGTGCCGAAGGAAGGTTCAGATTCTATGTACTGTAAAATTCTATTGGGACATGTCGTCCTCTCTTTCTATATTTCGTAATTAGCATGCGACATAACATCTAGGGTGCATAGAATTAGGTTCCAGTAAATAAAAGCCTTGTTTGATGGAGAGTTTGAACACGAATACTAACACATACATACCAGGTATTAATTTCTAGATTATATTCCAGTCTTAGTGAATTTCTTTTGGGGTAATTATGAATTGAATAATTTTTTAATTAAAATTTGGGAGTGCGCGTGCACATGTGCACTTATGGAGAAACTGCCACTGTTCGTTTAAGAGATTGATCATCTGTCTGTATTCTTGAACGGCTTAGAAGCGTTCCCGTCCGTTCAAAATTCGCCGGTGAACCTTCTTGTGCTACGAGACAGGAGAATGGTGCTGTAATCGCAGGGAAGATAAGAGAAACTTGCGCAGAAAGCAAAACGTTTTGTTTGACGTATTTCGTTTACATGTCAATGGTTGTTTCTATCGTTTTTTCATAGAGAATTCCTGATTTTTTTTTGTTTTTGTTTTATAACGATCATTGTGTTGGATCCTCCCGGTATGGCTTTAATCTTCTGGTTATCGTTTCCTATAGTTATTGGCCAGTTTTACACGTAAAATCTGAAGAAAATATTCCCGCCCTCAATTTAGGATGCTTTTGCAAAAACTCTAGATGCTTAAAAAAACTAACGGGCTTAGCTAATCCATTCTCCCTCTTTGTTGTTTTATATGTGAGCAACAATGACTTAAGCGCGATTAAGTGACTAATCCAATGGTTATCGTCGTTATGTTTATACAATACACAGAAACTAAAATGGTTTGTTTGGAAAGTAGGTCAGTTGTACGTAGGAAATCTGACAACTGTACGCCTAGTCAGGGAAGGTTCAAAAATACGAGGAGAACTCATCGAGAGCATACGATGTGAAGGGATCAGACCCGGGAACGATCACATCTCTCGAACGAACGTTTATTTCTATACAATTCGAGAATTGGCTTTTGCAAATTTCTATTCTAGGTCTTGAACGATGCGACCATTCACATCACACGTTTGACGCTTAGAAATGATTTGTCTCGACCAACGGCATAGTCAACGTTAGTGTATTTTACGCTTTTGAAATCTGTTCTCCTGCCCCGTACCAAGTGAACGCCCAAGTAACACAAATTGCTAAAAAACAGCTACCAAAACACTTTAACAGCAAAACTGAAAGTAAAATAGCTATTACAGCTGTATGCCGTTTCACTGCTAAGCAGCTTCTAAAGTGTTGTCGTTGCTGATTAGGCAATCTTTATTTAGCTCTCACAGTGTCCATGACAGCTCCAAAATATAGCACGTTAACATTAAACTAATTTTCTCTAGAAATAAATAAGAAACAATGGCAACTATTGCAAAATAGCTATTTCCTGTAATGGACAGAGACTTTACTCAAATGGCTGACGAAAAACTTGTTATGTTCTACACTACTGTGATATAATCGCGTAAAAAAGGCGGTTCTCATCGTCAAAATGTTTGGCAGCTTAACTTTTCTGATAAAACAGGTCAAGATAGCTTGTCAAAACGGAAGCGCCTCCAAAATTCAGAATAATAAACGTTTTTTTTCGGTGTTTGTTTTTAGGTTAGAAACTATTTTATTACCATTATCCTCTAAATACCCTATAAATCAATTCTTAGTCATATTTTATTGAATTTAGCACTTTCTAGAATTTATTTAGGCCCGGGATCACCTGGAAATTAATATTTTTTAGTCCATAAATTTAAAGAAAAATAAATTGGAAAACTATCATGGTCTCAGCAATTTTCTTGTAAGCAAGCTATTTTTTAATAATTCAGCCGAAATAACGTTGATTTCTAGCTAACTTGCGTTCTAACAATAGGCCCATTATGTAATACGAAAAAAAAAAGAAAAAGAGTCCTGTTACCTGTCATCTTGGGCGCTGTCACAACAACAAAATAAACAAATATCTCAATTAAAAATTGTGCGAACGTTAGAAGATAAAGTTATTACGTGCCCTACCACAGTACCCCACCAGTGGGAAGCAAAAAACATATTATTTTGGCCACCGCCTTCAGAAACCCTTAAGTTGGGTTTATACAGAAACAGCATAACATAAGACATAGCATGACATAAGATATCATTACAGAGGGAAACCGTAAGGCTGTGTATACAAAAAATATAATAACATGACATAACATACAAGCTTGGTCCAAGTAATTTAAATGAGGCCCCACGCACTCTCAGTAATTGGTCATTGCAAGGGGAGAATTCCCAAAGTGCTCGGTGCTGGCAATTGACTCTGGTGCACTCTGCTTGGAATCAGGTGAGTCTAAATAAACTGACTACTAAAGCCTCTTGACTTGAAGTAAAAAAAAACAGAGTGTCATTCAAACCAACGAGATTAAAAAAATATTTTTTGATCTGATGGATTCAAACATTGTGTCCCTGAATGACAGGTTTTCATAATTTGTCATTAAGAAACACTATTTTTTTTTGAACATTCTGATTTGACTGTGTTTTACTAAACACACTCTTGACTACTAATTTTCACTTGCGCCAAGTAAGAAAAAATGAAAAAAGCATGTTACATTGTCTTGGTTTTTTTAATTTTTAGGTAAAAAAGTTTTATTTACATTTTTTAATTTTAGAAAGCAGTTAAAAGAAATGAAGTACAAAGACCAGAAAGCATCCCAGAATGGGGCCCATTTGCTCAGCCCTTGGAAATGTGAGCAAGGCAGCCAAAAAGGGGGTCTGCTTGCAATTGACTCCAACTCATTTTACACATTTTTTTTTAATAATTATTAAAATTAAATTATATAATGTAAAGGAAATTAAACATCTTTGCTTTAATACCATGAATGTATGGTAGTGGCGACTAGCACCCTTAAAGGATCTAACCTGGCACGTAGACATGCCTTTCTGGGTATGATGTGCACAAATGTATGTATTGTGTATGACTCAGATAACAATTTAAATTCTATCTAGTAAATAGAACCCAGTAGACTTCAAATTATATTTAAGGCCAGAAACTTAGTCATCATGATATACCACATAATGCCATAGTTATAGCCTTAGACCACTGGTGGGTCATATACCTTTTGACATAATCAACAGGGTACGGAGAGCCACAATGTGCCTGCACTAGCTGTTAGTTCCAAATTAGCACTCCATATACCCTGTATGTGGTGATTTCCTGAATGGCCAGGTCACAAAATCCATTCAGAGAATCACCAGATTAACCCACCCCCTCATATCTATATTTTTTTACATACTTGTCAAAGCTTGTCCGTTACTAGACTATCCATGGGTCAATGCTTCTTTAGTTAGCTCTTACGACAGGCCTAGGGGTTACCTTGGTGCTATTATGCATATTCATAATCTAAAAACATCTAATAAGAAAGGGGCCCCTCTTGCCTCCCCAACCCCCATGAATATAATATAATAAGATTGGAATTATTATTATAGAAATAGCGGTGAATGTATTAACATTAACATTAACATTTAAATGTATTTTTTTATATTAATGTTTGTAATTTGAAATAGCATGATTTGCTTTAGATTTATTCAATTCAATTCAATACACCATTGTATCAAATGTGTATTACATTGGTGAGTGGTCCAACAGAGGGGTTCCAGAGATACAACAAAAGGGAGGACAATTTAGATTTTTTGAACATACATTGTATAGAATTAAATAATTAATTAGGTAGTATATGATTTTCTTTTATAAAAAAATGTTTTTTTTCCAACATGCCAAAAGTATTTTGTACCTCTAAAATTTTCTAAATACCCACTTTAAAATAAATGGAAATTCTTGAGAAACCATATTTATTACACAATATGTTAGCTCCCGCTAAATTTCGCGGTTGTTTTTACTTTTTAAAACCACACAATTGGATGACGGACAGAGTACATTTTCCGCGCATTTGGACATGCGCACCAAGAATCAGGGAGATCCTTTTCTACCGCCTCGAGAAAATGGCGTGTTAATTTACTTTCTCCAACTATTACTAATTTCTACACTTAAAAGTGCTCGATTTTGGTGTATTGAAGCATAGAACTAGAAATTTGCCATTGTGGTGCCATCATTTGATCCAGAAAGGGGCCCCTGGAACGTGGAGAAATTGGCTGCAAACTGTGAGTACTTTGTTTCTGATTTCCGTTGTGTGGTACCAGCAATTAACTATGGACCTTTTGATTATTTCGTGATTTCGTATCAATATATTTATGTTTGTTCGCGCTTTCATTAATTAAAATATATACAGTCCACTGCAGTTATCGTTTTTCTAATTGGGCATACTTAAAGTGTTCCTTCGACCCGAATTATTTAAATTTACTCCATACGACGGTATTAATAAGTCGGCCATTTCATTTTCACATTTTCGCCGAGATCACACGGCCTTGAATTTTGCCAATCGTATTGAACCGAGAGAGATTTTCGTTCGACCTTCGGTTTCGGCGCAGTTCACCTGTTTTCGGTCCGCTGCTATGGCAACGCAGGGTCTACCGCGTGGTCACTTCAGTAAAGAAAAATCGAGAAGCGATCAAAACAAACAAACACAATTTCAGTGATTAGATTTGTTCCATACCATTTCGATATTTAAAACAATTTTCATCAATTGCGATAAATTAGTGCATATTTTCGACAATTCGTCATTTTTCTATTTCAGAAGCATTAATTTAGCGTTAATTGTATATTTACCGACAATTTCGTCATTTAAAAGGTAAAAATCATGTCTATCAAAAAAGCCGTGCAAAAACGCAAGGGTTTTTTATCTGCGATCACAGAGTGTTGTATTTTCACAAACCGCGGCAACGGACGCAAAAGCGAGAAACGAGTTTCAAGTGAGGTATTCCGATTTGGATGAAACCTTCGATAAATGCATGTGCCAACATAATGATATCATTATGTTGATAGACGACTCGGACGACGAGGAGTTTAAAACGCAGGATGCGATCCTTTCAGAAACTCGTAAATATTTTTATGCGTGTAAAGGGGTTTACTCTGAAATATTTCCGGTTGAGGCCCCATCCTTTTCGGGATCATATGTTCGACAAAACCAAACTCCAAAACTCAAAGAGTTAGGTATTCCCATATTTCGAGGTGATAAAAAATTATGACCAAGCTTTTTCGATCTTTTTAATAACATTATAGATCAAAATCAAAGTCTAAGTAACGTTCGAAAACTTCAATATTTATTTTCATATCTCGAGGATGGGCCTTTAAAATTGATATCAGGGATTAGCTTATCTGATCAAAATTATAGAATTGCTTACGATAAATTAGTCAATAGATACCAAAACAAGCGAGACCTCGCAAATGAGCTTTGGGCACAATTATGAACTCTACATTAAAAAACGAGTCAGCTAACGAATTGCGTAATTTAATTGACACCTTTTCAGAATCCCTAGAAATTTTAAAATCACTTAGCTTTGACGTTGACAGTTGGGACTTTATTATTTTTTTCATTCTGTTAGAAAAATTGGATATTCCGACGCGTTCAAATTTCGAAACGAGTCACGCCAATACTAATACCGAAATTCCCACTTTTCAGTCGCTTTTTCAATTTCTAGAAAAAAGATGTAAAGTTTTGGAATCACTTCCTCAATGAACAGCACCCAAAAGGGTGCCTACCTATCAAAAATCAAATTCTATGCAAAATCAGTTTGGGCAAAAGCCTACCTATAAATCATCCAATAAAGGACTGGCTGGCACCTCAACTAATTCAAGTACGGGAATAAAATGTTTCCGGTGTAATCAAGGTCACGTGCTTTCGAAATGTCACGTGCTTTCGTCAAGCAGAAAAAAATATGTCTAGCGTGTTTTCATCCCTCGCATTGGGTAGACACGTGCAAATAAAAATATTCATGCAGGACTTGCAATAGTAAAAGGCACCACATTTTAACTCATATCTTAGAAACTAATAAAGAGTCTGGAAGCCAAGATACTAGTCCTGTCATTCACACACCACCTGTCAATAATTTTCATGTGTCATTAAATACCTCAGGACCTTCAGATACCTTTCTTTTATGCACTGCCATAATAGATGTTATGGACGGTTGCGGAAATTTTCAACCTGTAAGGGCACTGCTTGATTCTGGATCACAGACAGGATTCATCAGTGAAAAGTGTATTCAGCGTCTTAATCTTCCTAGGCGAAGTTACACCACTGAAATATTCGGATTAAATCAAATGTCTTCTCTTACTTCCAAAGGGCTCGTTCAATGTCATATTAAGCCACAAGGACAGGTCACTCGTTTACTTAATTTCGAAGCAATTGTTGTTCCACAACTATGTTCCAATATGCCTACATTCACTTTGAACGATAATCAGTGGAAACACTTGGAAAACCTTAAACTTGCCGACCCATCTTATTTCAAATCTAGACCTGTGGACCTAGTTATTGGTTGCACAGATATTCAAGGAGGGGAGGGTTCTTGGACAAATAGGGCAACCTTCAGCCCTTGAAACCATCTTTGGCTGGGTCGTCATGGGAAAAGTGGACGAAGGTAGTCTTACGGAACGAACCAGTTGTTTTTTAACGAGTCATTCACCTCCTTTAGAGGTCATTATCCCTAGGTTTTGGGAAATCGAACATTTGCCTAAAAAACAAATCTTATCAAAGGAAGAAAAACAAGCGGAATCAATATTTACTGCGAGTGTCGTACGACAACCGAGCGGTAGATTCATGGTAGATCTTCCGTTTAAAGATAAAATAAACCCTGACCTAGGAAATACTTATCCGCAAGCTTATCGTAGATTTTTACTTCTAGAAAATAGATTACTCAAAAATCCTGATCTGTACACTGCCTATTCTAGTTTCATGCAAGACTATATCGATTCTAATCACATGAGTCTAGTTTTATCTAGTCAACTAAAAGTCGACGTGTCATGTTTTTTAGCACATCATTGCGTACTAAAGCCGGAAAGCTTAAGTACAAAATTAAGGGTAGTCTGGGATTGTTCGGCAGTCACTCCAAAGAATATTAGTCTCAATGACACGTTGTTATCTGGACCGAAACTTCAAAAGGATATTGCTTCTTTACTCCTTACGTTTCATCTTAATCCTATTGCCTACATTGCTGATATCAAACAGATGTTCCGCCAAGTCCTTATCAATCCTTATCACCGTCCTTATCAAAGGATATGTGGAGGTTTTCTCCACAGGACCCACTTTCAGTGTGGGAACTTTCTACTGTCACTTTTGGCATGACATGCTCACCTTTTCTAGCCATGCGTACATTAAATGAGCTGGCAGAGAGAGAAAAGGAACGTTTTCCTATGGCTAGTAGTGTTCTAAAAACGTCAATTTACATCGACGATATCTTGGGAACTAGCCCTTCGCTTTCTGAAGCCCTTTCCCTACAGATGGAACTCAATGATTTGTTGAAGTCGGGAGGATTTGAACTTAAAAATGGCAAGCAATTGTCCTGAGTTATTGGCAACATTGCCAGAATCCGATCGTCAAATGCCTCTCTCTTTTGACAAGGATGAACCACACTTTATCAAAGTTTTAAGACTTCAATGGCATCCAAAAACCGACATTTTTTCTTATCAATGCCGAATGAAGGACAAACCCCCAACTAAACGTTCTATTTTATCTATCATAGGAACAATCTTCGATCCCTTAGGTTTTTGTCCCTTGTTGCTACAAGCAAAATTTATTTTGCAACAGTTGTGGATATCGAAAATAGGCTGGGACGAAGAACCAGATTCTTCTATCATCGACTCTTGGAACAAACTTCGTTCTGAATTCCCGCTTCTTTCCAATTTTCAATTACCCCGACAAATCAAACTGTCAAAAACCAATACCTGTCAAATCATCGGCTTCTGTGACGCTTCAATTCGAGGCTACGCAGGCGTCGTATATTTTCGTGTAGAGGAGGAAAACAATATATCTGTTTCTCTCATATCTGCAAAATCTAGGATCGCGCCTATAAAGTCACAAACTTTGGCTAGGCTACAACTCCTAGGCGCATTTCTTTTAAGCGAATTAATTGATTTCGTCTTATCTAGCTATGAAGGAAAAATAAGTTTTACAAATATCGTTACTTTCTGCGATTCGCAAGTCGTATTGCACTGGCTTTCATCCCCTCCTAATCGCTGGCAAACCTTTGTTGGAAATCGAGTCAGTAGAATCCAAGGAATCATTCCCTCAAACTCATGGCGCTACATTCCTTCTGCTTTAAATGCAGCCGATATTGCGTCACGAGGGGCCACCCCTTCACAGCTCATTTCACATGACATGGTGGAACGCACCGTCGTTTTTGTGGTCTCCCGAAAACGAATGGCCCGATTTTCATAAGTCAAAAATGCCGATTGATTTCGGAGATATTAATCTGGAGGAAAAGCCAAAGGTCTGTTGCAATGCGATAATTGACGTTAACTTCTTAGATCAGCTTCTTATCAAATATTCATCTATGTCAAAAATTCAACGTATCATTTGTTATGTCCTTCGAATAGTTAACCTTTTTCATAACCATTCCTATCAAAAACCCACTAAGCCACCGGACCAAAAAATTATTTTTGAAAATATTGTTTTTCCTACCACCGGTGAGATGCAAAGTGCGTTATACCTTCTTATCAAACGCGTTCAAGGTTCTTGCTTTTCTGAGCTTTTTTCCGCGTTATCTAAGGATAAACCAATACCGAAACCTTTTCGAAAACTTTCACCTTTTCTTGATGAAAATAATATCATTAGAGTCGGTGGCAGATTACAAAAATCTGACCTTTTGTCTTATTCTGCAAAACACCCCGTCTTACTTTCGAGTAACCATCGTTTAACTACTCTTCTTATCGAGTCCACTCATCGACAATACCTTCATCCTGGGTTTAAAACATTACATAATCTGCTTTTACAGCAATTTTGGATATTATCTGCCAGACGGGCAATTCAAAGAACCATATCCAAGTGCTTGCAATGTTTTAGAATCAACCCTAAACCCTATAGACCGCCTATAATGAGTTCACTTCCCGCTCATCGAATCAATCAACTTAAACCTTTTTCGAGTGTAGCTATCGACTTTTGTGGACCTTTCTTTGTGATTCCTCATCGTTACCGTGGTTGTAAAGCTTTCAAATCGTATGTCTGTGTGTTTGTCTGTACGGCCACACATTGCGTGCTTTTGGAATTAACCATGGAACTGTCCACCGAAGGGTTTGTAGGTGCATTCCATCGATTCATTTCCAGACGTGGAAGCGTGACGCAATGCTGGTCAGATCAGGGCAGTAATTTTATAGGGTTTCGTAACCAATTACTTGCTTACGCAAGAAGTGCGTATACCAGACTTTCTATTCGTTGGCATCTGGGACCCCCTCTCAGTCCACATTTCAATGGCATGGCAGAAGCTGGCGTCAAAAGTTTTAAAACGCACTTTGTTCGAGTTGTCGGCGACCAAAAGTTGTCCATCATGGAAATGTCCACCCTTACATGTCGCATAGAAGCTATACTTAATAGTCGCCCTTTATCTCCTGCCTCTTCAGATCCACACGATCTTCAACCTCTTACCCCTGGGCATTTTTTGACCCTTGAACCCCTTAATTCAGAAATTCCGGAGTCAGATTTGTCCGAGGTTCCCCTAAGTCGGCTCTAATCCAAAAGCTACATAATGATTTTTGGAAAAGGTATTCTGTAGAGTATTTGCATACGCTACAACAGCGACACAAGTGGGCTGATTCGTTCCCAAATATCAAATTAATTGATTTGGTTATCATAACGAGTGATCACATCCAATCACCTTTGAAATGGCCAGTCGGTCGGGTTCTCGAATTGCATCCCGGCGGAGACGGTCAAGTGCGTGTAGCGACGGTACAAACGGCTACCGGTGTTTACAAGCGGCCAGTTGTAAAACTGTGCCTCTTGCCGAATTAAAACTAATTTTTATTTTCTACCTCTTACCGGGTATTACAATAGGTTTTTCTTTATTTTTATTTTTTTTTGAATTTTTGTTTGTTTGTTTTGCCTTTTTCGGGTTTTCGTTATCTCTAAATAAACTTACGCTACTTTTCTGTTTTTCATTCATTTATATTTATCGGCCGATCATTTTTTCTTATATCTTATTTGGAGGGCAGTTATGTTAGCTCTCGCTAAATTTCGCGGTTGTTTTTACTTTTTAAAACCACACAATTGGATGACGGACAGAGTACATTTTCCGCGCATTTGGACATGCGCACCAAGAATCAGGGAGATCCTTTTCTACCGCCTCGAGAAAATGGCGTGTTAATTTACTTTCTCCAACTATTACTAATTGCTACACTTAAAAGTGCTCGATTTTGGTGTACTGAAGCATAGAACTAGAAATTTCAGCCCTTCAGCTACGTGGTGCCATCATTTCATCCAGAAAGGGGCCCCTGGAACGTGGAGAAATTGGCTGCAAACTGTGAGTACTTTGTTTCTGATTTCCGTTGTGTGGTAGCAGCAATTAACTATGGACCTTTTGATTATTTCGTGATTTCGTATCAATATATTTATGTTTGTTCGCGCTTTCATTAATTAAAATATATACAGTCCACTGCAGTTATCGTTTTTCTAATTGCGGGCATACACAATACCTTTTACCAAAATAGTTTTTTTACTCAGTTACGTAGGTAATACACCATACTGTGCCCTTTGTATATAAAGTTCTCTAGAAACAGGGGGGGGGGAGGTGATAGCCTCCATCCTCTCTGGGATCACCACTGGTAAGGCAGGCCTTAGTAGGAATAGGTAGAGGAAATTTTTGTTTTTAATGTAGCTAGGTAAATAAAAAACAAGAAATTTATTTATTTAGTTATTCAACTGATAAACTGGGTTCTTAATACCCAGGGTGCAACACCTTAGAGGGCCTAATACAATGGGTTAAACAAGTGGGTCCATACCTTATTTGTGAGCCTGGCCTATTTATGTGCTAAGGTAAACCAAGTCTACAGTACTATACTTGTATTGTACACTTGCTGTCGGCAGCTCACATAGTGCACAATGGTGACAAAGTTAGTGCTTAATTATATATCGTCTTTTAGTGCTAAGCAGGCAGAAAAATGAAGGACCGATGTACCAAACTCAAGCATTATGTTTGTCCATGGTGCATTATGTTGTTATATAAACCAGCCCTTGAGTTACAACAAAAAACAGACAGACTGATGAAAACATTTTGACAGCACTTTTAAGGTTCACTCAGGACTGATAAGTACCAGGCAGGAACCCCCTGTATTGGCTTCATTGTGTGCGCCCTGACAAGGCATCGCACCAGGGTTTCAAGGAACTAGTCACTGTTTACCCAACTTTAGTTCCCTGTCAAAGATAAAGGGATACTCTAAAAGATGGGCAAATAAACTATCCTTTATGGCTGTGAGTGGACATTTGTTTAAACAAACACCAAACGCTTGTTTAAACAAAAAACACAACACACAACCACAGATTAGGTTAGAACACCACCTTCATACAGGTCGTGGTGGTTAGAAAAGAAAACAACAAACAGAAGGCAGGGTCCGTAAAGAAACCGGTTGCGTAACTCGGTGTTTAGGCGGCCGGGCCGTGACGTCAGGGCTACGTCACAGTTTTACTAGAAATCAGCAATCAAACGCTGTTTACATCGAAGTTTCGTCTTTTGCGAGGAAATTTTTTACATTTTGGGTCTTTTCGTCGTGTAAGTGTTTAAATACCTGTTACGATCTTACTATAAATGTATTAAAAACTAACTAAAAGAACTGGTGAGTTTTTAAATATAATTAAACATTTTTACAAACATAAATTTTCCTGTGTCGGTTGTTTTCTACCCATACAATGTGGGTCATACAAGGTTACAAGGGGAGCTGGGACATAGACCTTGGGGGGTATGGGTTTTCTCTCTATACTGCATCTGATATCTGCAACCAACACATAATGTTTAAGACAACTTTTTGATAGTTATCATCACAATCAGTATAGGCCAGGACAAAGATTATGAAATGAACTTTACATACACATAGAAAATTACTAATAGTTTAAAATACTCTGCCAATCTATGGGTACCTAATCTCACACTAGGTACTATAGTTATAGTGTACGTGTGAGCTAATATAACTAAAAACTAAAATATATTTTATTGAACTCCAGACTCAATTAGACTTAAACTTTAATTTTTTAAATCTACCCCCACCTTTTTTTAAAACTAAAATGTATTTTGTTTAACTCCAGACTCAATTACCTTTCGTTTGATATGACAAACGCCATATTTCCACATAAACACTACTTAATTTACCCCCATCCTTTTTTTAAAATAAAATGTATTTTATTTAACTCCAGACGCAAGTACCTTTCGTTTGATATTACACACGCCATATGAACCCTTTTATTTGGCTTGTGTTTGGTAGATTTTGTTCATTTTTAAATGGGGCCATCTCGACCCAAAACCCAGCGTAGGTACCAAATTTCATTAAAATCGGGCAAGCGGTTTTTGAGTTATGCGCGTTGGTCGTTACAGACAGTCAGACATACAGACAGACAGACAGACAAACAGACAGACAGACAGACAGACAGACAGACAGACAGACAGACAGACAGACAGACAGACAGACAGACAGACAGACAGACAGACAGACAGACAGACAGACAGACAGACAGACAGACAGACAGACAGACAGACAGACAGACAGACAGACAGACAGACAGACGGCGCAACAAAAAAGTTTCAAAATCATCTGAAACGCAAAGATATATAAAAAATTTTGAAATCGGAGCAACTTTTTTTTTCTCGAAAAAATTAGGATCACTATAGCTCACACTACTATAGTATAGTAGTAGTGTGAGCCAAAATACTCAATGTTGTTGGCTGTTTTTAAGGCGCCCACTAAAAATAGTTTTTAAATGATGTACCTATTACACAGCATACCTACCTTTTCTTGAAAAAAAATTAAACTTAAAAAAAAGTAATTTTAATATTTCTTAAAAATTGAGGAAAATAATATTGCTGTTAATTTATTTTAAATATTTGATTTATTTTCCTAAAGTTAAAAATAACGAAAATATTCCAAATTTTAAATTAGGCTTAGACTACTTTCTACCAACTAAAGTTAAAATACTTACGTAATTTGGAATTTAAAATGTCTTCGTTATTATTTTAAACTTTGAGCAAAAATTTATTTGATTAGAGTTAAATGGCCGACCAAAAAACAAATAAAATACAGGGTATATAAATTTTTTTTAATGTTTTTTGAAAAACTCAAAAACTCCAAAAAGCGAAGCTCTATTTTTTTAAAATTTAAGTTTCTTAAACAGCATTAAAAATTCTACTAGTTTGCCAATTTAAACTTTTTGCTATCTTTAATAATAAAAATGGACACTTAACTTGGAACACTCTGTATAACGCTCAAGCAGGAGTGAAGTAATATTAGCCTTGCGTTACAGTCGATGTATTTTTTATGATATTTCTTGAAAATGCGTTAAGAAGAGGTGATCAAAAATCCTGAGTCTTTGCGTTATGTTATTTATGAATGTTATCTTACTGCCTTATTGACTTTTAGTCATTTTAACATCCTTTTTCAAAAAATTTTTGATTACATTTTACACAAAAAAATCTAGTTTTAGTTATTTCCTACCCACCAAAAAAAACCAATAATATGTGGCTAGTTTGCTTTAGAGTTCGGCGTAAAAATTTAATTAAATTGAACAAGAGAGTAGCAAAAGTATTTATAATCGTGTCCTGAATCTGATATTTATAAAACTATTGGAATTTTTATCATAAACTTTTAAATTATAAATTTTTTTAATAAATTTTGGTATTTTTCCTGCTTTTAAATAGACCTATCTTTATTTCTCTCATAATGTAACGTATAAGTCTTTCTTTATTGACCGTGGAGCAGGCAAAATGCCGCGTCATTGGCTGGGAGTTACCACACAACCGGTTTCTTTACGAAACTTGGATCAGGCCTGACACAATTAGCTTGTCTAACGAACTGTCACGATCAGCTGTTTTTCGATCCAAGATGGTCGCCATAGGACAAACAAAGCGTTTTCCCATAAGCCGCAATGTTAACAAAAACTTAATTTAAAAAAAAGTAAAACAATTTAGTTTACAACAAAGTACACATGGGAAAAATGCGTTTTTCTTAAAAAAAATCAATTGAAGCCAGTAAATCTCAAGTAAAAGGGACCATGTTTTGTTCAAAAGTCAGGTTATGTTTTTATTTACTTTTGTTTTTTTTACTTTTTTTCCAGTTTTTTACTCAGTTTGAATCATTATTATTAGTTTCTGTGCTGTTATGAATTGTGGCAGCTGGGGAGAGCTTGATAATGTTAGTTTTGATGGAATGCTAAGTATTTTGACCTTAAAAAATCATCTTGATTTAAATGAACTAGGTATCAGATCAAAGAAGGGAAAAGAAAGTGGATAAGTGCTCTATTACCTGACTTAACAGAGGATAAATTGACATATTCGAAAGTTTTTTGTCAGGTTTGTTTTGGATAAATGTGTAAATGCCATTTTGGCAAAACATTTTCTATTGGGATCTTTTTTTGTGCTTGAGTGGACCTTTTGCAGAAGTGTAACATAGAATTGTGTTAAACTGTAAGAAATATTTCACTATGATTTTTTTACTATTCTAGGCAAGCAACTTTTAAAACTAGAATACAGCAATGATCATGACTGGGTCTCCCCTGAATAGATTATTGTTTTAAAACGGTTGAAAAATTTTAAAAATTATGGTTGCAAAAAGGGTCCAGAGAAGAAAGAAAAGGAAAACAATATGAGGTTAAAGTGTGAATAATGAGCTGAACCAAATTTGTACACCATCCTACAGAACTCTTAAATAAACTTTTGGTAGTGTAGCATCCTGTAAAATTTTTTTATGGCATCATTAATAATAGATGGAAAAATAAGTAATCTTTGTTGACTTTGATGACCACAAGAAAAACAAATAAGTTCTCTCAGATATTTTTTTCAATTTCTCTCAAAAAAACTTGGGTTTTAATACTCCTAATGGGTCATATGCTGTTAGAGTATATATTTATTTGCATAAACTTTTAGATACATAATTGAGCAAATATTGTTACAAAAAAACAGTAATAAAAGTAAAAGTAACAGTAGTAATACAACAGCAAATATTGTACTGTTGCAAAATTTGAACAGTACTTACTGTTGTGAGCTGATAAACCTTAGGTTTGACCGTACTTAAGCCCTATGTGTTATAGTTCATGGAAAATCATATGGTGATGTATGGTGCGTGAGGCCAATGACAAGGAAAAACTGTATTTTAATTTTGCAAGTTTTTTTTTTATATAATGTTTACTTATATTTTTTTAAATAAACATATTTTGTAAAGTACTTATTAGAAGTTTGCTTGACCAACGTCGGTTGGAACTCATATGTGCATATTGATCTGTTGGACTGACCTACCTATAAGTTGTGCTTCTTTTTCATGTCACTACTGGAGGGTTAAAACAATTAAACTTTGTCTAAACCTAAAAATCATAGTGAAATATTTTTCACAGTTTAACGCTATAGAAGGCCTATTACTTAGCAAAAGGTTTAGTCAAGTACAACAAAAGATCCTAATAGAAAACCTGAATCTGATGAGAAAAGTTTAGTCTATTTCAATTTCGTTTCTGTTAAGTGAGCCTTGAAGTGAGCTCTTTGAATAGAACTACTTTCCCCTACCTTGGGCTGATAGTTCATTGATTTATTGGTCAAAAAACTTCAAAAACCTTTGGGGGCCCGTTACCTTTGGGGGGCCCCCAGAGGTCTCATGATGTTGTACTTTATGCTATTTTTTCTGTTTATTCACGAAATATATGGAAAATATCTAAAAAAATATGTGGTTTGGGGGGGTCCGGGCCCCTAGCCCCCGCCCCCTTGGTGCGCCCATGTAATAATTTAAAATAAGTGAAAAAACTAGAAAAAAAGTTTAAAAAAAACAAAATAAACAAAAACATAACCTACTTTTTTGAAGAAAACATGGTCCCTTTTATTTCAGATTTTCTCGCTTTAGTTTAATATTTTTAAGAAAAACGCATTTTTCCCATATGCACAAAGGATCTGTTCTTAAAACTGATTTTTGTAATTTTTGAGACTAAAGCTCTTGTCGTTTTTGTAAAATTTACGTTTTTGTTAACATTACGGCTTATGGGAAATCGGTTTGTTTGTCCTATGGAAGACATCTTGGATTTGATCATATGTTTTGTTAGACAGCCCTATTTGAAAATAAATCCTCCTTTTTTCAACAGTCATAATCGCACTGGTCTTCTGGCCAAGCATTGTTGGGGGCTGTTCAAAAGTTTTGTAATAAACAGCTTAAAATACAAAATTGCTAAATTGCCGCTTTTTGTAGCTAAATAATAGGAATAAGAGCTTAAAATTTATGTTATTTAGCTAGCTAAATTTTAGCATGCTTATTAGCAATTATTTAACTTTAAAAGAGCTAGTCGTGGGTAATATTATATCAATAGCCATTTTATCCATAAACACCTGCTATCAGAGAGATTCTATAGCTAAACTAATTTCTAAACCACAGCTAGCTGTTTTACAGCAAAAACAAAGCTCTGACAACACTTTCACAGCAGAGTTTTTGCTTTTAAACTATATTGTCCAGTTTGTGCTACTTGGGCGTTTCTCGGTCGGGTCGTAGAGAAGAGAGAAGCTTGCGC
Organism: Aspidapion aeneum; assembly: GCA_963576565.1. Taxonomy (NCBI): domain Eukaryota; kingdom Metazoa; phylum Arthropoda; class Insecta; order Coleoptera; family Brentidae; genus Aspidapion; species Aspidapion aeneum. Next base: position 76,384,355 of record OY755041.1, on the reverse strand, counting down.
AATGGAGGTCTTTTCGCATATTACGTGACGGGTCGGAGCTAATTTAAAGCGTGTGATGTGGATGGTCACATCCTTCAAGAACCAGAATAGCAATTCTGGATGAATTGATCATTATGACATGACGTCACAAATAGATCAGCTGATGGGTAGTCACACCGTGGATGAAAAAGCATTGTTTAGATTAAAAAGCATGTAATTAAAGCAGTTTTGTTTTTATTTGTTGTAAAAATCTCAACTTTTTGTGATTTTATTATAAATCACCAAGTTCGATATTTAAGATTTCCCGCTGGTTTACAAGTTCAATGGGAAAAGTTACGGGTGCTTTTAATGGATGAATTTGACAGTTCGCCGCGGGATGATTTGGCGCGGAAACAATTTGCCGCCGGCCGATTTGCCGCAGGACAATCCGTCGCGAGAATTTTTAAAAAATTTTATTTTAATGTTTTGTGCCAACATATTTTTGAAAAAATATAAAACAAAAATATTTTTTGTTTAAAATTTTTAAAAATATTGCAGGTAAAATAGTCTTCGACACTCTTATGATCTGATTAGTTTTGACAGTTTTTTGAAAATTAAAATAAAAAAAATATGATAACTTTTTAATACAGCGTCACATGAATAAGCGGTTTTAATAAGCGGTTTTCAGAGAAAAGTAGACTACATTTTGCTTAATAATTTATATTATAACCAAAAACATCGTTAGAGCTTGAGTTTCTGAGATATTTATAAAAAACTGTTTTCAAGGCTGATATATCATGGCTTCACTTGAAGTGTGCTAATAGGCTAGCTAGGAAGGAATCAGATCCGTCATATATTAGTTTTTGAGAAAACCGCTTTTTAGAAAAATATTTCTAAAAGAAAAAAAAAATTTTTTAGTTTTTTTTTATAAATTAGTTTTTGAAAAAAAAACTTTTAAAAAAGGATTATTTTCAAAAAAGTGTTTTGAAAAACCACTTATAGAAAAAGATTTTAATTTTTTTTAAACCATTTTTTTTTGGTTTGCAACATGTTGGTGGTCTAGACACGTTTACGATCAATTGACCACGGTTGGGTTAACCATTTTCATCTCCCAACAAGAGGACAGGGAATTATGATTAAAAACAAGTTAGATTAAAATAAAAAATTAAACAAAAATTCTCGCGGCGAATTGTCCATCGGTCGGCGCCACATTGTCCCCGATTTGACCCGTGGTCCGCGTCGCTTTTGCGACAACCGCCGGCTCCTTGCGCTCTATGCGGCAAATAGAATTGTTTCTCTATTTATGTAAAACATAGTGGGAGGTCAATGAATGCAAGCCCAATGTGATAATTCAGTTCGCGACGTTGAGCAGTGCATACGTATTTTACAATGGCGGTACAGCAAGAGGCTTTGGCTTCGGTAAAGGATATTGCAACAGCCGTTAAAACTATACAGTTGTGTGATTGTATAGTGTAATTTTTGATTAGCAAAAAGTTTTCTACCGAAACTTTTAATGAAAAAATAAATAGGTATCATAAATAATTGTAGGCTAAAGTAATAAAGTTTACCGAAAACTAAAAAAGAAAAAAATTGCTTCACTTGTCTCAAATTTCACCGCACACCCCTGGTAGAATTGTTCAATTTGTGCAATTTTTTGTGCTGGTCCGCAAGAAATTATGTAACTTTAACAATACCAATCTGCATAAAAAAATATAACTTTTTTCTAAATTTAGATTTTATAATTTACATATCGTCTCTGCACTAGATAGGTATTATTACTTCAGATTAGCTTTTGAGAATGCCAGTACGCAGAGCAGCGCAAGTAATAAAACAAATCAGAAGATTTGCACCATTTAATTGCCACTAAATTCGTATCTTTCGCAAATTATCGAATAAAGAAGATTTAACTGTGCATTTCTGATACTAAATCTGAGTCAAGTTATTAATAACGTTAAATACAAAATAATGCTTGTGATACAGAAAAGCAAAGCTTACACAGAACCTTTTACCTAACAATGCAAATCCAGTGCAAGAATTCATATGTGAGTCATGTTTTCTTATTTTTGCAGGAAGATGGTGCAAATCTTTTACACCCGTTCGTACCCAAACAGTACAACAGGTTGGTTAAATCATACCCGCAAATCCAGTTATTTTTCTCATATCGTCGCCCTAGTGGTGAACTGTCCTAACCCACATAAACAAAACTGGAAATAGTACGCTTTAAAAAAAAAATCATTAATAAAATCATGTTTTTGTTTTATAAAACTGTAAACAGAAGATAAAACATAATGTTTTTCGTCTTTTGTTTAGAATTTTAGACACGAAAACATGAATTTTCCCATAAAAAAAGCATTTTTAAAAGCGTGCTAGCTCGAGTGTGTGTATGTGGGTTAGGACAGTTCACCAATAGGGCGACGATATATATCTCTAGAAAATTGACGCGTGAAACTTCTGCTTTGTGTCCTTTGACTAGGTTTTCTTGAACTTGAGTAAAGTACCACCATTTTTGCAAGTGATTCATCAGATTTATATTAGGATCTTTTAATATTTTTTCAACTTTATTAATCTTATTAAGGGTGTTAAAATATGACCACTACGCAACAAGTGAACAACGAGCTATAGAAGGAAAGCCCACAATATTTTGTCATCATCATCATCATCTGTGGCTTCACAACCCTGGTTGGGTTTTTGCCGACTCGACCACACGTCTCCATCCTTCTCTATCCAGCATCCGATCGGGACCATCCTCTATTTCCATGGCGATAAGGTCTTTTGTAATATTATCCCTCCTTCTGAGGCGATGTCGGCCTAATGGAAGTTTTCCCTCCGGAACCTCTTCCCACACCAGTTTTACCATTCTATCATCTGGCATTCTTTTAACGTGTCCTGCCCACTGTAGTCTCCTGGCCTTTATTTCGTTTATTATGCTGGTCTCAGTGTGGAGATCTTTGAGTTCAAGGTTGGTTTTTATTCTGTAGTGCCCTGTATTTTCGCCCCTAGTTGGGCCATATATTTTTCTTAGCACTTTCCTTTCGGAGACCTTGAGTCGTTTTTCATTTGCGACCGTTAGTCTCCAGGTCTCACATCCGTATATTACGATCGGCCTTATAATTGTTCTGTATAGGTTCAGCTTGGCTTTCCTGGTAAGTATTCTAGATTTTATTAGATTTTGGAGAGCAAAGGCATCAGTTTGCAGCCTGTATCTCTTCTGTGATGTCGTTGTTTTTACTTATACTTGTTCCCAGATATTTAAATTGTCTTGTCCGTTCAAAGCTGTAGACTCCGATGGTGAAGTTTTGTCCTACTCTACCTCGGTTCCGATTATTTCTGCTGATGTACCTCAGCAGAAATAATCGGAACCGAATACTTGGTCTTGTCTTCGTTTATTTTGAGGCCTATTCTTTCTGCTTCCTTTTCGAACTTCATGAAGGATTCCTTGAGGTTAATCCTGCTATTGCCAATCACATTAACATCGTCTGCAAAGGCCAGGAGCAGATTGGGTCGCTCTTGATGAAAGATAGCAGATGGCTTCTCGATTTTGGAGTTCCTAATTTTATATTCCAATGCTATATTAAAGAGTTGAGGTGAGAGGGCGTTAAAGAGTTGCTTGAAACCATTATTGATAGTAAAGGAGTCGGAGAGACTCTGTCCCACTCTTACTTTACATCACCTATCTTCCATACATACTTTTGTCAGTGATATAAGTTTTTTGGGAATCCAAGTTCTTGCATTGCTTGCCACAACTTTGCTCTATATACTCTTTTGTGGGGGAGTACAAGGCGTTCGCCAAAATGAGGCAAAAAAATTCGGGAGTGGTTGTGAGTGATAATAGGAAGACTTAAGAGAAATATTTTTAAAACGACCCAGGAATGGTTTGCCATGAGTTCAAAATAGAGAAGAATAAAGGACTACGATCTAGAGTCCACAGACAAGGAAAATAGATATTGCTTTAAAATGAAGTTTAACTGCGTTAAAATTGCAATCCGTGAGTTCTAAACTTAAAAGTTATTAAAAACGCTAACGTTAAATACGAAATAATGCTCTGTAGGTGGCGGAAAGGAATAAAGCGATTACCGCTTTATAAATATGGGGTTTGGATGAACTTTAGCAAACGATTTCCATAAGGCTTACGGCGTTTTCCGTACAGAATTTTGAATTTATGACGGTTGGTCGGTTGGTCTAGTCAGTCGGTGCCGATGGTGCTTGCAGGTTCTTATTCTTTAAACCTGTTCTTTTGCCATCCACCAATTTTAAATTTGTGAAATTTAGTAAGGAATCATCAGGAATTGAAACTTGCCGGTTAAAAGAAAAGCAAATATGTAAAAAATTCCACTTTTTTGACTTTGACACTTTGACAGATTATTTTATAGCTCTACTACAACCAAAATTCAAGCTTCGGAGTAGACCAACACATGCACACATAATATAGAAGGAATTTTTTTAACATATTTTAGGATATTTTAAAAAAAGAGAGAGAATTACATTTTACTGATAAAAATAAATGGTAATTGGTTTTTCTTAGATACGCTGATAAACATAGTGATTATTGCGGAACACCTTAAAATAATACAAAGAACCATGAACAACCTTGTTTGATACCAGAGCTGACTCTTGAGACTTATGCACCCCGGGCCAAACCGAAATTTGGCGCCCCCTTCAAATTTTTTTCAATTTTATAAGTTTCGTATTTTTAAACTTTTTTTTTGGAAATGTTTGGAAACGTATAAATTTTACATATTTTTAAAATTTTTTTGTGTTTTTTTGACATGTATAAAAGTATACATTTTATGTAATCGTTTGAAATTTAACGTTATTTTTAACATTTAAATGTTGTATTTAATGTTGCCTATAAGTACGTTTGTTCTAACTAATTTATTTTACGTTTACAATAAATTTATTTAACATTGCGTGACAGTTATGAAAATGTTCATGTATTTAGTAGGGTCCATGTCCTAAAATTTGACCCTTGCAATGAGGAATTAGATTTTAACCTAACCTTCATTAGATTTTCACAAACACCAAAAATCATAAAATTTTTGACACTTTCAATTTTTTATAAAATTAGGGTTTTTGCGGTAAAAATGGTGATATATAAGCCAGAAAGATTTTGGTAAAAACAAAAAAATAATGAAGCGGCAAGCGATAGTTTTATTCTTCTTTGTACATTTATAAATTCGGTATGTGTGGATGAATGACTCAAAAACATACAATTGTTCTGCCATATTAAAAAAAAATGTAAAAAATCACTTTTACAGCAGTCTACGACAGGCAAATTTAGGACAGGATTGTAGCAGTCATGTGTAGTTAGTTGCATCATTATTTACCATTATTGTGGTTTAAAGGTTTTTAAATACAAAATTAAATAAAATCTCTGACTTAAATTGTCTATATGTTTTAAACACGAAGTTTCGTTTAATAAGTATTTTTAACCGAAACGTGGCCGTCTTGTAGAAAATAAATAAAGACAATCAAAAAAATAAATATTTCTCGGTGTGGGAACGCATAGAGATGTCTAAACCGGAGACGGGTCCAATTTTACAGGGGGGCGACTAAATTTCAGGGGTCAACGACTAATTTTGAGGGGGCATAGGCTCCCTCTGTCTCCTCTTAGGGCATCGCAGATGATCGCTATTAATAGTTAATTATGCATTATTTGAAGCTCATTTGTACGGAGTTAAAAAATAATCTCATCAACCGTCTCAGTAGGGACACACCGGGACTTTCTAAATTTTTAACCATTTGTCCTCCTGTCTTTTCTTATTAGATTATGTTTGCTATTTTGGTAAATATATTTTAATATTATTGGACATAGGGGTGTACAAGAGAAAATAAGACATTGAACGGCCGGATTGTGAAGTTCAAAAATTAAAATAAACTTTTAGAATTTTATAAGAAAGGGAGCTAAACCCAAAGCAGCGTAGAACACGCTGCCCAATGAGTATGTGCCACTTTTCTGTTGGCTCCTTTGAATGGAGATCGATTTTATCAGCAGTATATGTGAACCACAGAAACAGGGCCCATGTTGGACATTTTAGCGTTGTTTAAATAGGAAAAATCAAAAAAAATTTGTGCCTGGCCCAGGACATCAGTTAGCCGTATTACTCGCATTGTTTATGTGCGTGTAGCGTGGATGTTTTAATTTACGCCCTTTCTAATACATTTCAATAATTTCAGCAGCATTTTTTAATAAATTTTGAATCATTTCAGGGCCGAATTTGGGTGGGAATGGGTTAGTGTATTTTAAAAAAATAGAATAAAAACCCCAAACATAGTAGTAGTAGGTAAGTTTTTTAATGACTTGTGGGTAAACATTTGGGCGCAACACTTCGAATTTCTTTTTACTGTCTTAAAATTCTGGCACTACCATGTTGTATTAATAAGAGACGGCTGGTCGGTAGGCCATTTTAGGGTACATAAGGTCCGGATAACAAAGCCTGGTCTAAAGTTAACCGATAAACTGTGCGATTGACCGCTTCTAAATGGCGACCATAGTCTCAGCAAAAAAGTCTCAGTTATCAAAAAGCAAAAAAAAGAATATTTTAAAATCGCAATAATTTAAAAAAAAATTGTGTGTGCTTAAGACCACACGGCAGAAGTGACTTCAACAAGGCGACATTAATAATACTGGCCTTCATCTGCATTATCATATCGCTCGCTGAATGTTCATCTCACAGTTAGTGGACTCGAGCCGACTTCACCCGAATGAGTGTTACATAGCCGAGCCTGACGGCTCAGTTCAATTCACTACCCACAAAAACTGCCAAACGCGCCTAAAGAAGTTTACACTTTAAAAATTGTGTGTGCTTAAGACCACACGGCAGAAGTGTAAACTTCAACAAGGCGAAATTAATATTACTGGCCTTCATCTGCGGCATCATATTGCTCGCTGAATGTTCTTTTCACAGTTAGTCGACTCGAGCTGACTTCACCCGAATGTGCGTTACATAGCCGAGCCTGACGGCTCAGTTCAATTCACTACCCACAAAACTGCTAAACGCGCCTAAAGAAATTTACACTTCAAAAATTGTGTGTGCTTAAGACCACACGGCAGAAGTGTAAACTTCAACAAGGCGAAATTAATAATACTGGCCTTCACTGCATCATCATATCGCTCGCTGAATGTTTCTTTCACAGTTAGTCGACTCGAGCCGACTTCACCCGAATGAGCGTTACATAGCCGAGCCTGACGGCTCAGTTCAATTCACTACCCACAAAAACTGCTAAACGCGCCTAAAGAAGTTTACACTTCAAAAAAGTCGGAACACAAAAATAATGAAGCAAATTGCGTAACTTTCCCACAGACCGAGACACACAGAAGAAAAAATTTCAATCGAAAAAATTGATTCGGCAAAATTCACCTGCATCAAGGTCAGTCGCTGGCGAATCTGCCGCTTACAATGCTCACTGACCAAAGGCCGCAAACCTTTTTTTTAAGCAGGTGGATTCCATTCCATCAGGTTGTTTATGTTGATGTGCCATAACAAAGTTACCCTTCTTAGTATTCACGGTGCGATGTAACGCATCGCGGTCGTTATCGACCTCCTTGATCTTTTCATAACAGGTTGCGGAATGGATAATATTTTGACCATCACTTCGAAGTATATTGATCTTATTTTTGTAAGCCTTTTTTCTAAAATGCCTATGATCTATTTCTATTAAGAAAATTACTACACTGTGCCTACCCCCAAAAGAAATGACGATATCTTGTAACACAGCTAGAGATTGAATTTCGTGTTTATGTTGGAATATAATAAAAATGCCGGCCTTTCCTTAACCCTGAACCAGTTTTTTATAGTTCAATTTTATTCAAATTTAATTTAAAAAAACGGGCAAAAACAAACAGCAGCGTTTGGAAAGCGCTTGACATTTCTAATCTGGAGAAAAAAATGTTTCATTGCCCACTTTCAGAAACGTTAAAGAGCTGAGCTTTGGCAGACTGATAGGAACTACGACAAACCTACAGGAAAAAATTTAAAAACACCAAAACTTGTATTTACTTCCCTCAACTATACGTCAGGTTATGTCAAACTAATATTGCCCAATTCGAGAAATTATACACAGTTAGGATTTGGCCAAAGCACAAATTGATAAAAGAAGAAGTTCTCTAATATAAATTTAAAAACTAAGGGTTTTACAAGTTGGAAAAGTTTTCTTAAATTTGGCTATTACGGCTGCAAATTTACTCTTAAGGCTCGTTTTCATGTGACAACAATGTCGCGACTTAAGTGCCATGACAATGAAAGTAGCGACATTTTTAAACATGCAAACTTTAAAGTCATCTTGTCGCGGCCCCAATTTGAAGTCGTGGCATTAGTGCCGCGATATCAAACTCATGTTGATATTTTTGTGACTTTTACATTCGTTCCACGTAACATACCTCGTGAAAATAGCAGTGCCGCATTGTCGTGACAACGTGTTAACTAACCACTAAAAATGTCATTTTGTCATGACTTACACCTGGTTTCCACCTATGCATGCCCACCCCGATTCAAAAAACGCATCAGGTGACGCTGCATTTAAAACCGATGCAAATTCATGGTCCACCACGTAACTCGTTTTTTGAATCGGGGTGGGCATGCATTGGTGGAAACAGGGTATTAAAGTGTCATGACATTATTATGTCGCATGAAAACGAGCCTTTAGGCACAGTGCTCAATTAAACATAAACAAGTTTGGCTGTAATTGCAAAGTTTAACAAAACTTTTCCAAACTAGTAAAAACCTCTAATTTTAAAATTTATCTTGGAGATCTTGACTATACTTTTATCTCAATTATTTTTACGAAATACCATTTTTGCGTACTTGGCTTTTTTTTATATAAAATGTTTTTATTATATGATGGCATTTTCAGCTTCCAATCTTAGGTGCCTCCCACTTTTTCTAAAATCCATATTCTTTGAGTCTTCTAAACCACCACTAAAAGCAGCTAAATTAATACCAGTTTCGATTTCATCGGAATTCGGTAGCCAAAAACGGCAAGTGGATGGGTTTTTATATTAAAATGATTCTTCTTGGAATCGTCCTCTTCACTTCCAAATCAGATATTTGAAGATTGGGTTTGTATAATTTTTTTTTAAATTTATTGACATACTTTGTAGTTTTAATAAGCTTATCCTCCTTTGATCTTATAATGTATAATTCTTCTTTTTGTGCTTTATCCTTGAAAGCGACCCTAACTAGTTTAGCAGAAGGTTTTCGCATTTAGACCAGTGTAGATTAAAAAACGCAAAAAATTTAAACGCTAATAACATGAAAATTATTCAAAATAAAAGAAATATCGCAGCCAATAGGCAAAAAAATAAGCTCGACTCGAGCTAAGAGGGTGAAATGGGGTGTACCTTTGGGGTGGATAATGGTTTTTCAGCGAAAAAGCTAGACCTTCCGTTCAAGGCCGTACCTACGGGGGAATCAAGGGAGATAATCTCCACCCCCCCCCCCCACGAAATAGTCGATAAAATATATTAAAAGAGATTTCTCTAAAAAATTAAATTGGACAAAAAAATTGAACAATACGCAAATTTTTATTGAAATTTTTCAATCGCCCCCCGAAATTTTTTTCTGAGTACAGCTTTATTTCCGTCGAAAAAGTTAAATAAATACGTACAAGTAATAAAAGGTTTTACAACTTTTTTGTAAACTATTTTTGTCCCTAAGCTAAAATGTTCCGGAAATTATTTATTACGAAATTTTTTAAACAAATTTTGTTGTAATTTTTTAAATAAACATTTTTCTTACTTTTCTTTTGATTTTAAACCTAAAAAGAGGTCTCATTTTACCCAAAAATTCTCAAACCCGTGAAAAAATATTGATAATTTTTTTTTCATTGAAACATTTACTGCCCAACTTGCAACATGTACAGATTCAAATTGAAATTATGAAAAACTATAGATGCTATCGGAAAACTTAAAATGCGTACAGTGAATCAAGCAACTGTACAGGAAACAACACACATATCAAATCATTTAGAAGAAACAATTTAAAAAAAAAGGCAAGACCTGTTATACTATACTGATACAATTTTGTATCAGTGAGACAGAGCGCAGTAGCGAAGTTAGCTCTCCAATTTTGGAGGGGCTTGAGCCCCAGAATCCAACTGCGCCAGTGGGGCAACAACGCCGCAGGCGAAAATTTTTTTGGGAGCATTCACCATTTTGTCAATATAATAATAAAACTATTAATTATAGGTATAAATACACCTCGCGAAAATACAGTGGGAAAAACATTTAAACATTATACCTTTATAATGTTTAATAATGGCTACACATTATAATCACTTAGATAAAAGTACCTATTGTTAGAACGTATTACGTTTCAAAGATTGTTCAGCAACTCAATTCTTTGGTCCTTTAGGGAGGCAAACTTGTCCATGCCATCGTTATTATAAAAAAAATATTTGGGCAATAAGTTCTAATATATGTTTTAACCTTCTCAAACATAAAAAAACTTCTCTTAAGCGACACACTCAGAGATGGAATTCTAAGAATCAGACAAGACAATAACGTATAAAATTGGGTGCAATTTAAAATTTAGGTTCAAAATTCAATATTCAAAATTTGTAGCGGTCGCGTACACAGTGAAATGGACAGTACGAATCGTGTCCTTCCACGTCCAAATGACAAAGCTACGATGCAATTGCAATAATTCGACTATCGAATATCGATCGTTCATTCCGATCATTTTTCCTTCTTCGTTCCCGTCTTCGCCTAGATTAGTAATGTTGCCAATTTTCATCAAATTTACGACAGGTTTGAAATATGCAGTTCTATAATGATCGAAAACTATTATAATCATTCGAATAAAATTTTGTTAGCATTGAAAAATATTGGGACGCCTTCAATCACAATTTTTTGGGGGGGGGGGGCTAATGAATAAATTGAGGGGGCTTAGCCCCCAAGCCCCCCCTTAACTTCGCCACTGACAGAGCGACAATTTAAAAAAAAAATCTTTTAGCAGCATGGCTTACTTTTTGCAAGCAAAAATACCTAAAAAGAAATAAAAATAGTATTTTGGCTTCAAGAAATTAACTTTAAGACTACTTAATAATTTTTCAAAAAATACTATCCCAGATACTTTATTTTACGTGTTTAAGCTACTTATTACATGAATAACTTACATTATTAAGTTAAATTATATGTCGATTTTTTTTTAATTGTCAAGAAAATATGGGGTGAATAGCGTCGATTTTAAAAACTAGTGTGTTACACTTTAGTGACTTCAGACAATCACTTCACGCTTTTAGTTTTTGTAGGTCCTTTTGGAAAACCTATACTTTGTTTAAGCGCACTGTAAGTTGCCTGGGCACGAGAAGTTTTAAACACCTATTTTTGTTTATTTTGGTACACAATTTTATAATATTTATAAAATTAAGTGGCAATAACATACTTGATTTATTTACACTCAAATAGGGCAGCGTGATATTTCGCAAACAACTTAACACCTCTAAAGCACGCACGCACTAATTTTTGGATGCACGGCCAAAGATTTCCGAGGAAGCATTTTGTTGCAAGTTAGGGGAAATGGAGGCAAAATGGGGTACGGGGGTAGAACGTAAGGTCACGTGATCTAGTGACCTTACTAAAACGGAGTACCGTAGTTTTAGGTAAACTGCGCTAGAATAAAACCTCTTAATATCAGATGTTTTATCCCCATGACTGGTTCAACTCCCAGCAATATGATAGGTGTCGCTCGGCTGCGCTTAAGTTAGTTGTTGCTTAACATGTGATGTACGCTGTTTATTGTAAAAATAGCTTGCGCATTTTATGACGGTAAGTACATTTTTTACAAACTTCAAAATTTTATTCACATTGAACTATTAATTGGTTTATGTATTATTCATAATTAAACGCGTTGCCCGTAAAATTTGCCTTTTAGTGTGTACGATTTTTGTTTAAATTTAACTGGTGCTTTGAGGCAAAACGGGGTTTTTCATGGGGGCGAAATGGAGTACCTTGTTATACGTAGTAACCTATACCCTATTTTGATTTTGGTACCTTTACTGAAACTTTTATTTTATGTTGTATTTGCGAAAAATGGGCGCAAAATTCGATAGCGATGACTGGGTCGCTGTAATTCTTTATAATTCTTATAAATACTACATTTAATTATTGTAAGTGTATATTTTATTACAACTTTTTATTTTTTAAATAAGTATTTTAATCTTGGTTAGTATTTTAATACATTTTGTCTGTCGGGGCAAAATGGAACAAAACAAAAAACGTATTAAGAGTTTTTCTGTTAAACTAATTTAGAAAAAGTTATAAGCCAATTCATGACGTCACACCGGCCCTCCTACTAAAATTGGTGCAAACACCCGGTGACCTAAAATTGTGTGATCTATTTATAACCAATCGAGCTAAAGGTTTAAAAAAAAATCCACAGGCCACTCAACTATTAATTTAATTGTTGATATTGTTTTTGATTTTTATTTTTCCATTCTTTGCGTCTTTCAGTGATTTTATTAGATCTAAAACTACTATATTCATATTCTTCTTAATCATTAATATAATTTCACAACACAGGCTAATAACTTTATTTAAAGAATCTTACATCCCACATGGTCACGCCTTTTTACCAGCCGATAAACCCCAAAAAAGCAAAAAAATAACCACTTGAACGAAATTTGATTAGGCGAGAAGCTCGGGCGGTAACAGGTGCTTTGAGTGATTTTTCAAGCAAGGTTGCTGACCCGATATACGTGAAATTTAAGTGGTCGCTTTTACTTCTTTTATTTCGTCCTTTTCTCCTTTTATTTTTCGTTCTTTTTAGCCTTTCGGCCCGCGCAACAGGTTCTTCTTTCTTGATTTGCTTCAGCCAGATGGCCTTTGTTAGACCGTCTATTTAAAGATATAAAAGGGTTCTTAAAAAATGCTTTTGTTTTGACTGGGTTCAAGACAGACCTTCACGTGCCTTCACAAATATCACTTGTGGTTTCGATAAGGCTTTGTCTATCTTTTTTAATAATTTTGAACTGAATCATAGTCTAGGCAGGTGTTTGATTCATTAGTTAAAGACTTTATGTTTTTTTTGCTCTTTTTTTTTTTAATGTACAGCAATTGGTTAAATTAATAATAAAATCAAAGAAATAAATAAAATTGTAAAACTAAAAAAAAAGGAAACATCAACAATAAAAAATTTCCCCTAATCCAGTATCGCCTGGGATTGTTTTAAGAATGGAAGCTGCGTTGCCGCGTTGAATCGCAAGTCCTATTTGTTGCTTAATGAAGCAATTTGCATTTTTATTGTTTATTAATCTTGATAATTTTTTAACAAAAGATTTAGTTTTTTCACCCCAGGATCCCAATGTTTCGACGCTGAAGTGTACGAAAATGTACGTTGGCGTATTGCCTATATTGACTTCCAGGTCTTCGTATTTTTTTTGCTTTTGTTTTTTTCCGTAACGGGCAGCTTCTCCTGATTTTATTGATGTTTTGTCAAGACAAGAAAATGCAAAAGTATCTCTGCAAGTGGCGTCCCAAATTAGGGATTTTCCTCTGCACCAGGGAAACAAAGACAAACCATCTACTCGCTTTCCATCTCCCCTGCACATACCAGGAGGTTCAAGCACTGAGGGTATTCCTTTAGTGTCAATAAAAGAGACATCAGCACTAGAAACCGATTTCAGGGACTATTTTTACGCTAATTTAATGTCCAAGCAAAATAAGAATACAAGCGTCAAAGGAAAAGCGGCAAATCAAAAATTACCGCCGTCTCAGCCTTCTAAATAATTGACATTTTGTTCTTTGGTTTAGAAATGTCAGTTTTTCTTATTAAATCTGGGATGAAATTTAACTGTTAAAAACTACAAATTACATTTTCCATTAAATTATGAAATGTCCGAAAATTTTTCTCTTTTTCATCAAAACCACAATTCAAATAACAACTACTGACAGTCATTTTGACAAGTCCGTGATAAAATCAAAGTATAAGTCAAGCACGGATTTGAGGGAGGCTAACCTGGTAATTATCATCCCTAGAACAAAGTAATGGAGTTTGAGTTAATATGTATCGGGTTAAACGCATAATTACCCACCCCCCTTAAAAAATATTTACATAAAATGTGTTTTTTCGACCATTACCCCCTCCAGTGCCGGTCTATTTTTACCATGTTTTCAATGGTAATGTCAAACTCATGGTGTATCCACATTTTCTATTTTGGTTGGTTGTGAAATCCAATCTTTAGCTGTTCTAATATCTCTGGAATAAATACAGGTGTTAGACGCCCTTCATAAATTTGATTGATGTCTGGTATAAAACAGTTGCCAAAATATATTGAGGACCTTTCATCAATTTCTAAGTTCTGTATTTAGTTGCTTCTATTTTTAATTATGTCTTGAGCCTTAGGACTCGACCACAGTTTTACTTTTTGCCACTTACTTCTATTTCCCACTTTCTCTAATAGAAAAAGACGGAGTTATAAAGTGTATTCTCTATTCTTCTTTCTATTAGAAAAAGAGGAAAATAGAAGTAAGCGGCAAGAAGCACCAGGCCTAACGCTCATTAAGTTGTCAAATTTACATATAAAAAATTGTCAAAATCACGCCAAGGAGATGACAGCGTCGGAGAGCGATTTTATTATTATTTGCATTGTGTCAAATTTCTAATCTTGTTCGCTGGCTATGTCGCACTCCAGCACAGTATTCGGCACGGATTTGAGCATTTCTGATCATGTAGCGTGGCAGCGTTCATGCTGTTATTAGCACATGCGTATTGCAACGTTTCTGCGTTTTGGGTTATGTTTACAGAAAACAAAAAATATTTTTGGAAGCTTTTTGATTAAAAATGGAAAACTTACTGTCAAGTTATATAAAACGTCAATTCCTGCTACATAGATTTGCAATTATAAGCATATTTATTGCAAAAATGACAAGAGATGTAAACAATGTGGTAATGCACATATCTGGTATAGTTCAAATTATACCCATTTGTAATGACGTCATTTTTGTTTATCTTTGTTTAGTATATTATAGACAGCGGTGACAATAAACTTTTTAAAAAAAGTAGTGTCTATGATTTAAATAGGTAGGTAATTGGTTATGTGAAGTATCCGTCACTGTCAATTAAAAAACATTGATCACCTGGTGACGTCATTACAAATGCGTATAATTTAGACTATACGTAGCACGAGTCGCCGCACGCTCTCGGATCTTACTGATATGCGTGTTGCCATTAAAAATGATTACATTGTTTTCTATATGCCTAGCATACGCGCTGGCGATCACGTCTCCCTGCAAATACGATTAAAAATGTATCATGGATTTAGGAAGTATTGGAATCCAATTTGACGAGAATCCAACCTCTTTGTGTGCCTCAAGGGGTCACATGATCTTAAGCTCGTGTTTGTCTAAATAACACCAAATAAATTATTATAATCCGTTTTTTA
The DNA here is from genome assembly GCA_963576565.1 of Aspidapion aeneum. Taxonomy (NCBI): domain Eukaryota; kingdom Metazoa; phylum Arthropoda; class Insecta; order Coleoptera; family Brentidae; genus Aspidapion; species Aspidapion aeneum. The sequence continues at coordinate 76,369,019 of OY755041.1, read as the reverse complement.
GGCAAAATAATTTTTGCACATTATCCGTTTAAACTTAACAAAAATTGTTTATATTAAAAATATAATTTCCTAGTTTTTAATATTTATCAAATAAAAAAAGTAAAAAATTTGCAAGCCACCCCAAGGCAATTTCTATTTACGTCACTCCCAAATGTAAACGTAAACGTAACAGTATTCGTTCGATCGCAGTTCGGTACGGTTGTATTGCATCGTACCTGCGTAATAGTGCTAACGAGGTCAAGTCGAGGTTTGTTTTGTTTATAATAAACCGCGCGCGCGAATCTGTGTTAAATATCTATAAACAATGTTTATTATAAATATTATATCATGTTTAAAAGCAAAAAAAGTGTACCATCACCTGTGAAGCTTGTTTTAAAAATTAGCGAAAAGCCCAATCAAAATCAAGAAAAAATGGATAATGCCGAATTATTTCAGGATAGCTATGCTAGAACACAAAATGAAGAAGTTTTGTATAGCGAATGGAAAAAATCCCAAAACGAAAAAAAATCACGTAGTGTACAAGTGGATTATCTCCGAAGTCAACTGGAAAGTATGCAAAAAAAACTTGCAGATTTAGAGACAAAAGTCACTAAAAAAGAAAAGTCTGACATGGACTACATTACTGATGAGGACGATCTAGCAAGAGAAACTGAGTGGATCAGACAAAAAGGAAAAGGTTGGAAAAAACGTCGAATTGATACTTCACTCTCACCACCACAAAAAAGCTCGGGCACTGGAGAGCCCTCCAATAAAACACAAAATGAAGAACCCCCTAAGAAGGTTAAAAAAGCTCCATTACCTCCACCGATTATGGTAAATGGCGTAAACAATTTTTATGATATTTATGAAAAGTTAAATATCATACAAGGAGTTAAAATAAAAGTTTTAAATAACGAAAATATTAAAATAAATGTACAAGACGCAGACAGCTATCGGCTGGTTACTAAAATGCTTAATGAAATAAATTATCAATGGCACTCATACGAAAACAAACAAATAAGGCCAATTAGAGTAATAGCGAATGGGCTACAATTCTCATGTGACCCACAAAAAATTGTAGCTGATCTACAAAAAAAAGGTTTTAAGGCACTGGAAGCCAGCAACAAACTGAAATGGAGATTGGAGACACATTTAGCTACGATGAAGATATCAACAAAATTTTTGAAATTTCCAGTATCCTTGGGATTGAAGTGGAAATAAAAGCACTAAAAACCTCAAAATTAGTCCCTCAATGCAAAAGATGTCAATCTTATGGACACACGCAAAAATATTGCGCTAAAGAACCACGTTGCGTAAAATGCACGGGGAAACATCTTATTGTAGAATGCCCCAAACCAAAAGAATCTGAGCCAAAATGCATCCACTGTGGAGGCAAGCATTCTGCTAACTACAGAGGATGCCTTGTTGCTAAAGAAATACAAAAATTGAAAAATAAACCTAAGAAACCGAATCTCACACCAAACGGGATTACAAATAGACAAGCCCAACAGACAAGAAACACAGTCACACAAAACTCTATGACAAAGACATACAGCCAAGTAGCAGCAACAGCTACTATACCTGATATTAATATCAGTAGTCAAAATACTATGGAACAAAAACTTTAATTAATTTTGGAGAAATTGAACAAACTTGATGAGCGATTAACTAAACTAGAAAGTAGCAATAACGAAGCTACCAATATGCCTCAAAATGGTCAGTAATCTCAGAATTCTAGCTTGGAATGCCAATGGTCTCTTGCAACATCAGCAAGACTTGCAAGTTATTCTAGACATAGAAACGCATTTCACTAACCAGTCTCACATTAAATTTAAGGATTATAAAGTGTATTATACAACTCACTCTAGCAATACTGCACATGGGGGAAGTGCTGTAATTATTAAAGAAAATATATCACACTATGAGGAGATGGGATATAAAACCATAGAGATTCAAGCTACATTAGTAAGTGTAAAAACCAAAACATATACACTAGTTATAAGTGCTGTCTATATACCACCAAGGCACTTACTAAAGAAAAATCAATATCCTAATTTTCTCAGAAAATTAGAAAACCGTTTTATAATTAGAGGTGACTTTAATGCAAAAAATACCTACTGGGGATCTAGACTGACGAATTCTAAAGGAAAAGAACTTTTGCAAGCTATTAGTAAATATCAATGTGAGCCAATATCAACTGGTAAGCCCACATACTATCCAACAGATCCAGGAAAAATTCCAGATCTAATTGATTTTTTTATAGTAAAAAATATATCTTTAAGTTTTGTAGATATAGAAGAAAGTTTTGATTTACACTCAGATCATTCACCTATTATTCTAACTCTTAGTAAAAACATAATAAAGAAAGGAGCAAATATCTCACTAGTTAATAAACTGACTGACTGGATTAGTTTTAAACAAAGTATGTCAGAAAAAATAAACCTATCAGTACCATTTCAAACGCCAGAACAAATCGATAAAGAAGTTGAATATTTTGTTACAAATATTCAACAAGCAGCTTGGGAAAACAGTCCAAAACCAAAGAGAATTTTTAAGGGAAAAAACTATCCAACGGAAATTAGAGACCTTATATTGAAAAAAAGGAAACTAAGAAGAAAGTGGCAGCAAAGCAGTGATCCTCGGGACAAAACAAATCTCAACAACATAACGCAGCGCATTAGGCGAGAAATTCTAGTAATAAAAAACGAATCTATTAACCATTTTCTTAATGAACTTACAGATGATAAAAATACTGACTATTCTCTTTGGAAAGCAACCAAAGATTTTAAAAGACCAATTATCCAAATTCCACCCATACGAAAATCTAACAACCAGTGGGCAAGGAGTAACAAAGAAAAAGCAGATATTTTTGCAAGTCATTTAGAAAAAACATTTCAGCCCCACGAAGCACCAGATGAACACTTTCATTTAAATGAACCCCATCAAATCGAGGACCATATTAAGCTTACATCACCAAAAGAAATATTAACAGAAATCAAAAATATTAATTCGAAAAAAGCCCCAGGGTATGATCTTATTAACGGGGTAGTCATAAAACAACTCCCCAGAAAAGCTATCGTAAAACTATGCAACCTAATTAATGCGTCTTTTAGGCTTAGGTATGTACCTAAACTGTGGAAAGTTGCAGAAGTTATCATGATCCCAAAACCGGGAAAACCACTCCATTACGTGTCATCTTACAGGCCAATATCTTTGCTGCCAATTATATCCAAGCTCTATGAGAAATTATTGCTTAAAGGAATAAAACCCATCATAGAAAGACAAGAAATTATTCCATCTCATCAATTTGGTTTTCGAGACAAGCATTCCACGATAGATCAAGTACATAGAATTACTAATATAATAGAAAAGCACTAGAAGAGGGAAAAGTTTGTTCTGCAGTTTTTCTAGATGTAGCACAAGCATTTGACAAAGTGTGGCATGAAGGCCTTACTTTTAAACTAAAACGGTTTCTGCCAAAACAATATTCGGATATTTTGGAATCATACATATCTGAGAAATTCAAGCAGGCGTGCCCCAGGGTAGCGTATTAGGCCCTTATGTATACTTATTATTTACTTGCGATATCCCAAAGCCAGAAAATTGTCACTTATCAACATTTGCAGATGATACTGGTTTATTGACGGTAGAAAAATCTATTGAAAAATGCATAGAAAAACTTCAGGATGCAGTCACCGAAGTTCACAGTTTGACCACAAAGTGGCGAATAAAATTAAATGAAACCAAATCAATTCATGTTGATTTTACAAACAAAAATATAAATCACATACAAATAACAATTAACAACATTCCCGTACCATATTCAAATCAGGCAAAATATCTCGGTATAACACTTGATGCCAAATTGCGCTGGAAAGCACATGTTTAGAAAAAAAAGAAGATCTTGAGATAAGGTATAGAAAAATGAACTGGCTAATTGGAAGGATGTCCAATTTAACAATTCATAATAAGTTACTGCTTTATAGACAAATAAATATATAAATAAATAAATAAATCTTTATTTTCCTTCGACAATTTAGAACAAATACTGAAACCAGTATGGACATATGGTATTCAACTATGGGGTTGTGCTAAAAAGAGTAACATTCTAGTTTTACAGAGATTTCAAAATAAAGTATTAAGAAACATTGTGAATGCACCTTGGTACTTTCGAAATAGTGAAAAAAGTACGCAAAAAGCCATGAAGATAGACTCCATCGACATCTGAATGTGGAAGCAATTCAGCTTCTAGACAATACTATGCTAGTTCGAAGACTAAAAAGAGTGAAGCCGTTTGAGCTAGTAAACTAAGTGAATTATATAAAACAAAATAATGCTATAAACACAACACAATTGTGAGGTACAGACTAAACAAAGCGGGGAGAACTGTTGAGTGAACCCTAAGTTTAAATCTGACTTTTTTAGTAAATTAAGTTAAAACAAAATTGCTAAATAGTCTTACTGACTAGATTGTAATACAATTAACACAGTGTGTTTGACAAATAAAAAAAAAGAAACTCCCAAACGAGTTAGAGTTAACCAATTTTAATTAGATTTGTTCAGGTCTTATTTAGATATACTACGAGTTTTGCCGAAAATTTCAATATGTATCAAAAAAATAGCCACTAGCCAGTTCGGATCGGTTGGGTTCTAAAGTACAAGTTTTACCCGAAAAGATTGTGTTTGAAGATTGACCCTACAAAAAAAAGGTGAAAAATCGATATTTGTACACAACAGTTTTACGTATTGTTGACGTATTGCCTAGATTGATAAGGAAATACTTTGTGGTGTCACTTAGTCAAATTATAGGTATGTTAACTGAGTGGTTACTCTCTTTTTTAAGTTGTTGAATAGACACCCCCATTGCTCTGTGAACTCAAATTAACAGGGCAAAAAATATTTTTATGTATATTTATCGGTTTCACAACGTTCTACGTCTTCCGATACCCAATCTCCACTCGTTTCTGTTTGCCCATAATTCATCATCTAGGCCTCTTATTCTTATTTCACTATCTATTCCTTCTCTCCAGCTTCTCCTTGGTCTTCCTCGTTTTCTTCGGCCAGTTGGTTTCCATTGTAATATTTGTTTAGGTAGTCTTCCATCATCCATTCTTTGTACATGTCCGTACCACACCAGTTGTTTTGTTCTTATATCATCCACTAGAGTACGTTCACCCACTGTCATAATTTCTCTTATTCTTTGATTGGTAACTCTTTCTCCTTTTGATTTCCCTGCTGCTCTTCTCCAATAGTCCATCTCCGTAGCGGAAAGCATTTTTTCTATCTATCTTTGATTGGCCATACTTCTGAGCCGTATGTAATAATACTTTTTACAATGGTGTTATATATAAGCTTTTTGTTATGTTTTGATATACTTTGGTCCCAAATTATTCCATTTAATAAAATTGTTGCTTTTCTTCCTTGTACGTTTCTATCTTTTATAGCTTTGTCTAGTGTTCCGTCAGCTGTAATTTTTAGACCCAAGTATTTATACTCATCACAGGACTGAATTCGCTGCCCAGTATTTAAGATTAGATCATGTTTCGTTCCACCAATACACATATACTCTGTCTTATTGATATTAACCTCTAGTCCCCACTTATTGTACTCGTCTATTAGTTTTCGTGTCATATATTCGAGGTCGTCATAATCCTGAGCCACCACTATCTGATCATCGGCGAAACATAAAGTATACAAGGTGGTTTCATTCAACGGAATTCCCATGTTTTGGCATTTTCTCTTCCAGACTTTAAGGACCTGTTCCAAATATATCTTGAAGAGCGTAGGCGAGATACAGCAACCTTGTTTAAGACCTTTATTTACTTGAAAGCCTTTGGTTAGTTTTGCTTTTATTTTAACTTCTGCCTTACTATTGCGGTATAACTCTTTGATGGCCTTAATTAGTTGTACGCTTATGTTTGTCTTTTCCAACGCTTTCCAAAGTAGATTTAGTGGTATACTATCATATGCCTTCTGCAAATCTACGTAAAGCAGATGTAAAGCAGATGAATATTTTTTATTGCCAAATTTTAAAATGAAGCAAAAAATCATATTTTTTTGTGACAGTTGACCCAATTTACAAAAATTCATAAATATCTACGTGTTCAGTTCGACATAAGACCGATCTCAATCCTACTAAACGTGAAGTAATCTTACCAAAGAGCAAAAATCGTGATGAGGTGACAACCTAACATGATTTTAAATCATTTTTATAGCACCTGTACGTTCTGGTTCTTTCTACTCCGAAACGTGACACACCTGAAGCTTGCAAAAACTATTAAAAAAAACTTAAGCTCACGACTGGGAGCCGCGAAGAATTGAAGTTCTTTTAATGTGGAACAATCTAAAACTATTCTTAACAATAATATCCACTAAGACAGTGGCGGATACTGGAAAAATATTTCGATTTGTTTTTTATAGACGAGCCGCGAAGAATTGAAGTTCTTTTAATGTGGAACAATCTAAAACTATTCTTAACAATAATATCCACTAAGACAGTGGTGGATAGTGGAAAAATAGTTCGATTTGTTTTTTATAGACTAAATGTATCAGGATTTATAAGAGCATGGACAATTTTATATTTAATGCAGGACATTAAATCAAAAAAGAGCCATCATCCTTCTGATTGAACCTCCACCGCCCATATACCGGGGATACGTAAATTCGATTGAAAAAATTTAATAAAGATTATGTTACTTTTGTAGTTATTTTGAACAAATTGAAGTTGTTAATTTTAAGTTTAAGGCGTATAAGTATTAAAGTCATACAATTTTTTTCTAATAATAGTAATTTACCTAAGTGCGGAAGAGGTACTGTAGACATTTTTGTAAGCTATGTATGTGTAATATGTTTTCTACGAGGTTGTGGGAACTAAAATAAAGCACAAAAATACAATAATTGCCCAAAACTTTATTTTTTATCCTACAGCATCTTTGGATAAGTTCGTTTTCATATTCTGGATCAAAGATCGGAAAGTTTTTGATATCTTTGTTCTGCCTTATATATTTGGTGGCAGGCTTAGGGTAGCCTGATTTGTTGCATCCTTTATTGTGGCTAAATCTTCTTCGGTATTATGAGTTTATCGGTATTTTTTATCACAGTAAAAAAACTATTTTTTTCTATTTTTATTTAAAATAAGAAAAAACGTTACCCATTGGTTTTGGACGAAAAAATAGGCTTTGTTGCTATTGGAAACTATCCCAGTTATATTTTTTGGAAAAAATTAACGTCAGTCTCAAATTCAAAATGTGCTGTTTGTTTGTAAGTACTAGTTTGTCAAAATATTTGATTAATTATGACATCTAATCTAACCTAAATTATTATTATGACTGTCATCCGTTGTTATCATTAAAATTTTAGTAAGACGTGGTAAGAATCAAGGTCTTTATATTTTTACACAGGTTACCTACAGAATTTGGAGGGTCATTCAACCTGACAAGCCAGTTCAGATTTTAAAAATCTACGTCACCGGGTTGCCTTAAATCACTTGTTTTATGGAAACCCGATGAAGCAGCTACAGTCGTCCAGTTAAGTTTACATGACTGATCAGGCTTCCTTCAAGGAATCGGTGTCCCTATGACTCTAATAAGTAGTGCCACCTTTTGACTGATATTTAAATTTTTTGCCGTGTTGCTTTTTGCTTAAAAAATTTGCTAACTGGTACGTTGTCATCTTAAATCGGCCATATGCCATAGTTAGTCTTTCTGAATCTTACAGTTCATATCATTATTTTTGAGACAACTTTTTACACCTTTTTTTCGTTGGTCTATGGTATTTGTTATGGTAAACCGGTGATAAAATTGTGAGATGGAGTTTATATAGATATAATTTTTTTGATTGCTCATACCACAAAGAATACTTTCTGCTCAAACAGGCTCACCTGTCATACACCTCTACGGGAGGATTGTACACATGGTAAAAAATTTTAGTAACCTCTTGCTGAATAATATAATTAAATTTCATCCAAACATCGCAAGTAACCAATTTCCGTTTAAATACGGCGGAGTTATTACAATTTAGCCATCCTTGCAAATACTGTCCTAAATTTTTTACCATTTCAATTTTAATAAGGTAATCCGAAACCGTCACAAAAGTTCTACAAAATACCTAATGTTTCGCAGAACGTTCATTAAAATTCATTAGACATAGGAGGATATATTATCAAAACTTAAAAAGGGTAATAATGCTCTATTTAAAAAGTCTGGCTCCACCACTGGATTAAGACCAACGTGATCTAATAGTTTTTTTTTAGTTGTGACCAATTAGATTTAATTATGAGCAATTATAGCATAGATATCGTGAATCAGTAGAAATTAATTCGTTTAATAATTAGTTGTTGCTAGAAAGCACCGAGAGTTAGGCATATACGGTCTGGCTATTAAATAACGATACTGCGCTCCTAGATGGCGCCCTAGACGGGTGGGGTAAAAAACGAATAGTGCGTTGGGTATCTAGATGTCTTGTCCATGCACGTCCCAAAACCCGTTTCCGTCATTATTATAGTATTTGTGCAGTAGCGGTTTGAAACGAACGTATCAATCTCAAATTTCTCGTTAAATTGAAAAAAACTCCGACTGAGTGCTATAAATTGCTGCTAGAGGGCTATGGGGACAATTCTCTATCTTGTGCGCGTGTTTTTGAGTGGTGTTAGCGCTTTAGTGAGGACCCAGAGACTACTGAAGATAACCAGCGCCCAGGTCGCCCTGTCACTGTTTGAACTCCGGAAACAGTAACCAAAATCAACCAAATTGTGCGTGCAGATGACTGAATGGGTTCCAGAGGGTCAGACTGTCAACCAGACTTACTATTTGTCAGTTTTGGCAACACTGGTAGAACGAGTTCGTAAAAAACGGCCCGAGTTGTGGAAGAACAACTCATGGATTTTGCACCAGGACAACGCACCTGCCCATAACGCACTATCTGTGAAGCAGTCTTTGGCCAGTAAGTGCACTCCAGTTCTCCAACACCCACCGTAATCACCAGATTTGCACCGTACGACTTTTTTTTTGTTTCCAAAGATAAACTCAGCTTTGAAAGGGACCCGATTTGAGTCGATGGAAGCGGTAAAGCAAAAAGATCACAAAGGCCCTCACCAAAGAAGACTTCCAGCACTGCTTCGATCAATGGAAAAAATGTATGCAAAGGTGTGTGGTGAGGGTAGGGGAGTATATTGAAGGGGAGCATTCGAATGTAAAATAATTTTTATAATAAAATCCTTTTTCGTAACCAGTCTCGTTATTTAATAGCCAGACCTCGTCCATTGATTTAATTTTTTATAAATTCTATGCTTAATAGCTGTCATTAAAAAGTATATATTTTGCATTTAGTGGCAGGGTAAGCATCATTTGTTTTGGAAAAACTATCTTTTTGGGATATTTTTTTCGCAGAAAAAGGACAGGGTCTTTCTGTACAGGATAAGTTTGCGGTCAGTTGGCCTAGGTTAGGGATCTCTATATACAAATTTTGTATATAATTTATTGAGGTTAGGTGAACACCAATTTCGACCTCCCAAAAGGGGTTGGCGAGCTAATAAAAAAATTAATTGCTTATTGCACTGTCACCGAAAATTTAAAATTTCCATTTCATTAGAAATTAGTTGGAAAAAGCTGATTTTAAAGACAGGCATACATAACAAACAAATAAATTTGCAAAATCAGGCTAATTAGAACCTCTAATAAACAAAATTGCAAACTAAAACCACACGGTAGGCGGTGGCAAGCATATATTAGGTATATGGTGGCAAGTTGGTCCGGCGCCGGCGGCACGGCGAGTTGAGCCCGCGGCGAATCCGCAGAGGCTGAAGTAATACATCTTGACATTTTTGAAATATTTTCGTCCGATTTCAGATTTGGAATATTTAGGAATACCTAGTAAGTATACAATACATATATTTAACTTTGTTTTTAACGATTTTTTTTGCCTTGAATTATTTCTTAATAGTTCCACAATTCGAAGATTTGTTAAGCACATTATTAACAATAGTACAGAAGTAACTATTAATCTATCGAATTCTGGGTGTGGTAAAAGTGAGCATCAAACAAAAAAATCTTTGTGCAATTTAGTAATTCAATTCTTTCCATATTATGACATGCATTCTTTGATTCTGTCAATTACAATTTTGGTATTTTGCAACATTTTTTTGTACCAAATTACTTTACGATTACGTACGTCCATCAACAAGATTTTGTTGGGTGAAAAAAAATAAGGAAGTAAATTACATGATAATTTAATATTGCAACATGCATTTTATACATCCGCACCTTATTAGATTTTCCTTAGTGATATAGAAGGGGAGACCGGGACAACATGAAAAACGGCGAAAGATTAAAAGTTTAAAAATGGAAATCTTTTTTAAAATTTATTTTAGGAGGAAAGGTTTTTTTTCTTAAAAAGTTTTACATGTTCCAAAATCAAGAATACCGGCATCAGTCATAATTTTTTTGGCTCCGGTACCCAACAGCGCTGTATGAAATAGCGCGGAACAAAATAGCGTGAGACAAAATGACACAGGACAAAATAACGCCCCTACAAAATAGCGCTGCGACTAAACAGCTTTATACAAAATGGCGCTGGACAAAATAGCGTGAGACAAAATGGCGCGAGACAAAATAGTGCAGGTACATAAGTAGTAGATATATGTCTATTCTGGACCAAAAATGTGGTGGAATGACGTCATTTCCGAGAATTCCTATTGTTCCATTGTTCTTTTGTATGCAGGTGTCTTTTTAACAATGGGCGAAGGGTCATTGTCTTTTTAACAACAGCTTTATTGTGCGGGTCCTTTTTAGAGCATAGCTTTATAGTGCGAGAGTTTTTTTGACCTTGATATTACAATTTGCAGTTATGGGGGCTTTTGTTTTTGGACAATAGTCGAATAGCGCGACTAGTTTTTTGGGCAAAGGTCAATAGTATGAAGGTAACTTTGTATGAGGAGGAGTTTGGACGGGGTTTTTAGAGCATAGGCCAATAGTGTAAGTGCTTTTTTGACTTTGATATTACAATTTGCAGTTATGTGTGTCTTTGTCTTTTGTATGCAGGTGTGAGTGGATCTTTGTCTTTTTCACCATAGCCGAATAGCGTGGGTGGTCTTTGGCTTTGATATGATATCGTACAGTTGCGAAGGCCATTATCTTTTGTGAACAGAGGCGAGCACTGTGGGTTGTCTTTTAATATTGATATGTAAATTTATGTGTGTCTTTGTCTTTTGTGTGCAGGTGTGAGTGGCCCTTTTTTTTGTATGTGGAGGCAACAACAAACGGTGTTTTATTGATATAGACAATGAATGGCCTTGAGCCAAAATTTATTACCCAACAAGTCAAGACAAGTCTAAGTAAAGATCGTATTCTCTTGTTACTAATTACACCAGGCGTTCATTCATTATGCTTTGGATGCAGCTGCAAAAGGTGTGTGTGTCATTGTCTTTTGTGTGCAGGTGTGAGTGGGTCTTTGTCTTTTGTATGTGGAGGCGAACAACGCGGGTGGTCTTTTGTTTGACCCTGAGAATTGCCTTGAGCTAAAACCAATACTTCGAAGCCGACCATTCATTTCACATTAATGAGTCATTGTCAAGTTGATGTATTTCACAACAAAGGGTGTTATATTTTTGTATGCAGAGGCTTATAGTCTGAGAGGTATAATATTTTTTACCCAACAAGTCAGGACAAGTCTAAGTAAAGATTGCATTCTCTTATTACTAATTACACCAGGCATTCATTCATTATGCTTTGTATGCAGCTGCAAAAGGTATTATTGATTTCGACAATAAATGGCCTTGAGCCCAAAAATTTTCAAGTCAAGACAAGTTTGAGTCAAGATCGCATATATTGTAAAAGAGTGGGTTGTGTGTGATTCATACCAGATGTTTTATTTTTGTATGCAGAGGCTTATAGTCTGAGAGGTATTATATTTACCACCCAAAAAATCGAGACAAGTTTAAGTAAAGATCGTATTCTCTTGGTACTAATTACAATAGGTGTTCATTCATTATGCTTTATCAAAGTTTGGAATGTTGTAAAGTGACATTATATTTAGGCGCTGGTTAAACTTTTAACGCATTAGGGATAAAAATGGAAAATAACGCGAGAACCATACAAAATGTCGATTGACACCTACCTTGCTATTTCTCGGCGGTACAAATTCCATTCACTGGGCGCCCAGGCTTCTACCAGAGTTCTTGAGTTGATCAAAATCACTTTGAGGAGTTGAGGTAACGGATTGGAATGATTTTAGAATTGATTGGAACTAATTGCAATTGATTGAATTGTAGTTTTGGAAACCGAGTAAAAACACGCCGGTTTCAATATGGAGGCTACGTTGATCTCTCTCTCATCGTGCCGGTAATTGCGCACTTTCTATCCGCGCACCTTGCGGTGTCACGTGACAACCTGTATGGTTCAGTGCAACGGAATAATTATTATTTAGGAAAATTAACTAAGTATTAATTGTCTTGCACGTACATTTTCCCGGCCGCCCTAAAATACTATTTTAGAACCAGGAAAAATAATATGTATTATAACTAGGGAATAACAATTATTATTTCCAAAAAAAAATAAAAAAATTGCGACAAAATGTTATTCTATTTTTTGCCGCGATAAAACAAAAAAAATATATTTCCCGAAAATGACTAAAATAAAAAAAATAAAAAAAAGAATAATTCTATGACGACACTGACATAGAATGAACATTGCTTGAGTGTTCAGTTAAAAGGCAAAGGGCACAATTTAACAATTGGACGTTTAAATAGCCCTTGTTGAGTCCTAATCGTGACAACTCTAACATGTCCATCTGAACCAGGATGCAAATCTACAATCCTGCCTAAAGACCACTGCAAGGGTGGTTTGTTTTCATTTTTTATTACTACTAAAGTATTTAACTCGACTTTAGTAGGTTTTTCTGTCCACTTGGACCTCTGCTGTAGAGTATGTAGGTACTCATCTTTCCATCGGGACCAAAATTCAGTGTTCAATCGCTGAAAAAGTTGCCACCGAGAAAGAGTGTTTAGTTTTAATTGTGATAAGACTGGGTCTGGGACAGAGTTTAAAGGTTCCATGGTAAGGAAATGTCCGGGAGTGAGTGGACAAAAATCATTGGGATCGGATGATTGCGCAGAGATTGGGCGACTATTTAGCAATGCCTCGATCTGCACAAGCAAAGTATTTAGTTCTTCGTATGTAAGCTTCTGATTTCCGATCACTCGGTAAAGATGTGTTTTTACTGATTTAACACCAGCCTCTGATAAGCCATTGAAATGAGGACTAGCACTAGGAAAAAAATGCCATTTGATCTGAAGATGTTCAGAGGAAGCTCCTTGAAAATTGGAGCCTCTGTCGCTGTATAAAAAATTACAACGACCCCTTCTAGCTACAAACCTTCTGAATGCGGCTATAAAGCATTCAGAAGTAAGGTCTGACGCAACTTCTGTGTGGATAGCGCGAGTACTTGCGCACACGAAAATGCAGATATAGGCTTTTAATTCTTTGGTACCCCGGTACCAACGACCTGGTGAAATTTTTAGATTTTTAGGTGAAGCACTTTAGTTGTGAAATTCTAAAATAAGGTAAGTCACCTTGATAAGGGATGTAAGCCTTTGGTCTAAGGCGATAACATCTTATGCATCGAGATAAAACTGACTGAATAGCTCTGCGGGATGCTAAGATCCAGAATTGTTGTCTTAGTAAGTACTGAACTGTATTTAGCCCTGGATGGCTATTTTCCTTATGAATATGTTCAATGATGAGGTCAGACAACCTGCCTGATCTGGGAAGCAATAGAGGATGTTTTGCATCAAAAGGTATAGAATTCGTATGCCTAAGACGACCACCTACCCTTATCAGTCCGGTAGTGTCCAAAAAGAGTGCAATTTTTCGAAAAGCTTTGGGTAAAAGTTCGTTGTTTTTTAGTTGTTTTAGGAGGTCAGAGAAATGTAATTCTTGGCTTCTTCGAACCAAGAGTGTTAAAGCATACTGAATTTCAAGAATAGAAATAGGACCTGTAAGTGGTTCCTTTTTGCTTATAAAATTATAAAATATTCGTCGAATCTGACAAATTAATTTTTGAATGTGAAAAAGGGATGAATATTTATTTACAAGGAAGTCTAGAATATGATAATCGATGTTTGTAGTAAGTGTTATTTTTTCAGGCTTTTCTTCATTTAAAATTTGCTGAAAATCGGTTTCTGAGTTTTGGAGTAATGCGGGATTTTTTAAGTCCCATGTAGTACATTGTTGACTAAGCCAGGAAGGCCCTGTAAACCACAAGGGGTGGTTTATAAAGTTAGAAGGAGTTGTGCCACGACTGGCGACATCCGCAGGGTTTTCTTGTGATTTTACATGATACCAGTTTACATTAGAGAGTTTTTCTTGTACTTGGCTAACTCTGTTAGCAACAAAAGGGCGCCATCTATGAGGTGAGCTACAAAGCCAAAAGAGGACGACTTGAAAATCTGTATAAGCGTAAGTTTTATCTATTGAAATTAAGGGGGAATATGTTTTTATAACAAAACTAAGAAGTTCAGTAAGAAGAACAGTACCTAAAAGTTCTAGTCTCGGGAGACTAATAGTTTTTAAGGGACTGCCCTTGATTTGCCCATAATTAAGGAAGTTTGTATGCTTTGATCTGACAGCTCGATACGTAAATAAACGCAAGCTGCGTAGCCTAATTCTGATGCGTCCGAAAAAGCATGCAGTTGACAAGATATTATATCTTTAGAAAAAATGTGCCTAGGAAATTTAATATCTGATAAGCACTTAAGTTCATTTTGAAATTGTGTCCAATGCTGAAGAATAGATTTGTCCACTGGATCGTCCCATCCTATCTTGGAAATCCATAATTTTTGCATAGGACATTTTGCAAAAAATGAAATTGGAGAAAGCATCCCTAAAGGATCAAAAATAGAAGCAATAGCGCTTAGAATATTTCTATTTGTGCATCGTTTTTCCGATGGCTGACAAGAGAAAACATATTGTCTGATTTTGGGTCCCACTGGAGTCCAAGAACCTTTATGGATATAGGATTTTCCTTGTCAAAGGAAAAGGGAATTTGGCATTCGTCTGGTGATAGAGAGGATAGTGAGGTGATTACTAGCCCATTTTTTAAGCTCAAAACAGCCTGATTTTAGAAGAGCGATTAAATCTCGCTGTAGAGCTAGAGCCGACTCTATAGAGTTTGCGCCTGCGCAGATATCATCGACAAAAATGTCTTCTAGGAGCACTCTAGAAGCTTCTGGGTAGTTTTTTTCTTGGATTTTGGCTAACTCTTGAATAGTTCTGATGGCCAAAAAAGGAATAGATGTGATACCAAACGTGACAGTATTAAGTCTATATTCTTGAATAGGATCGCTTGAAGTGAAACGCCATAGAAGACGTTGATAATCACGATCTTACGGAGCTAATTTTATTTGTAAAAACATTTGCGTAATATCCGAGAGCATGACTATTTCATGAAATCTGAATTTTAACAGAATTGAGTTGATGTCAGTTTGTAATTTGGGCCCTGGGAGAAAGGTAGAATTAAGGGATATACCTTTTGAACCCGCTGTTGCCGAGCCATTAAAAACTACTCGAACGCGTGAACTTGATTTATCGGGGCGTACAACGCAGTGGTGGGGTAAATAATTTATGAATTGATTTTTTGATTCTGATTCTAGAATTAAACTCATATGATCGTTTTTTAAGTAGTTATTCATAAATTTGGAATACTGTGAATATAGTTCGGGATTTTTTATCAGTGTAGACTCAAGAGATAAAAAACATTTGTAAGCATGTGAGTAGGTATCTCCTAAAATAGGTCTAGAGTGACGAAATGGCAATGAAACTTGAAAACGTCCCGAACTATCTCTCGTGACAGTTTTTTGATAAAATGATTCACATTTTTCCTCGTCAGAAGAGAGGAACTTCTTTTTTGGGAGAGACTCAACTTCCCAAAACTTAGTCATCGTTTGATCTAGTGAATTATTTTGTAAAGAAGTAAAGTGACATGAATATGAAGTTGAATTGTATGTAGGTTGATTTGATATTTCCGTATTTCCCAGGAGCACCCAGCCGAACAAGGTTTCAAGTGCTATTGGCTGCCCCGGTTCTCCAGGAATAATGTTAGGTTGAATTATTTGAGAATAAACATGTGATCCTAAAAGCATGTCTACAGGTGCGGGAATATTGAAAGTATTATCTCCTAAATTTAAATTAGAGATATGATGCCAATTGTGAGGATTAACTTGAAAAGATGGCAAATTTGCACTTACCTTTGGCAAAACATAGACATCAAGAGAAAGCGTTGGATTATTTTGGCCAACAGGCTTAATTGTGCAATTTGTTATGCCATTGGTGGTTGAAGTAGATTGATTGATGCCTCGTATGGGGACTATGAATTTTTTCCTAGATAATCCTAGGCGATTAAGACAATTTTCAGAAATAAAATTGGCCTCTGACGCATTGTCGAGGACAACCCGTATTGTTTGATAGTATCCACGACTATCTAGGATGTCTACTTTTGTTGTAGAAAGTAAAATAGTACTTTGAGGTTTTTGAGTGGTGAGTGAGGTGCACCCACAATTAATGTAATCAATGCCCTCATTGGGTGTTTCATTTTGTGTTTGATTGGGGTTTTGGGAAGATTGAATTGAATTTTGATTTAGGTTTGGGGTTGGTTGTACATTTGTAAAATACGTGTTTTGTGAATTCGATTGAGTAGTGTGCGAGTTATTACAAATACTCGTATGGTGACGCTGGCCACAGATTCGCCAAGAAAAAAATTAGATTGACATAAATTTAAGGGATGCGATCTTAAACAATTGCTACACGCATTATTTTGCCTAACGTAGGCATTACGCTCCTGTATAGTTTTTGATAAAAATACCTGGCACTGTGAAAGATTGTGAATTTGATTATTTGTACATAAACGACATTTGTATTTATTTTGAAACAGATTCGAATTAAATTGTAAATTCGAATTATTTAATTGTTGTTGTCTATTTGAATTTGAGTTGAATTGATTTGTATTTGAATTTGAGTTGTTTTGAGTTTCTGGAGTGAAACTAAAACTAGATTGATTTCGTTGTTGATTTGAATTAAAGAATTTAGATTGATTTGGTTGGAATTGCGAAATATTGCTAAATGAAGTTATTTTTGAGTTTTGAGGATTTTGAGTTGAATTTGCCACGTAAACTTGTGGTTGATATGGTTTTGAGTAACTGTTGTAATTATTATTTGAATTGAATTGTCGCTTAGGTGGTTTTGGATTTGATTTTTGTAAATTGTCTGATTGCATAGTTGAATAAGAAATATTTTGCATGATTTGAACTGATTCTAAGGCCCTACAATGGTTTTTGAGGAACTCTGTAAGGTTTTCGTAGGTAGGAAGCTCCATTTTACTATATTCTATCTCAAAAGAAGTTCGTATTGAGGTAGTTAAACGCGAAAGAAGCATGTTGAAAAGAATGAAATCCCAATGTTGAGTTCATTAAAACTATCGAGTAAAGTTCTAAGATCCTTGGAAGAGCAATTATTTTTTAAGGGAACAGTACTATTTACGGTGTTCCAGTAGCTTGTTGCCAAAAGTCTTTTGTTTTGGTATCGATCTACTAGTGTTTGAAAAGCAATATTGTAATTATTATCATTAATAGGCAAGTGTTTTATTAAACTGAGTGGTTCACCTCTTAAATATGAAATTAAATGTCTAAATTTCCTTACTGGAGGCATATTAGTGTTGTGCACAAATGAGCAAAACATATCATAAAAAGTGACCCACTTTAATAAAGTGCCATCGTAAAATGGGACATCCAATTTTAATAGATCCTTGTATTTATGACTGTTTGTTTGATTTTGAAGAGATACAAAATTGCCTTGTAAAGAATTTTGTTCTGGAAAAAGTTGATTGAAAATACTTTTAGTTTGAAAATAAAAATTGTCTGTGTCTTCTCGTACCTTATCTTGCACTTTATATTCGTCATCGTTCTCCACTAGGCTAATGACGTCATTGTGCAGTTTTTTAAACTCATCATAAAACTCTTCCACGTTCTCATACCTTGTTTTGAAAATAGATTTTACATTTGAATCGGTTTGAGCCTTTATGGCTGCTGTATATGTTTCGGTAATCCGCGTAACATAAACTGTGCGTTTTTGCACTGCCTTATCCAGGCCGGTTTTAGTCATTTTAATTGATTAATTAGTAATAAGTATTATCACTGAACACTAAAACGTTTTTCCCAATTTCTTTTAATTTATTTTATTTTGTACACAAAGTTTTTATATTGACCTTCGTTCACTCACCATTTGTGATCCAATTAATCATGCAGATGCATTGTTGGAAAAAATAATCTGCCAGTATATGGGCACCTAAGCTCACACTTACTATAGTTATAGTATATGTGTGAACCAATATAACTAAAAACTGAAATATATTTTATTCGACTCCAGACTCAATTACATTTCGTTTGATACCACACAAGCCATGTTTTAACTTAAACTCGACACAAAACCCAGCCCAGGTACCAAATTTCACTCAAATCAAGCAAGCTGTTTTTGGGTTATGCACGTTGGTCGTTACAGACAGACAGACAGACATACAAACACACACAGACAGACGACGCGACAAAAAAGTTTCAAAATCATCTGAAACACAAAGATATATAGTATATTATATTTACTACCCAACAAATCAAGACAAGTTTAAGTAAAGATCGTATACCACACAAGCCATGTTTTAACTTAAACTCGACACAAAACCCCGCCCAGGTACCAAATTTCACTTAAATCAAGCAAGCTGTTTTTGGGTTATGCACGTTGGTCGTTACAGACAGACAGACAGACATACAAACACACACACAGACAGACGGCGCGACAAAAAAAAAGTTTCAAAATAATCTGAAACACAAAGATATATAGTATAGTAGTAGTGTGAGACAATATCAACAACAATTTCAGTCTTGGCAATCTAAGAATTAAATTTTTCGAAGAATCAAAGCCATTTAACAAAATATTGCTCCTTATTATTATTTATGCTCTTCTTCATACCAAGAACCTTAAAAAATAACAATAATTTAAAGGTCTGCTTAAAAATATATGCACTAAAAACATCGCAGTGCGTTATTAGGGACTTATTGGCATCAAATCATGCAATAAATAGTGTCAGGCCGTATTTTGGCAGTTTTGCATTGGAATATGAGAGCTAATCTTTCAACATAAGGTTTTACGATACGAACCAAAATAAATACTGTCGGCTTTAATTATAGATAATAAACGTCTTGGTTTTAAATTCGACTTTGTTATATCAATTTTGAAAGAACAATTGTCAACCTGCAATGTCAACCCGTCAAAATACTGCAACAATAATTCGTCATTATCATTGCATGGCCTTGAAACACCAACGCTTGAGTCCAAATTTATTACCAAATAAGTCAAGACAAGTTTAAGTAAAGATTGCATTCTCTTGGTACTAATTACACCAGGTGTTCATTCATTATGCTTTGTATGCATCTGCAAAAGGTATTATTGACTTCGACAATGAATGGTCTTGCGCCTAAATTTTTCAACCGACAAGTCTAGACAAGTTTAAGTCCACACCAAATATATTGTGCAAGAGTGGTGGTTACGCGGGTTGTCTTTAAAGGCCGATCTTGGCCACACAGCAAGCATTATCATTTAAGAGCTTCGTTTTAGTAAAAGCAAATTTTATTTAAAATTTCAAAGTGTTGTTGTTGTTGTTTTTACAGTGAAATAATTCGTTTAAAGCAGCATTATGAATATTACAAAAAACATGCTTCAACAAATTAACTCTGAAATAAATAATGACCAAATAGTCGAATTAAAATCCATTGGTTCTCTACAAATCAGCAGTCCCTACCTAATCAAGAAAATGCATATAGTTAATACACAATTTGGAAAATCAATTTTGGTGACGCTGTTTAATGAGACTAATACATTTAAAGTATTTTTGCCCAAACGCATTCTCAAAACGATAGAAAGTGATTTTGTGGAAGCAGTTAACAAGAAGAGTAGAGGTGAAAACTATACCTTAACATATTTGGAACAAGCCGCTACAAGTTTGAAAAACAGAATTTGGAATGCTGTAAAGTGACATTATATTATTAAAATTTACATCAAAGAAGTTTTATAAGATGGAAGGTGATTTAGAAAGATATCTTTTAGATCTATATCAAAATTTTAATCCAGAACTTGAAAGAGTTTTGAATTGTGATCCAATTAATCATGAAGACGCAGATAAATTTTATACAGCGGCATGGGCAGCTGCTCGATACATTGTTGGATTTATGACTCACGATGCGTTTTGTGTGGAATTAAATGATTTGGGATTAGTAGTAGTAGTAGTAGTAGTAGTAGTAGTGGGGGGGGTTGACCCGCAGGTCTGACAAGTAGGCCAGAGTAGGCCCTTTTTGCCATGCCCCAAGTCTGTCCCTTAATCCACTCTCTGCACTTCCCTTTGATGGTCGGGTAACTCATTGGGCCTTCCTGTTCTCTTTACAAAGTCCAGTAAGTCTACCCATTTGAGCATGTGCAGTTCTTCCTCGCTCAGAGTTGGCGCTCTGAGTGCCTGTTGTCTCATCCTTGCGTAGACCTCGCATTCTGCCACGAGGTATCTTGATGTCTCTTCTTCCTGTCCACAGGCTGGGCAGGTAGGGTCATTCTCGACTCCTATACGTGTCATGTGCTTCCTCAACCGGTTATGTCCGGTTAGAGTACCTATCAGCAGTCCGAGGTCTTTTCGTGTCCGTCCCAGCATCCATCTAATTCTGGTCGCTTTTGGACGGTCTATTTGGGATTACATGATTATGTTAACAATATTGAGATATGTTTTGCAGAATACTTAAATCCACAAGCACATGTCAATGAAGAAGAGAAGGAGCTTAGCGAGGAAGAAGAAGATTCCAGCTTTAGTGAAAATTCATGTCTCTCTTAAGCATTTTTTATCTTTCAATCTAAATAACAATAAACAATGTTGTAGAATGAATAGTATATAATATACATAATAAACACACATTTTTTGCAAACAATTTTGTTTCATTTAACTTAGGAGGCAAACACAATACATATTTATAAATTATATTAGTTTTATTAGCTATGATACATACAAATATAGAAAAATACATTAGAACAACAACATCATACTGGGCTATCTAAGAATTAAATTTGTCGGAGAACCCCAGCCATTTAACAAAATATTGCTCCTTATTATTATTCATGTTCTTCTTGAAAATTTTTCTACTACATAAATTCCGTGTGTTTTAGTTTTTTAAAGTTCTCATTCATAAAAAGCATTTCGTATTAGTTCACCATCCATACTTTCTACCTGGTAGGTTGGTCCTTTAAATAGAACCGGCTAAAGGCATTTTTATGTTTAATATGAATATTAACAAATATTTTTAAAAAATTGCAAGAATATTAAAAAATAAGAATAATTTAAAGTTATACTTTGAAATGTATACACTAAAAATATCGCAGTGTGCTATTAGGGACTTATTGGCATAAAGTAATGCAATCTTAGTGCCAGGCCGTATTTTGACAGTTTTTCATTGAAATATGTTAGCTAATCTTTCAACATAAGGATTTGGTTTACTATTACGAATCAAAATAAATACTGCGACTTTAATTATAGATAAATAAAAGTATAGGTTTTAAATTCGAC
Organism: Aspidapion aeneum; assembly: GCA_963576565.1. Classification (NCBI taxonomy): domain Eukaryota; kingdom Metazoa; phylum Arthropoda; class Insecta; order Coleoptera; family Brentidae; genus Aspidapion; species Aspidapion aeneum. The sequence goes on along the minus strand of OY755041.1, from coordinate 76,347,404 downwards.
TTTGGTATGTTGCTTATGATTTGCAGAGCATTATTAGGAACTTATTGAAATAAAGTCATGCAATAATAATGTCAGACGGTTTTTTGACAGTTTTGCATTGAAATATAAGAGCTTATCTTTCTAAGTTTAAAAATCCTATTCTCCACTAATGTTAGCTCCCGCTAAATTTCGCGGTTGTTTTTAAAATTTTAAAACCACACAATTGGATTACGGACAGAGTACATTTTCTGCGCATTGGACATGTGCACCAAGAATCAGTGAGATCCTTTTCTACCGCCTCGAGAAAATGGCGTGTTAATTTACTTTCTCCAACTATTACAAATTTCTACACTTAAAAGTGCTCGATTTTGGTGTACTGAAGCATAGAACTAGAAATTTCAGCCCTTCAGCTACGTGGTACCATCATTCGATCAAGACAGGGGCCCCTGGAACGTGGAGAAATTGGCTGCAAACAGTTGAGTGCTTTGTTTCTGATTTCCGTTGTGTGGTAACAGCAATTAACCTATGGACCTTTGATTATTTCGTGATTTCATATCAATATATTTATGTTTGTTCGCGCTTTCATTTAATAAAATATATACAGTCCACTGCAGTTATCGTTTTTCTATCTGCGGGCATACATAAAGTGTTCCTTCGAACCAAATATTTAAATTTACTCCATACGACGGTATTTTTAAGTCAGCCATTTTCGCCGTGATCACACGGCCTTGAATTTTGCCAATCGATTTTCGCTCGACCTTCGGTTGTCCGGTGCAATTCACCTGTTTTCGGTCCGCGGCTATGGTAACGCAGGGTCTACCGCGTGGTCATTTCAGTAAACAAAATCGAGGATCAATCAAAACAAACAAAAACAATTTCTGTGATTAGATTTGTTCCATACCATTTCGATATTAAAACATTTTTCATCAATTGTGATAAATTAGTGCATATTTTCGACAATTCGTCATTTTTCTATTTTAGAAGCATTAATTTAGCGTTAATTGTATATTTACCGACAATTTCGTCATTTCAAAGGTAAAAATCATGTCTATCAAAAAAGCCGTGCAAAAACGCAAGGGTTTTTTATCTGCGATCACTGAGTGTTATGTGTTTTCACAAACCGCGGCAACGGACGCAAAAGCGAGAAACGAGTTTCAAGTGAGGTATTCCGATTTGGATAAAACCTTCGATAAATGCATGTTGGCACATAATGATGTCATTATGATGATAGACGACTCGGACGACGAGGAGTTTAAAACGCAAGATGCGATCCTTTCAGATGCTCGTAAATATTTTTATGGGTGTAAAGGGGTTTACTCTGAAATATTTCCGGTTGAGGCTCCATCCTTTTCGCGATCATATGTTCGTCAAAACGAATCTGAAACCCCAAAACGCAAAGAGTTAGGTATTCCCATATTTCGAGGTGATAAAAAATTATGGCCAAGCTTTTTCGATCTTTTTAATAACATTATAGATCAAAATCAAAGTCTAAGTAACGTCCGAAAACTTCAATATTTATTTTCATATCTCGAGGATGAGCCTTTAAAATTGATATCAGGGATTAGCTTATCTGATCAAAATTATAAAATTGCTTACGACAAATTAGTCAATAGATATCAAAACAAGCGAGACCTCGCAAATGATGCTTTGAGCACAATTATGAACTCTACATTAAAAAACGAGTCAGCTAAAGAATTGCGTAATTTAATTGACACCTTTTCAGAATCCCTAGAAATTTTAAAATCACTTAGCTTTGACGTTGACAGTTGGGACTTTATTATTTTTTTCATTCTGTTAGAAAAATTGGATATTCCGACGCGTTCAAATTTCGAAATGAGTCACGCCAATACTAATACCGAAATTCCCACTTTTCAGTCACTTTTTCAATTTCTAGAAAAAAGATGTAAAGTTTTGGAATCACTTCCTCAATCAACAGCACCCAAAAAGGTGCCTACCTATCAAAAATCAAATTCTATGCCAAATCAGTTTGGGCAAAAGCCTACCTATAAATCACCCAATTCGCCTTTTCTAGGACTGGCTGGCACCTCAACTAATTCAAGTACGGGAATAAAATATTTCCGGTGTAATCAAGGTCACGTGCTTTCGAAATGTCAAACATTTCTTGACCTCTCGCCTTTCGAGCGCCTATCTTTCGTCACGCAGAAAAAATTATGTCTAGCGTGTTTTCATTCCTCGCATGGGGTAGACACGTGCAAATCGAAATATTCATGCAGGACTTGCAATAGTAAAAGGTACCACACTTTAACTCATATCTTAGAAACTAATAAAGAGTCTGGAGCCAAGATACTAGTCCTGTCATTCACACACCACCTGTCAATAATCTTCATGTGTCATTAAATACCTCAGGACCTTCAGGTACCTTTCTTTTTTGCACCGCCATATTAGATGTTATGAACGGTTGCGGAAATTTTCAACCTGTAAGGGCACTGCTTGATTCTGGATCACAGACAGGATTCATCAGTGAAAAGTGTATTCAGCGTCTTAATCTTCCTAGGCGAAGTTACACCACTGAAATATTCGGATTAAATCAAATGTCTTCTCTTACTTCCAAAGGGCTCGTTCAATGTCACATTAAGCCACAAGGACAGGTCAATCCTTTACTTAATTTCGAAGCAATTGTTGTTCCACAACTATGTTCTAATATGCCTACATTCACTTTGATAATCAGTGGAAACACTTGGAAAACCTTAAACTTGCCGACCCATCTTATTTTAAATCTAGACCTGTGGACCTACCCAAGTAACATTTCTTTATTTATAGCAGAAGCTAAAAGGTTGCCAGCGCCTTTCCTTAAAACCATTAGTTTCAATGTTTGGTCGCTAGCACGTTCCCATTACCCTTATATACCCCTTAGACCTCCTAAATGGGACTCCCCAATTGGTGGTGGCAACCTATGTATTAAACTCACTATAAAACCATAAGAAATAAACTCCAGCTTCGCCCTCTAGCGGTTCCACCAGTATAGAACCTTTTAAAGCCTAAAGCTATTATGCCAGGTTCTAAAAGCAACTCAGAAACGTCCTCTATCCTATTATAAAACAAGGTTTGGTAATTTGGTATCCTGGCGATTCTGTTGAATACCATAATACCTTTAGGGTAAAGAAGTTTTCCTATAAAAGCTATGGCGATATTTTAGATTCACAATGGCTATATAAAATAATTTAGGTCACAAAATTGCTAAAAATGTCAGAGTCCCAAAATTATTTTATCACATAAAAATATACCGAGTTTGTCGTTGTGTTGATGATGAAATTGTTTGCCAGATTTATTTTTCTGATAAAATCGTATCCGAAAAGCTCTCAAAACAAGCGCGCCAGCTCAGGAATGCTTTTTAATAGTTTTTTGATAACAAAATAACAAATATTTAAAATTAAAAAAAAAATCATTTACACTATTCACCATTAAAAAAGTCTGTATGGTTTACATAAATCAAAATTAAAGTAAAATTATTGTTAAAAAACACTGCTAAAACGACTAGATAAATATTTTCTCTTTACAATATTTTTTAAATAAATTTATATACGCCATTATGGTTTTATAGTGGTCACTTGGTTTTATCTGTTACTGTATCGCAACAAGAATTTTTGAGGGCATTTATGAAACCAACAAAAAAGAACAATGTAAACATAGTCAACATAACCTCACTTAAATTTTTTGTATTTGTTTTTAAAGTGTTTAAAAGCGTATAATTCAACACTTTTAAATGTTTTTTATCGTGCAATTTCGACACAGTCGAGAGGGCCAGTGCAATGATATTCGTTGTGCCTGCAGGTTGGAGGGCAACCTCTTATATTGGCCGTAAAAACAGGCCTTATCTAGGCCTCGGTGTCCTACCCAGGAGGACGGAAACTCACCAATTATTAATTATTGGGCTTTAAATAATCAATATTGCAATAGGTAGGTACCAATCTGTACCTAGGTATATCTATTATTTTTACAAGAAATACCTAAAAAAATAAAACACGAAAGTATTTACTTCCTTCTGTTAGAACCCTTAAGGAAACACGTATTATATGGCCGCCTATTTAAATAATATTTAATATACAGCTATGGGTAACTATAAATATAAAAGAATTAAGTTTACCTTTAAGCCTTCCTATAAAACCTTTTTGAAATGCCTAAAAGTAATGGCAAAAACCAAAAGTCTAAAGTTTATATTTACCACTCTTAAAAACCTTAAGGAAACTAGGTTCTATATGGCCGCCTATCTAATCATATTTACTTTTAAACTACTGGTAACTATAAAAACAAAGGGATATAAGATAACCTTTTAGCTCTATTATAAAACACTTTTGTGATGACCTAAAGTAATGAAAAAAACTAAACGACCAAAGTTTATATTTATTTCTTTTTAAAAACTTTAGGTAAAATGGTTTTATAAGACCATCTTTATAAATCAGAAATCAATAAAACCAAAAGTATCTAAAAGGAACAGAAGGAATATCCGTTTTATTATACTCCCTTTATAAATCACTTTTTGGTTGTATAACACCCCTTTAGGTAATTGGCAATATAAATTACCTTTATGTAGCTAAATTGATCCTAAAACCCATAACAGCACCCTCTAAATAGCCTAGGAACCAAATTAATAAAACCTTGAATGGTAATAATGTTACTTGGGTAGTTATTGGTTGCGAGCTATTCGCACAGATATTCAAGGAGGGCAGGGTTCTTGGACAAATAGGGCAACCTTCAGCCCTTGAAACCATCTTTGGCTGGGTCGTCATGGGTAAAGTGGACGAAGTAGGTAGTCTTACGGAACGAACCAGTTGTTTTTTAACGAGTCATTCACCTCCTTTAGAGGTCATTATCCCTTTTTGGGAAATCGAACATTTACCTAAAAAACAAATCTTATCAAAGGAAGAAAAACAAGCGGAATCAATATTTACTGCGAGTGTCGTACGACAACCGAGCGGTAGATTCATGGTAGATCTTCCGTTTAAAGATAAAATAAACCCTGATCTAGGAAATACTTATCCGCAAGCTTATCGTAGATTTTTACTTCTACAAAATAGATTACTCAAAAATCCTGATCTGTACACCGCCTATTCAGGTTTCATGCAAGACTATATCGATTCTAATCATATGAGTCTAGTTTTATCTAGTCAACCAAAAGTCGACGTATCATGTTTTTTGGCACATCATTGCGTACTAAAGCCGGAAAGCTTAAGTACAAAATTAAGGGTAGTCTGGGATTGTTCGGCCGTCACCCCAAAGAATATTAGTCTCAATGACACGTTGTTATCTGGACCGAAACTTCAAAAGGATATTGCTTCTTTACTCCTTACGTTTAGTCTTAATCCTATTGCCTACATTGCTGATATCAAACAGATGTTCCGTCAAGTCCTTATCAATCCTTATCACCGTCTTTATCATAGGATATTGTGGAGGTTTTCTCCACAGGACCCACTTTCAGTGTGGGAACTGTCACTGTCACTTTTGTCATGAGATGCTCACCTTTTCTAGCCATGCGTACATTAAATGAGCTGGCAGAGAGAGAAAAGGAACGTTTTCCTATGGCAAGTACTGTTCTAAAAACGTCAATTTACATCGACGATATCTTGGGAACTAGCCCTTCTCTTTCTGAAGCTCTTTCCCTTCAAACGGAACTCAATGATTTGTTGAAGTCGGGAGGATTTGAACTTAAAAAATGGGCAAGCAATTGTCCTGAGTTATTGGCAACATTGCCAGAATCCGATCGTCAAATGCCTCTCTCTTTTGACAAGGATGAACCACACTTTATCAAAGTTTTAGGCCTTCAATGGCATCCAAAAAACTACATTTTTTCTTATCAATGCCGAATGAAGGACAAACCCCCAACTAAACGTTCTACTTTATCTATCATAGGAACAATCTTCGATCCCTTAGGTTTTCTTTGTCCCTTGTTGCTACAAGCAAAATTTATTTTGCAACAGTTGTAGATATCGAAAATAGGCTTAGTCGCAGAACCAGATTCTTCTATCATCGAGTCTTGGAACAAACTTCGTTCTGAATTCCCGCTTCTTTCCAATTTTCAATTACCCCGACAAATCAAACTGTCAAAACCCAATACCTGTCAAATCATCGGCTTCTGTGACGCTTCAATTCGAGGTTACGCAGGCGTCATATATTTTCGTGTAGAAGAGGAAAGCAATATATCTGTTTCTCTCATATCTGCAAAATCTAGGGTCGCGCCTATAAAGTCACAAACTTTGGCTAGGCTAGAACTCCTAGGCGCATTTCTTTTAAGCGAATTAATTGACTTCGTCTTATCTAGCTATGAAGGAAAAATAACTTTTACAAATATCGTTACTTTCTGCGATTCGCAAGTCGTATTGCACTGGCTTTCATCCCCTCCTAATCGCTGGCAAACCTATGTTGGAAATCGAGTCAGTAGAATCCAAAAAATCATTCCCTCAAACTCATGGCGCTACATTCCTTCTGCTTTAAATGCAGCCGATATTGCGTCACGAGGGGCCACCCCCTCACAGCTCATTTCACATGACATGTGGTGGAACGCACCGTCGTTTTTGTGGTCTCCCGAAAACGAATGGCCCGATTTTCATAAATCAAAAATGCCGATTGATTTCGGAGATATTAATCTGGAGGAAAAGCCAAAGGTCTGTTGCAATGCGATAATTGACGTTAACTTCTTGGATCAGCTTCTTATCAAATATTTATCTATATCAAAAATTCAACGTATCATTTGTTATGTCCTTCGAATATTTAACCTTTTTCAAAACCATTCCTATCAAAAACCCACTAATCCACCGGACCAAAAAATTATTTTTGAAAATATTGTTTTTTGCAATTCAGGGACTAAAAACGCATTTTAGTCCCTCATTTTAGGGACTAAAATAGTACTTTTTATCCCGGGGACTAAAATATTTTACTCCCGGGGACTAAAATATTTTAGTCCCTTGACCCGAATTCATGGTTTTTTCAAATTTTGTATTTTTGTATTTGGGAGCATCTAAAAATAGGCCTATACACTATCAAAATAAACTACCTAGCCTAATCTATACATTCCTACGTTATTTGACATTATTATTGTTTGTTATATTGATATTCAAAATAGCGGCGCTACAGCCAACTAAATGAATCAATGATCGTGGATCTGAATCGATTTCGCTTCGCTGTTGGTTGAGGTTGATGTTTTGCAGTGGAGATCCGAAAATTGCTGGTTCGGTGTGATCAGTGCTGCTGTCTTCGTTGATTGTGGGTTCTGGAAAATTGCATACTGTTACGGTACGTGATTGGCCTTGGCTTTTATGACTCTTGACATCTGTCCTCAAGTTTTGACTGAATATTTTATCCGCCACATTTTTTTTGTTTTCGATTGATTGCTCAACATACCCTTCAGCAACGGTAGCACTCTTCCAACCACCGTGTCTTTTGAGCTGATCAATATTCGCTCCAGAATCTGCTAAAAGGAAAGCAGAGGTACGCCTGAAGCAGTGTCCTGTGTATGAAACGGCCTCTGGCAGGTTCAGGAAGGCAGCTATTTTTCGCGGGAAAAGCCCAAAAGTATTCTTTCCAACAGGTTGTGATAAACATTTGCCGTCTTTATAGCCAATGAAATATCTCGATATTGTCAAATTTGTTGGTCTCAGAGCCATGTAGGATTTACAGATTTTCACTACGTCTGTAGCGTTGCTTTCTTTGGAGTTCTTTACTATGAAGCATCGGTCAGTTTTATTTTTCGTGTTGCGAACTGTGACAACAAGATGAAAATCTTGGACTTGAACATCTTCATTCTGTAGCTGGCACAGTTCAACACCCCTGCATGCACCGGCAACTCCCATTATCAACGCCACCTGGAAAAAAAAGATTTTTTCAGTTACTAAGTAGCAATACAATTTTTTGTACAAACTACGTAACCTGATAGCAACAAATGATATTTCGAATCAGTGACGTTAACATGGTTCAAAATAATGTAAAAACAGTTCACTTTACCTTGATCATCAAATATTCTTGATTTGGTGCTTCCTGGAGGAACTGCTGGATATGATCCATGTCCAGTATTCGAGACTTCTTTGGGCGGTAGCCATCCCCATTGCTTTTCAAAAATGCCTTCAATTTTGAATATTTTCTAATGTCCAAACTTTTTTCAACGATCAGCTTTGATTTAATCATTGAATAATGTGACCAAACCGTTGAAGCCTTCAAATTTTTCGCATGATGGAAGAAATATGCAAGAAGTACCTTCTCCTGTGTAACATCAGCAACATCCTTAGCTTGACACCAATCCAGGAAATGTTTGTATTGTTTTTCATATATTTTCTCCGATTTAGCGGGCAGCAGGGCCTTCACTGCCTCTGCGGCAGCTGTATCAATACCAATATCCATTTTTTTTTACTTTTGGAAACGCACTAGCAAATCGCAGAAATCTCCACGGCGTTGTTTGTATTTTAACAGTTATTTTATGGTACCTTGACAACACCCTGACAACCAAGTATTATCCAAGGCTATCTAAGAATTATCAACTGACTTAACGTCAGAGAATGAATGGTACTTTATTGGTTGTCACATTTTATAGGCCAATCAATAGTGCAGTGGAGATGACTTTCTTTTCGAAAAATTTAATTAAAAATTTGAATGAAACTATGCCCAGAATTGCAAAAAATAGTAGATATACCACTTGACTAAAGTGTCTTTTTATCCCTCAGCGAACTGTAGCCCTCCCTGCGGTCGGGCTACAAACATTTCGCCTCGGGATAAAAAGTATCACTTTAGTCCCTGGGTATATAATGTACTATTTCCTACCACCGGTGAGATGCAATGTGCGTTATACCTTCTTATCAAACGCGTTCAAGGTTCTTGTTTTTCTGAGCCTTTTTCCGCGTTATCTAAGGATAAACCAATACCGAAACCTTTTCGAAAACTTTCACCTTTTCTTGATGAAAATAATATCATTAGAGTCGGTGGCAGATTACAAAAATCTGACCTTTTGTCTTATTCTGCAAAACACCCCGTCTTACTTTCTGGTAACCATCGTTTAACTACTCTTCTTATCGAGTCCACTCATAGACAATACCTTCATCCTGGGTTTAAAACATTACATAATCTGCTTTTACAGCAATTTTGGATATTATCTGCCAGACGGGCAATTCAAAGAACCATATCCAAGTGCTTGCAATGTTTTAGAATTAACCCTAAACCCTATAGACCGCCCATAATGAGTTCTCTTCCCGCTCATCGAATCAATCAACTTGAACCTTTTTCAAGTGTAGCTATCGACTTTTGTGGACCTTTCTTTGTGATTCCTCATCGTTACCGTGGTTGTAAAGCTTTCAAATCGTATGTCTGTGTGTTTGTCTGTACGGCCACACATTGCGTGCATTTGGAATTAACCATGGAACTGTCCACCGAACGGTTTGTAGATGCATTCCATCGATTCATTTCCAGACGTGGAAGCGTGACGCAATGCTGGTCAGATCAGGGCAGTAATTTTATAGGGTTTCGTAACCAGTTACTTGATTACGCAAGAAGTGCGTCCACCAGACTTTCTATTCGTTGGCATCTGGGACCTCTTCTCAGTCCACATTTCAATGGCCTGGCAGAAGCTGGCGTCAAAAGTTTTAAAACTCACTTTGTTCGAGTAGTCGGCGACCAGAAGTTCTCCATCATGGAAATGTCCACCCTTACATGTCGCATAGAAGCCGTACTTAATAGTCGCCCTTTATCTCCTGCGTCTTCAGACCCACACGATCTTCAACCTCTTACCCCTGAGCATTTTTTGACCCTTGAACCCCTTAATTCAGAAATTCCGGAGTCAGATTTGTCCGAGGTTCCCCTAAATTGGCTCTCGAGATGGCAACTAGTCCAAAAACTAAATAATGATTTTTGGAAACGGTATTCTGTAGAGTATTTGCATACGCTACAACAGCGACACAAGTGGGCTGATTCGTCCCCAAATATCAAATTAAATGATTTGGTTATCATAACGAGTGATCACATCCAATCACCTTTGAAATGGCCGGTCGGTCGGGTTCTCGAATTGCATCCCGGCGGAGACGGTCAAGTGCGCGTAGCGACGGTACGAGCGGCTACCGGTGTTTACAAGCGGCCAGTTGTAAAACTGTGCCTCTTGCCGAATTAAAAGTAATTTTAATTTTTTCTACCTATTACCGGGTATTACAATAGGTTTTTCTTTATTTTTATTTTTTTTGAATTTTTTGTTTGTTTGTTTTGCCTTTTTCGGGTTTTCGTTATCTCTAAATGAACTTACGATACTTATCTGTTTTCCATTCATTTATATTTATCGGTCGATCATTTTTTCTTATATCAATATCTGTCCGGTTGATATTCTAAAATTGTGTGTTTTTGAGGGCAGTTATGTTAGCTCCCGCTAAATTTCGCGGTTGTTTTTAAAATTTAAAAACCACACAATTGGATGACGGACAGAGTACATTTTCCGCGCATTGGACATGCGCACCAAGAATCAGTGTGATTCTTTTCTACCGCCTCGAGAAAATGGCGTGTTAATTTACTTTCTCCAACTATTACAAATTTCTACACTTAAAAGTGCTCGATTTTGGTGTACTGAAGCATAGAACTAGAAATTTCAGCCCTTCAGCTACGTGGTGCAATCATTCGATCAAGACAGGGGCCCTTGGAACGTGGAGAAATTGGCTGCAAACTGGTGAATGCTTTGTTTCTTATTTCCGTTGTGTGGTAACAGCAATTAACCTATGGACCTTTGATTATTTCGTGATTTCATATCAATATATTTATGTTTGTTCGCGCTTTCATTTAATAAAATATATACAGTCCACTGCAGTTATCGTTTTTCTATCTGCGGGCATACAACTAGTAGTTATTGACTTCTCTCGACAGATTAAAGACGCGCTCAAAGGTGGTGAAGTTGAAACAAAAAACCTGTACCTGATAAAAGTATAGCATACTGTTTAATATTGCACGATCAACTTATGAAATACAACCCTCTGACCAATACCGTAAGGGTAGTTTAAAGAAAAAAAATGTTTATTTTGGATGTGTAAGGTTGCCAGTACAAAGACACTTATTTTGTATGTAACGAAATAGCTATTTTAAACACCTCGCTAATAAATATTTTTAGAAAATTATCTCTCGTCTTCGACTCGGGATAATTTTCAAAATATTCATTAGGTCGAAAAATGTGTGCCTTTTTGACTTTGATATTACAATTTGCAGTTATGTGAGCTTTTGTTTTTTTTTTTGACAATAGCCGAATAGTGCGACTAGTTTTTTAAGCATAGACTAATGGTATGAAGGTAATTTTGTATGAGGAGGAGTTTGGATGGGGTTTTTAAAGCAAAGCCGAATAGTACGAGTGCTTTTGTTGACTTTGATATTACAATGTACAGTTATTTGAGCTTTTGTTTGTGCAGGTGCGTGGGTCCTTGTTTTTTTTTACCCATAGCCGAATAGTGCGAGTAGTTTTTTAAGCATAGGCCAATAAATAGTATGAAGGTAATTTACGAACAATTTTTTTTTGTATAAAGTATTAGGGGTTCATATTTATTTTATAAAAAAACACTAACCTCTTTAAAAAAACGAGTAAAAATTATGAAGTTTTGTGTCTGTCTATCTGTACTAACTTAACGTGCGTAACTCAAAATCCTCTTGCCCGATTTTAATGAAATTTGGTACCTAGGCTGGGTCTTGTGTCAAGATGATCCCATTTAAAAATAAACAATATCCACCAAACACAAGGCAAATAGAAGGGTGGGGGGTAGATTTTAAAAAATAAAGTTTATGTGAAAATATGGTGTGTGTGTGTGATATCAAATGAAAGGTAATTAAGTCTGGAGCTTAACAAAATACATTTTAGTTTATTTAAAAAAAACGGGTGGGGTACATTTCCAAAACTTAGATTTTAAGTAAAAATATGCCATGTGTAATATCCATCGAAAGGAAATTGAGTCCGGAGTTAAACAAAATACATTATAGTTTTTTAAGTAGTAGATTTTAATAATAAGAGTTTAAGTCAAACATGGCTTTCTTAATATCAAACGAAAGGTAATTGAGAGTGTAGTTGAATGAAATATATTTCAGTTTTTAGTTATATCAGCTCTCATGTACACTATAACTATAGTACCTAGTGTAGGAGTTTAGGTGCCCCTATATTGGTAGAGTATTTTTAGAGATAACGTTGAAAAAGTGTTATTTGGGTGTATTTTGATCTATCCTAGCAATATTGGCGTGATGTCTGTCTGTCTGTGTGTGTGTGTCCGTAACACGATAGCTCCTAAACTGTTGAACCGATTTTCTTAAAATTTTCAGGTAAAATAGTGTTCGACATTCTAACGAGCTGATTAGGTTTTCGTCAAATTTATCATTACTAATGACAGTTTATTGATCGTTAAAAAAAATAAAAAAGACTAACTTTTTAGCGGAGTGTCGCATTAATATGCGGTTTTCGGAAAAATTGAGAAACACAACACAAAATTTCAGTATCCATTGAAAATAAACTAATTTTACCATATTAACCCCAATTTGTTATATTCTATTAATCCTCCTAGTGCAATAATGCAAGATACTTAAAAAGTTAACAAAATTCCTAATTGTTCCTTTTTACTAAAGTTGTTTGGTTTAATGATAGAGTACAAAAGAGTAAAGTAAAGAACTGAAATCAAAACTATCTCAATTTATAACATGATGATTGTTTGTGTTCCAGTCAGCTTGACGTTTAAAGTCGTGATGCAGACAGATGGACTTTATGGGTAACTTAACCATATGATGCCAACCTCGTTAGTATGGGTTTTTAAAATCGCTATTTCGTTACATACAAAATGAGTGTCTTTGTACTGGAAACCTTACACATCCAAAATAAACATTTTTTTCTTTAAACTATCCTTACGGTATTGGTCAGAGGGTTGTATTTCATAAGTTGATCGTGCAATATTTAACAGTATTCTATACTTTTATCAGGTACAGGTTTTTGTTTCAACTGCACCACCTGTGAGCGCGTCTTTAATCTGTCGAGAGAAGTCAATAACTACTAGTGGAGAATAGGATTTTTAAACTTAGAAAGATTAGCTCTTATATTTCAATGCAAAACTGTCAAAAAACGGTCTGACATTATTATTGCATGACTTTAGTTCAATAAGTTCCTAATAACGCTCTGCAAATCATAAGCAACATACCAAAGTCAATTTTAAAACATAGACTTTTATTTATCTATAATTAAAGTCGACAGTATTTATTTTGATTCGTAATAGTATACCAAATCCTTATGTTGAAAGATGAGCTATCATATTCCAATGAAAAACTGTCAAAATACGGTCTGACACTAAGATTGCATGACTTTATGCCAATAAGTCCCTAATAGCACACTGCAATATTTTTAGTGTATATATTTCTAAGTATAGCTTTAAATTATTCTTATTTTTTAATATTCTTGGAATTTTTTAAAAATATTTGTTAATATTCATATTAAACGAAAAAATGCCTTTAGCCGGTTGTATTTAAAGGACCAACCTACCAGGTAGAAAGTATGGATGGTGAACCAATACGAAATGCTTTTTATGAATGAGAACTTTAAAAAACTAAAACACACGGAATTTATGTAGTAGAAAAATTTTGAAGAAAAACACGAATAATAATAAGGAGCAATATTTTGTTAAATGGCTGGGGTTCTCCGACAAATTTAATTCTTAGATAGCCGCCCAGTACGATGTTGTTGTTATAATGTATTTTTCTATATTTGTATGTATCATAGCTAATGAAACTAATATAATTTATAAATATGTATTGTGTTTGCCTCCTAAGTTAAATAAAACAAAATTGTTTGCAAAAAATGTGTGTTTATTATTTATATTATATACTATTCATTCTACAACATTGTTTATTGTTATTTAGATTGAAAGATAAAAAATGCTTAAGAGTATACTTCATTACACTAATAATCAACAAATTCACATGAATTTTCACTAAAGCTGGAATCTTCTTCTTCCTCGCTAAGCTCCCCCTCTTCTTCTTCATTGACATGTGCTTGTGGATTTAAGTATTCTGCAAAACATATCTCAATATTGTTAACATAATCTTGTAATCCAAAATCATTTAATTCCACACAAAACGCATCGTGAGTCATAAATCCAACAATGTATCGAGCAGCTGCCCATGCCGCTGTATAAAATTTATCTGCGTCTTCATGATTAATTGGATCACAATTCAAAACTCTTTCAAGTTCTGGATTAAAATTTTGATGTAGATCTAAAAGATATCTTTCTAAATCACCTTCCATCTTATAAAACTTCTTTGATGTGAATTTTAATAATATAATGTCACTTTACAGCATTCCAAATTCAAATAGAGCTTTACTGTTTTTCAAACTTGTAGCGGCTTGTCCCAAATATGTTAAGGTATAGTTTTCACCACTACTCTTCTTGTTGACTGCTTTCACAAAATCACTTTCTATCATTTTAAGAATGCGTTTGGGCAAAAATACTTTAAATGTATTAGTCTCATTAAACAGCGTCACCAAAATTGATTTTCCAAATTGTGTATTAACTATACGCATTTTCTTGATTAGGTAAGGACTGCTGATTTGTAGAGAACCAATGGATTTTAATTCGACTATTTGGTCATTATTTATTTCAGAGTTAATTTGTTGAAGCATGTTTTTTGTAATATTCATAATGCTGCTTTAAACGAATTATTTCACTGTAACAACAACAACAACACTTTGAAATTTTAAATAAAATTTGCTTTTACTAAAACGAAGCTCTTAAATGATAATGCTTGCTGTGTGGCCAAGATCGGCCTTTAAAGACAACCCGCGTAACCCCCACTCTTGCACAATATATTTGGTGTGGACTTAAACTTGTCTTGACTTGTCGGTTGAAAAATTTAGGCGCAAGACCATTCATTGTCGAAGTCAATAATACCTTTTGCAGATGCATACAAAGCATAATGAATGAACACCTGGTGTAATTAGTACCAAGAGAATGCAATCTTTACTTAAACTTGTCTTGACTTGTTTGGTAATAAATTTGGACTCAAGGGTTGATTTTATCAACTTAGACACATTTCAAAATAGCTTAGTTGGTTTCGGTAAAAGTGCAAAAAAGGTTGATTCTGCTTAAAGATCTTAATAATAGGCACTTATTGGAATGAGGCCATGCAATGACAATGACGAATTATTGTTGCAGTATTTTGACAGATTTACATTGCAGGTTGACAGTTGTTCTTTCATAATTGATATACCAAAGTCGAATTTAAAACCAAGACGTTTATTTATCTATAATTAAAGTCGACAGTATTTATTTCGGTTCGTATAGTAAAACCTTATGTTGAAAGATTAGCTCTCATATTCCAATGCAAAACTGCCAAAATACGGCCTGACAATATTATTGCATGACTTTATGCCAATAAGTCCCTAATAACGCACTGCGATGCTTTTAGTGCATATATTTTTAAGCAGACCTTTAAATTATTGTTATTTTTTAATGTTCTTGGTATGAAGAAGAGCATAAATAATAATAAGGAGCAATATTATGTTAAATGGCTTTGATTCTCCGAAAAATGTAATGTTTTTTTGTCGCGCCGTCTGTCTGTGTGTGTGTTTGTATGTCTGTCTGTCTGTCTGTCTGTCTGTCTGTAACGAGCAACGTGCATAACCCAAAAACAGCTTGCTTGATTTAAGTGAAATTTGGTACCTGGGCGGGGTTTTGTGTCGAGTTTAAGTTAAAACATGGCTTGTGTGGTATACGATCTTTACTTAAACTTGTCTTGATTTGTTGGGTAGCAAATATAATATACTATATATCTTTGTGTTTCAGATGATTTTGAAACATTTTTGTCGCGTCGTCTGTCTGTGTGTGTTTGTATGTCTGTCTGTCTGTCTGTACCGACCAACGTGCATAACCCAAAAACAGCTTGCTTGATTTGAGTGAAATTTGGTACCTGGGCTGGGTTTTGTGTCGAGTTTAAGTTAAAACATGGCTTGTGTGGTATCAAACGAAATGTAATTGAGTCAGGTGTTGAATAAAATATATTTCAGTTTTTAGTTATATTAGCTCACACGTATACTATTGTGTGTGTGTTTATATGTCTGTCTGTCTGTCTGTCTCTTAACCCAAAAACAGCTTGCTTGATTTGAGTGAAATTTGGTACCTCGGCTGGGTTTTGTGTCGAGTTTAAGTTGAAACATGGCTTGTGTGGTATCAAACGAAATGTAATTGAGTCTGGAGTTGAATAAAATATATTTCAGTTTTTAGTTATATTGGCTCACACATATACTATAACTATAGTAAGTGTGAGCTTAGGTGCCCATATACTGGCAGAGTATTTTTTCCAACAATGCATCTTCATGATTAATTGGATCACAAATTACAACATTCCAAACTTTGATAAAGCATAATGAATTGAAACACCTATTGTAATTAGTACCAAGAGAATATGATCTTTACTTAAACTTGTCTCGATTTTTTGGGTGGTAAATATAATACCTCTCAGACTATAAGCCTCTGCATACAAAAATAAAACATCGGGTATGAATCACACACATCCCACTCTTTTACAATATATGCGATCTTGACTCAAACTTGTCTTGACTTGAAAATTTTTGGGCTCAAGGCCATTTATTGTCGAAATCAATAATACCTTTTGCAGCTGCATACAAAGCATAATGAATGAATGCCTGGTGTAATTAGTAACAAGAGAATGCAATCTTTACTTAGACTTGTCCTGACTTGTTGAGTAAAAAATATTATACCTCTCAGACTATAAGCCTCTGCATACAAAAATATAACACCCTTTGTTGTGAAATATATCAACTTTGACTCATTAATGTGTAATGAATGGTCGGCTTTGAAGTATTGATTTTAGCTCAAGGCAATTCTCAGGGTCAAACAAAAGACCACCCGCGTTGTTCGCCTCCACATACAAAAGACAAAGAGCCACTCACACCTGCACACCTGCACACAAAAGACAAAGACACACACACCTTTTGCAGCTGCATCCAAAGCATAATGAATGAACGCGTGGTGTAATTAGTAACAAGAGAATACGATCTTTACTTAGACTTGTCTTGACTTGTTGGGTAATAAATTTTGACTCAAGGCCATTCATTGTCCATGTCAATAAAACACCCTTTGTTGTTTGCCTCCACATACAAAAGAGAAAGAGCCACTCACACCTGCACACAAAAGACAAAGACACACATAAATTTACATATCAATATTAAAAGACCACCCACAGTGCATTCAATTTCAGAGCTAAGCTCTGTACACAAAAGATAATGGCCTTCGCAAATATACGATATCATATCAAAGCCAAAAAACCACCCACGCTATTCGGCTATGGTAAAAAAGACAAAGAGCCACTCACACCTGCATACAAAAGACAAAGACACACATAACTGCAAATTGTAATATCAAAGTCAAAAAAGCACTTACACTATTGGCCTATGCTCTAAAAACCCCGTCCAAACTCCTCCTCATACAAGATTACCTTCATACTATTGACCTTTGCCCAAAAAACTAGTCGCGCTGTTCGACTATTGTCAAAACACAAAAGCCCCCATAACTGCAAATTGTAATATCAAGGTCAAAAAAACTCTCGCACTATAAAGCTATGCTCTAAAAAGGACCCGCACAATAAAGCTATTGTTAAAAAGACAATGACCCTTCGCCCATTGTTAAAAAGATACCTGCATACAAAAGAAAAATAGAACAATAGGAATTCTCGGAAATGACGTCATTCCACCACATTTTTGGTCCAGAATAGACATGTATCTACTACTTACATAATAGCGCCGGTACAAAATAGTACCGGTGCAAAATAGTGCCGGTACAAAATAGCGCAAAAAATTGAAAAAACAAGTTAAACCAGCTGACCTGGCTACTTTTTGAAAAAATTGTAACATATTTTTTTTGTTTTTATCTATAAATTAGTTTTTGAAAAAACTAGTTCTTAAAATTATTTTCAAAAATATAGGTATATTTTTTTTGTATTTTTTAAAATAAATTAGTTGTTTGAATAACTACTTATTGAAAATGCATTTTTTATTCTGAAAAACCATTTTTTTTGTGGCAACATTTTTTTTGCAAAATGTTGGTGGTCCAGACACCGGTTAGAACATATTTGCGATGAATTGGCCACGGTTAGGTTTAACACAGATTTTGATCTCCCAACAAGAGGCAAGAGAGCTATAATTTAGGAAAAAATAAGTTTAGTTCGATTTCGATTTCCACGGCAAATTATCCCCCCGGCAAATCGGCCCACGGCGAATCGGTTGCGGTGAATCGGCCGCGGCAGATTTTTCCCTACCCAATTAGATTGATTATTCCCCCTGTCATTTTATGTTTAAGCCAAACAACGCATTTCAACATCAAAAATTGAAAAAATTGCTTAAAAGCTCAATTACAATATTAATAATTATTTTGCGCAGTTAGGAAATAATCTTAAGCAGAGATGTAACTGTGAAAAAATTTCGGGTGCTGGTGACAGTGACGAATCGAGGGGGCCAGAGGGGCCTGGGCACCCTCATCTCCCTGACATAGACCTTTTTCAGTTCTAGGGAAGAAAATGTTATCATGTTAAATGCATCAACTGCAAGTTTTAACAAAATTTACCCGCAACAGCAACTTAAATTTTTTCATAAACTTTATTCCATAAACTTTTCCCTGCTCAGGGCAATACCTAGAAAAACATTTCGGGGGTGATGGGGGAAAAGTTTCAATAAAAATGTGCGTATTGTGCAATTTTTTTTGTCATATTTGTGTTGCTGATGAATCTGTTTTAACACACTTTATTAGCTATTTCGGGGGGAATCATCCCCGTTGATCCCCTCCAGGAAAGGCCTTAAGCCTGCGACGCATTTTATTTTTATACTTGTAAATTCAATTTCAGAGCTAAGAATTACTAGAAAAAGCAAGGAAAATAAATATTTTTGTTTTTGCTTCATCCTTGGCCTTTTCCCTCCCGAAATCCTAAATCCGCCACTGGAGAGGGGGAAAGGACTGAAAAGTTTCAAATAAAATTTTAGAAAATTTTCCCACTGTGCAATTTTCTTGTTATTTGTGCCGCTGAGAAACCTCTTTATCAATCATTTCGAGGGGGATTGTTCCCCTTGATCCACTTCCTATATACAACCTTGTATTTTAAGTAATTTGTATATTAGAAATCACTGTAGTGTAAAAACCCTCGTTAGTTTAGTTATTTTGAGGGATTCTTAGTTTTGTCGGGATCTACGACTCTTAGTTTCAGGACATTTGTTGGATCGGAGGTTACGATAAAAATGCCTATCAGAATGTCACCGAAGAAGGTTGGTGCAGCAATTTTTTACACCATTGAATTTAATACCACATAAAAGAGATCTTTAAGAC
Source organism: Aspidapion aeneum (assembly GCA_963576565.1). Taxonomy (NCBI): domain Eukaryota; kingdom Metazoa; phylum Arthropoda; class Insecta; order Coleoptera; family Brentidae; genus Aspidapion; species Aspidapion aeneum. The sequence goes on along the minus strand of OY755041.1, from coordinate 76,328,109 downwards.
AGAGGGTATATTTCAACGACTAGTCCGAATTCGGGCTCCGAAGAGTCCCTAGATGGGTGGAATTTTTCCCAGTACTGTTGAGTTGATTGACCCAATTCATATGTAATCAACGCAGAGAAGAAATTTGCAAGAGCATCTTGTCAATTTTAATGATTTTTTTAAGTCGTCCAGGGACATTTTTGACCCTACATTCGGATTAAGCGTCGAAAAATACATAAGTAGGAATCTCATGGTCGTCTGTCTTACGGATACTTTTTTGTGGGGGGTTGTGTTATTTCATGCACAAAATTAGACTTACCCTTTAATATATTTTGTTTTTGAAGAAAATATTTCAAAAACTGATTACAAAGGGTTTGTAAAAGTCATTAAGGTTAAGATACCATTTGTGGCCACCAACCCATTCGTGGCCACTTTGATTAATGTTACTAAAATAAGATTGTGGAAATGAATTGTTTTTTGTGTAATATTGGGTAAAACATTTTTGGCCACTTTACATAATAAGTTTATAAAACAAGTGACCAAAACATAGTCTTTTTACGCTTGGCGTGTTTATGCACAAGTGCTTTTCAGAAATTGTATGCAATATTTTTTTATACCATTAGGAACAGAAAACCAAAAGGAAATCACTTAATAGTTTAAATACTGTAAAGTAGGTTAAAGTAATATATTAAGTAGTACAGTGAAACCTCTCCTTGCGGACACCTCTATTAAGCGGACACTCCCTTTTGGCGGACAAATTTGTTGGAACCAAGCTTTTGCCTATGTCTTTACATGTAAAATTCCCTCCTATAATAACTCTACACTCTAATAACCGGACGCGGACAATTTTTTCTGGTTAAAAAATTCTGAAACCTCCCTTAACCGGACGCGAACTTCCGAAAACGGGACGGAGCGCTGCACAACATGGGCATAAATATTATGTAGTATGTTGGCAACAATGCACTATGCAGCAGGAGAATTACCTCTTTCCGTTTTAATGCGGAGATGAAATACATCTGTCGTATTTACAACATTATTTTATTCGATGGGACTGCTGTTTTTATTATTCAGTTGGGTAATAATAGATCTCTTTGAAATGGCGCCTAGTAAAAAACTTTATGTGGAAAAATGGAAGTTGTTAACGTTTCGAAGAAGGAACATCTATCAGCACGAAAGATGGCCGAAAATCTCAAACAGCGAAAATTGTTAATAAATATATATCAATATTTCGCAGTTCCCTCTCTTAAGCGGACACCTCCAATAAGCGGACGAAATCGACGGAACCGTGAGTGTCCGCTTATGAGAGGTTTCACTGTATATTTGAAGAAAAAGCTGCAACCTAACACCCAAAGCTTAACTCCAATGAAAAATGAAAAACAATGAATTCTCCGTTTTAGGAAAAAGGTAATTAATCTTGATGAATTCACTTTTAGTGGGACCTACCTAATTACAAACTGTAAAAAAATTTGACACCTGTCACTTTAAAACAAAATAACGGCTATAGTTCGAAAATTTTGTTTTTCTTCGATATTTCCTTTAATTTTTGTGCGATATTAGTTTTGAAAGATTCCTATTAAGGTTATTGACCAGGTCATTATACCACTAAAAATCAAGATGGCGCTTAATATGTCAAAAATAAACGAGACCTTAGTATCCAATAGATAAATTAAATTATTCCAAAAAAAATCTGGATTTTATCAAGAATAAGCCAACCTTTATAAGTATTTATTAAAAGTTACAATTTAAAATTTAAGATGGCGGCCGACGCTTAGATAAAAAAATTATGTTTTCATGCTTGTTTGACGGACCAGTGTTGCCGTGTAGAATATCAATTTATACTAAGTTCTATAATAAATGAGATGTCTATTTATAATTCCAAATTGCGGTGTTAAAAATATAAAAACAACAGCATTTTTATGGTATAATAAATTTTTTTATCAAAATATGTAATTTTATAATACTCTAGGTTATATTTAAATTTTAACGTCGAAAAATGTTTCAATTCATTTACTTTTTAATGAAAACAACGGAAAAGTAAAAACAAAGAATTTTTGTTTATTTTTCAAAAGTTAACGAAAAAAAACATACAAAACAAGACATCTCGTAATTAAAAAGAGAGGTTTTTTAAAAATATCAAAAAAGCGCCAAGAAGCAATTTTCCTATGAATAAAATATCTGTACAGATTATTGAGTTCACTGGGGTGATGCGCATATCGAATTTTCTGCAACACACCGCTCGATTAACTGGCGGATTTTTTTCGGTTGACCTCCGAACCTTGGCGGTTCCGTTAGCGGGCATTTATGTCGCACATGTGTCCCCATATCTCTCTGAGAAATATAATCCCGAGACGAGAAGATATTGTCTGCAGAAACGCCTTTGATTCGACCTTAAATACCAGAAACATTTCAAAAGTTCTTCATGATCGTGTCCATTGGGTTAGCTCTCGTTAATTGTACCCAGCTTAAGTTTCAGTTGACTCACAATTTCACACGCTGTGGGAATCTGGAGAAGTGGTTCGGTTTCCAAGTTTCCGGCATATTATCTGCATATTTACTCAAAAAGAACTATTTTTTGTAGAATAGAATCTATTTTCTTATATATATAAAGTAAATGTTTTTTCGGTTGGATTTCTTTTAAAAAATAATAAATTTTTCTCAAATAGTGTTTGCCTGCGCCACACTTTTTTGAATTTTTGTTATAGTAGTTTTTTCATATTGCAATTTTTTCCTTTATCTTGGGGTGTGCTAAGCCATCTCAGACCCCTTCTGTATTAGTGTCTTTCGCATTCGCTAGGTATGAAACCTAGAGCTGAAGCTCCCCCAAAATGGCCTGGCTAGTTGCGTTGGGTTAGTGGGAAAGTATTAGAAATATTCAAAAAATGTTTAGAAAAATCATTAAAAGGAACAAGAATAGTCCATTGAATATCTAAAGACGTAGATCTTCTCAGAATTTCGTGTGTAGTAGACTTACTCAGGTACTTGATTTTTGCAGTGGCTTTTTATCTCTGAAGGGTCAAGGATAAAAGTACAGTTTTAATATCTAAAGTGCATAAAACGAATTCTCGTTCATAGGGTGCACAAAAAACAATTGTACGAGATGTTTGTTTATAAATGAGGGGCATCAATTTGTCCCTTTGCCTCATGCAACTAAAAAGTTAGGCACGGAGTAGGGGGATGCCCGGGGGTTGGCGAAAAGTAGGGCATTTCATGTGCGTAGTCGGCAGGCCTAGAGCCTACCCCACACTACTACTACTAAGCACGTCCCTGAAAGGAAGAAAGACATTTCGTTACAGTTCAACCAGACCATGCTATTCGTCCCCTCATGAACTTCAGGTTCAGGTTTGGTTTTCTTGGCTCGGTCTCAACAGAGAAACCATCAGCCATGAACTTAGTTTTCTTGGTTCGCTGTACGATTGAATAAATAGGTTTCACCCTTAGAGTAATAAAAACATTTTATTACTCTAAGGTTTCACCTAATTTTTTATTCTTTGTATTTTGTAGTCGGTTTGATTGACTGTAGTCAGGCAAGCCACGCTGCGGATGTAAATGCCTTTTTCCGAAACACCGGTGTCCGTGGTTGACTTTTCCCCTTTAAAGTTGTCTTTTGTACTTTGTTAATTCATTGTTTTGGGTTTCGAACCGACCGACGCCGGTCGTGGAGACAGCGATAGCATGGTCTGGTTGAACTGGAGAAATGTATTTGTTCCTCATAGATCGGTGGACGTTTTCGTCCCGCCATGGACTTGAATTGAATAGGTTTTACCTATTTTTTCATTCTTTTTTATTTAAATCATTTATTGTTTTAAAAGAAGAATCAAAATGTTTTCATGCAAGAAAGTTTTTTTCAAGAAATAAGCCAATATGAATTTCTTGGAATGAAAAAAAAAATTATTATGAAAAATGATTTGAATGTAATATTCTGAGAAAAAAATTATATTCTTTTGAAAGGAATATTGTCTTTTCCATAGGAAAGCAGTTTTTGTTTTAAACCAATACCATTTGCTTTGATTTTATTATTTTTTTCTATGTGCGTGTGAGATATTTGTTACGTCTTGGAAAATATATCATTAGGATCTTTCGTGATATTTGGGATCTTTTTATCCTACACCCGTATTCGAAATTTCTTCTTGCACAAAGAAAGACTTCTTATATACGTCACGATGCACATAACTTTGATGCCAATAGTGATGTTTTTTGGTTTTCTCTTTTTTGTCTTTTGGTACGACATGGTCAATACTGTTTATATATAAACCTGACAAAATTTAAAGGGACCTTCTTGGCGAGAATACCTGCATTGTTGTGGTCGTCTGTCCGGCACGGTGACCCCTATTTTTATGCCGAATAAATTTTTTTGGAGACAGAATCCATGCAGGCATGTGTTAGGTATTCGCAAGTTTTTACATCCTGTACCGCGTCACCCAACGATAAAAGTTTTATTGAAATTCAGGAAAAAAACCCGCAGTTTTCTTACAACGCGCTTGCGAATGTAAGTACTGGCCATTTTTTAAAATAATCTTAATATATTATGCAGTGGCGGTGGTAAGTTGTAAAGCGGGGGGCGCAAATGGCTTAAGGGTGGGGGTAATGGATTTTTCAAGCAGCACTTAATTGAACTTGAATATTCGTTTTACCTAACAATGCAAATCCAGTGCAAGAATTTATATTTTCTCTGGAAGACTTTCTTATTTTCTCAGGAAGATGGTGCAAGTCTTTCGCACCCGTTCGTGCCTAATTAGGGTCAATTCTTGATGCCGCATTATGAAACAATACACACGGAAAAATAGTACAACAGGTTGGTTAAATTTCACGGGCCTACCCAGTTCTTTAATTTTGATTTTATCTTCCAAAGAAGGACTGGAAAAATTGCTTTTAATAATATTACTGACGCAATTCATTATCAAGGTCGATCAAAAAAAATGTGCGGTAAATTATAACACGACTAAAAAAACAAAAAAAATTGAATAAGGGACAAAACTACCGTATTATCATGTTATATCAGGGCTATTAAAACGGACGGGCCACGATCCTCCACTTGGTTGACGTCACATCGGGGGCTGATTTTTTTTTTGATCACGTCACGTTACCAGCTGTTGTCTTTAAAATATTGAAGTTGGAATGACTGATCGTGAATATTTGATTTGTTTTAAAATAAAGTCAGTTTTGAGATTGTTTTTACAATATTCTTGCAGAACAATTTTTTGAAATATATAGTAATCCTTAATTTTTCAAAACCGCTTCATTAGCTCACACAAAAATTAAATTTAAAGCAGAAGCGAATGTGACCAACACAGATGGCAAAGTCAAATACATGTCAACTATAACAGTTGGCATGCGATAAATGGCGGGTAATTTGAATTCAAAATAAGGAATGCTAAATTTTGAAGATTTTAACATTTTAATCATCTTGCATCCTTACAAAAGTCTGGTGGAATATCGGGATGCTGTCTGAGAATATTTCACTGACATTTCGCGGAAATCTATAGTGTCACTTTGAAAATATCTTAAAAAAACCTCTGACCTCCCATAAGACCTAATTTAAAAGTCAGTCCCCCGAGAACAGCTGATTTTTTCAGGGTCGTGGCCTCTATTTTTTTGTTGGCCTTGGTTATATTAATCACAATGGCCGCGGACCGAACCTCGATATTCTGTGGACTGGCTGCAAGATAATTGCGGCTTTCTTTACATTAAAACAGCGGTATGATCCCCTCCGCTCCCACCTCGTTTCCATCGAAACGCGGGCCGCGAGATACTTGCGCCGCAAGCCTTGCGGCCCGAGAAAACCGAGCGGCTACCGATTCATCAATTCGTACTTATTTGTGTCGGCAGGCGGTCAGAGGCAGTGTCAGAGCTGAACTTCTTCAGTCAAGGTTTGCGTCGAGACGAAAGGCAAAATGATAGAATAAGCAAATACATAATTAAATAAAACAAATTTTTTAATTAAGACTTATTTTTGTATTTTTGAGGAAGGGCGCGCAACCATGCGGATTTAAAGAGCAGTCGCCACCCATATTATGGCTAAACAAGCATTGTTTCATAAGAACACCTTCTCAAACTCAATTCATAAGAACACCTTCTCAAACTCCTACAGCGTAAGCCACAAATCTACACTATAGTTCGTTATGTTATTCAACACGAGTTTTCACAAAAACTATTACATTAATAAGTTTCTTATGTGTGATTGTAATAAAACAGAGATTTTTAGTATTTTGAGTAATTGTTCACGCACAAGCATTTTCCTTAATTTTAAGTTTTTTCATATTTTTAATTCCTCCGGCCCATTTCCTTCTTACCCGCAACTGTCTAAATACAAGGTGGGGACTTTAACTGGCGCAAATTCGCTACAGCTTCAGGTTAAAAAATGCGGATAAAACGCAAAAACACGTCGATTGAGATTTTTTGTAAGCTTTCCGGTCATAGCAAAAAAATTTTTTTTTCACTTCCTTTAGAGGGTAAAACTCACCCCGCCTTTATTTTTTTCAATGGGATGATACCACTTCTGGCACCTTGTTGGAAAGGTCTTTCCAAAATAAAATTGATTGTGCCATTTTTTTTATTGTAACTCTTATGCTATTTTCTAGCGTGAAAAAATAATTTGATTCATTGCAGCCTTACCTACCTATACTTTCCTTTTTTTTTCCGAGTCCATTTTTTATAATAAAAAGTCCAAACTGAGACTGTACCTTAGAATACTTTTGTAAGCATTAGAAGAACTTTTTGATATGAAATAATTTTTTCACGCTAGAAAATTACCATTTGGTAAAAATGAAAAAAAAAAACGGCACAATCAATTTTCGTTTGGAAAGACCTTTGCAACAAGGTGCCACAAGTGGTATCATCCCATTAAAAAAAAATGAAGTCGGGGTGAGTTTTACCCTCTAAAGGGGGTGAAAAAAATCTTTTTTTGCTATGACCGGAAAGCTTACAAAAAAACTTAATCGAGGTGTTTATGCGTTTTATCCGCATTTTTCAACCTGAAGCTGTAGCGAATTTGCGCCAGTTAAAGTCCCCACCCTATATATTTGGGCACATTGAACGCAATGCGCAGGGTCAAGATACATTCAACATGTGCAATTTTTCCGGTGTTTTAAACTAAAGCTAATGACTACACCACCAACTTGATAATGGTGGTGCTGTGATCTAGTGACCTTACTGTGAACAGGGCCCTGCAGAGACGAAGCAAGAAAATTGGCTCTGTAAGTCTCCTAGAAATAAGCAGTTGTAAATTTTTTTAAACGAACTTATAGCATAAGTTTCACCCTTACGTTCCGATCAATGTTACGCAGTTACTTCTTACCATACAGTCCGCTCTTCTTACTTGCTGCGTGAACAGGTATTAAATAAGTTTTTTTGCGCCCTCGCGTACATATTCAGTAAAAGGTCTTTCACTAAATTATGTATAATAATACTGTACAATTTCTCAAAGAACTCATTAATATTGTTTTAATAGTTTTCCCCCAAAAAGGAAGCCATGTTGAGAACTTTATTGTTGATTCCTGGCTTACGTTGTAAGGGTTGACTAAAGAGGGAACCAAAAAGTTTGTTTAATTCTCCGCTGTATAACATATTAAAATTATAAAAAAAAATCACCAAGCGCAGATTTAAGGGGGGTAACGTGGTAATTACCCCCCCCCCATCGAACAAAAAATATGCACTTATTGTTATTAATTAAAGGGAAAATAGGCAAATTACCCCCCTTAGAAAAAATAATATATTACAAATAATTTTTTCGTCGTCGAATGCTATTACCGCCCCTAGATTTTCACCCAGATCCGCGCTTGAATTTCACTGGTGCACAGAAAACTGCGAGGATGTTTGGTTCTTGTCCTTAAAGTTTATTCAGTACCTGTATAACTCCTTTTTGTGTTTATTTCTATTTAAACTGTCCTTATTTTTCCAGTAGACGGTTTTATACGGTTTCATTTGAAAGAAGATGAACACTGGAGTACAAGCCACTTTATTTTATTTAGTTTCACTTAGAAGGCTTTTTTGACAAAGATAGGTGTTATTGATGGTAGGGGGGGTTTAGCCGTAGGTGCGGCAAGTAGGCCAGAGCCTTATTCAAAGCCCCAGGTCAATCCGCTAACCAAGTTTCTTCAGTTTCATTTGATTTCCAGGTAGCTCGTTGGGCTTTCCTGTTCTCTCAAAGTTCAGTATGTGAGCCCATTTGAGCAAGTGCGTGGGCCTTACATTCAACCACAAGGTGCCTTAATGACTCTTTTTTCAGCTACAGGCTGGGCAGAAAGGGTTGTTTCCGACTGCTGTACGTGTGTTATCTTGACCGGTTGTATCCAGTTCCAGTTAATTATATGGTACGTGTTTTCGTATCGGTCAGGAAACCATCCAAGTTTGGTTGCTTTTGGTTGATCTACGATTTCTCTGGTCTTTCTGCAACCTGTTTTTTTTGTTTGAAACTTGTAGACAATGGAAAGTATAAACAAAATTTCGGACTTTCATTATTGGTGGTTTGGATTGACAAGCTATTGGTCGGTTCAAAAAATCTTAGTTCAACTTATCTTACTAACTAAGGCCGTAAAAGGAACCATAAGTTGAACATTTTTATTTTGAGCAGCCAAACTAAGATATTATCTTTAAATAAAACAAAAAAAAACAGTTTTGCCTAAGTTTCTTTATTAAAACTTGATAATATAAAAAAATCTACTTTTTTAATTAATTTAATCGTGTCTCTAGCAACCATCGAATAAAAAATTTTTGTTATTTCTATTAAATATTAAACTAGTACTTGTATTTTTCAACAATAGTGCTAGGAATTGTGGGTTTTGAATGGTTTCCGTGGCAAATTGTAATGTCCACTACTTTCATGTTAGAGAGTAAAAATTCTTCCAAGGTTTTCTCTTCTGGAAATCTGTCAAATGGGTAGTTCATTGGACGCGCATCAGGATAAAGTTGATCCTGGAATTAAAGAAAGAAAATGTTTAGGTTACAGGTACTGGTATAATTCGTTTTAATAGGGACTTATTCCAAGAAAGACAGGCAATAATAGTGCCGGGTACTATTCTGACAGTTTTCTATTGAAAACTGACAGTTGATCCTTCAAAATTGACATACGAAACTCGAGTTTATAAATCCATTCGTTTATTTTCCATTAATAGTGGCGGCACTATTAATTCCGGCTCTTATAATGCACAAAGGCCTAATTTTGAAAGAAGACAGCTGTTCTTATAATGCGAAACTGTCAGAATAGTGCCCGGCAAAATTACTACCTGGCTTTATTGCAATAAATCCCTAATATTATTTTATAGAACACAATTAATAATTAATTTCTATAAAATCTCAAAGCATGTTACATGACGCCTAGTATCAGCCGATTTTTAGCTTGAATTGGTTACTTAATGGGTAAATATCGCAGTTTTTTTCGGTTAAAGCGGCATCGTCACGTCACCGTACCGCCACTGTACCGTCAAATATTCTTTCTTCACGTGCGTATATACCAAAATACTTGGGCTCCTCTCTTAGTGTGTTCGCAGATTCTTTGGGACGGCATCGGCATTTTGTTGTCGAGTTTTCAATCACGAATCATTTCAATGCGTGTTTTGTTTTTCCGTGGATCGTAGAATGTTCGTTGAAACGAATTTGGCCAGCGGCACACATAAGGAGCGCGAGCGGCGCACGTACGGCCAAGGGCGGATCCAGAGGTGCTTCTCGGGGGGGTGACATTCTCTGTTGGTAAAAAACGGTATATATTTTTTTAAGCAGCATTTTATTGAATTAGTCAGTGGTTGTAATTTCGATGATAATAACAATAGACACTTTCATGCGCCGCAGGCAAAAATTTAAAATTTTCATTAGCAAAAACATTACTTTTTACTCATTTTTTGTATATTCAAAAAAATCTCGGGGGGGGCAAGTGCCCCTAGTGACCCCCCCCCCTGGATCCGCCACTGCATACGGCGCGCGAGCTGCGCACACGCGCACGTTTGCGAAGCAGTTTGGAGTATATGCACTTTTACATTAAAATCAATTTACATCACAGTGTAACGGCACCGTAAAGAATGTTATTTATAAGAATAGGGTAAAAAAGGATCTCTTTTTCTTTGCCCGAATCAGTATCAGTATCGACTTCCATTAACCTACGTGGAACGGATAGCTACGGCACACGTAGGGTATCGCTGGCCCTAACACATCCAAACCAAGTCGAAGGTCAAGTTCTGCCGGCGAAAACAAAATGGTTGTAACTGCATTTCACACGAAACTGAGATAATCCTTTAAAGTAAGAGTTGCCATTAATAGTTCAATGAATAGAGGCCAAAATAGGGGGGTTACCCTACAAAAGGTCCGGTAGTTCTGAATTTTGGATATATTGTTAAGCTCAGGAGGGTAGTTAAAAATCTGAGTTTTCGTCACCCCTACCCCTGTGCTCCCTCCGCCATCTTGAAAAAACCATTAAAAATTGGGACTTTTTTTAGTTTTTTTTCTTTAATTTCGTTCCAGTACACTAAATCGCAAAAAGAGTTATATGAAATTTTTTAGAGGATATAATTATCTACAATTGTGTGGTACCACTGTGTTCTGCCAGCAGTAGTAACGGAGCTAGGTAATTTCCAAAAATGACTAAAATCACGTGCTTGGGCAAATTTTCAGATTTTTTCTACTTTAGACGGCATAAGCTCCGAAATACTTTGTTCTAGGGTAAAAGTTCTAAGAACATATCTTGTAGAGAATTTTATCAGCCACAAAATCCATTCTTTAAATGCTTTTTTAAATATTGTAATGGACTGGGAGTAACTTTTAACTTAAAGTAAGTAAGTTAGAAAATAATAATTTTTTTAAATTTAGTGCTTTAAACGGCACGTTTTTTATTTATTTTAATTTTTTTGTGTAAATTTAGTGACGTACAAAAAGGTAAGAGAGCTTAGGGGTCAAACACCTCCTTAAACTAACCACCTCTTCAAAAACCCCTCCAGACCCCCCAAAATCTAACATATTTAGATTTTCTCAAATTTTCTCAAAGAATACGCTTCTAAGAGAAAAATATGTAAGATACTTTATTGTAGACAATGAAATTTCCTTTTGAAAAAGGTACAACTCGATGGGGGTCAACTATTTATAAACTCTTCAGCGGCGTCCGTTAATTGAAGTAATTTAAAAAAGTAAAAAAATATCCATGTTTTTTCCATGATTTATTCGATTTTTTTTTAAATTAAGGCTTATAGAACAAAATATGTTATACATTATTGTAGCAAATAAAATAAAAAAGCAAATAAAAGCACCGTTGAAAAGAGAATTTTACTGTCAATAAAGTGCATCATAGCATTTTTTTTAAAAGTAGGCTTAGTTTTTGAAAAAATTAGATAAAACTTGTAACAAAAATATTTTAATTTGTGATTTTTTAAAATTGGTTAAATTTACGGGCGCCTCTGAATTTATAACCATGAAACCAATCCGACTTTCTTGTACAGCATTTTAAAGGAAATTTTATTTGCTACAATAATGTATAACACATTTTGTTCTATAAACCTTGGTTTAAAGAAAAATCGAATAAATCATGAAAAAAACATGGATATTTTTTTACTTTTTTAAATTACTTCAATTAACGGTGCCGCTGAAGAGTTTATAAATAGTTGACTTCCATCAAGTTGTACCTTTTTCAAAAGGAAATTTCATTGTCTACAATAGCATGATGGCGCCTCCAGGATCAAAATATTCCGGAGGTAAAATACCCGACCACTCGGATCTCCGGGCGTCGGGTGATCTTGGGGGTCCTTCATGCAAAGATATTAAAACAAGACCAAAAACTCAACTCAGAATTGATTTTAGCAATATAAGAGGATTAAGTACCAACATGAATTCAGTTCACCAACATCTTGAAGAACAAAGACCTGACATCCTTGTTCTCACTGAAACTAAAATCAGTTCTGCAACACCTACTGTGAACTATCTTTATCCCGGCTATGACCTACACCACCGATTTCGACATAATTTTGGGATCTGTGTGTACATTAAAAATGACCTTTCATGTCATCGAGAGGAGAAGCTAGAACCAGCGAACCTCGATATCATATGGCTGAAATTCACCTCAAAGTCATCGACCAAGTTTATTTGCTGCCTCTACCGACCGCCAATTATCCGAAAACTGTGATAGTATACAGTCCAACTATCCACATGCGGAAATTGTTTTTTTAGGCGATTTCAACGTCCACAATATACCCTGGCTAAAACACCACAACAAAACAGATAATGAAGGCAGGGAAGCAGAAGCTTTTGCCATAAGTTGTGGTCTAACGCAGCTTTGCGATGAACCTACCCGTATCTCAGAAAGGGGTGAATTTTCAGCGCTTTTAGACTTGTTCCTAACTACAAATCCTGACTTGTACACAATTCAAGTAGATCCCCCACTTGGTTCATCCGATCATAAACTTATAAGAACAAAATGCGAAATGTTCATACCGCCAAGCCAACAATCACTTCCTCGTAAAATGTGGCACTATAAATCGGCAAAATGGAATGACCTTAAACAGTTTTACCTGGATTTTCCATGGCAAGAGGTTTGCTTTAAAACAGCTGATCCCACTATTTGCTGTAATGAAATAACAAAAGTAATCTTATCTGGAATGGATGCATATATCCCACATACAATAAAACGCAGAGCTAATGCAAAACCTTGGTTCAACAGCCAGTGTCAAACGGCTGTACAGAAAAAACACAGAGCATATAACCTTTGGAAACGACAACAAACCGCTCAAAACCACACAGAATTTATAGAAGCCAGAAATAGTTGCAAAATTACTATTGACGCCGCCAAAGAAACATACAATCAAAGAATAAAAAACAGGTTGCTGAATTGTCCAAGTAGTTCTAGGTCCTTTTGGTCTCTTGCAAAAGCCGTTGGATCAAACTTCACCAAGTCATCCATACCACCACTTAAAGATAAAAATACTCACTTAGCCACAACATCAGAGGAAAAAGCCAATATGCTGGCCAAAATCTTTTCCTCCAACTCAAACCTAACAGTGCCAAATGGAAAAACTCCACCGTTCATTGAAAGGGTTTCCCACAGTATGCCAGAGGTACCCTTTTGTCACAGAGAAATACGAAAATCCCTTAAAAAGTTGGATACAAACAAAGCAATGGGTCCAGATGGCATTCCCGCGATAGTACTCAAAAATTGTGCTAGCGAACTCACCCCAACTTTCGCAAAATTATTCAATTTATCTTATAGGCAAGGAGTATATCCATCATCATGGAAGTCTGCCGCAGTACAACCCATTCCAAAGAAAGGAAAAAAAACAGATCCGTTAAACTATAGACCAATTGCTCTACTTCCGGTGATATCAAAAGTAATGGAAAGAGTTGTGAACAATCACCTAACCAAGTACTTGGAAAAGTACAAAATTATCAACGACAAGCAACACGGATTTCGAAAATATAGGTCAACTGGCGATTTACTTACATACGTCACTCACTTATGGCAAAAAGCGATTGAGTTGCGAGGTGAAACAAGAACAATTGCAGTAGTGTAGTAGTGTGGGTTCTAATGCAATTGGTAAGCATGCCATCCACTTCTCCGAAGTGGATGACCTGCTGCTGAAGAAGTGAACTTGGTATGACTTTCGGGCAAAAGAAGCGTACAAGAAGCTGTCAGCAATGACGTAACAACCAGAGGCTGTTGAAAGGCCCTAATGAGTTAGGTGCCAATGCGAGAGTAGTTAAAATGAGGTGGTTTTTTTAGTAAGCTAGCCGCTTCACTTGCTTAGCCTGGGCTGTTGAAAGGCCCTATTGGTCAATGAGGGAGTAGATAAAATGGAGTGTTTTTTTGTTAGTAAGATAGCTACTTCACCAGCTTCGCCTGGTCTAGGTAAGGCCTTAGCTGTTGAAAGGCCCTATTGGCAATGAGTTAGGTGCCAGCCAGTAAGATAGCCACTTCACTCGCTTAGCCTGGGCTAGGTAAGTCCTAATGTGAAAAAGGCCTTGGTTGTTGGTTAAAAAATAAAATAATTTCTAGAAATATTTGTTAGAATTAATCGGGATAGCCTGTTATTTTCTCTGTGTGTTAAAAATAAAATAATTTTTAAAAATATTTGTTTAACTTAATCAGGATTGTCTGTGTATCTCTTATCATTGTTTATGCAGTTATAGGATAACCTTATGACCCGCACACGTTCCTATTTTATCTAATACAGCTGGTTATTTATGCTATACAGGATGTCTCAAAGTAAATAATTCTTAAATAAAAACTAAAAGTATGTTTTAATTATATATTTTTATTCATATATATCATATAAACCACACTCATCTCGACCATCAAATTTAAAAATAATTGATTGAAGATGTTTTTTCACGTCATAGTTTGGATATATTTTTGTATATTCCAGCGCTGCCTCTGTTAATTTACGTTTCCATATTTTAGGTAATAATGGGTATAATGTTGGTAGTTTTTCCTCAATGATGTACCTGCATGAATCAAACCCAAAATATATCCATTCTGCTAACCATTTATAAATATTTTCATAACTTTTCTCTTCTAAAAGTCCTTCTAGTTCAAAGTCAATTTTAGTTGACCAATAATTATATTGAAAGTCCATCTTAAAGTGTTCTAAATTTTAATTTATGATCTAACTGTCATAGCTCTTGCTGAACGAATGAATGAAGTGTTGGTTAAAAAGATGTTAAGGCAAAAGTTGTTTGTGATGTTTAACACCACGTGACCAATGTATGATATAATAGTGATATGTGTTTGTATTGCATCACCTACCTATTATGTGACGTAATCCGTGGCTGTTGTTCAAGTTGGAAGGACCCAAGAAATAATGTGTACCTATTATTGTGTTGTTACCTAACACGGTTTAAAATTGACAGGATAGCCAACAAAAAGACCTCACTAGCTTAGCCTGGTATGTTTGAATGTAAAACAGGTGTTAGTTGATTAATAATAATAATAATAATAATTATTGTCTCTGTTTGTTAAAAAATAAAATCATTTTTAAAAATATTTCTTTGAATTTTTTGATGTGCATTTTCCTATATGTATCCCTTTGCACTGTTTATGTAGTTAAATGATAACCTTATGACCCCTCACATGTTTTTGTTTTATCTACTTAGCAAGGAGGAAAAGTAATATGATGCAATACGTAATGCAGTTGGTTATTTATATGGTGTGCAATTGTCGTAATATTTGAAAAAAATTGCAATTTTTAATTTTTTATTTTATAAAAAGGGTCGCAATGATGGTCAAGAATATTGCAAAAACGTATTGAATGTTAATATTTCAGAACAACTAAAACCGCATCAAAATAATTATTAATTTTAGTATCTATTGGAAAAAACCCACAAACAAAGGCTAAAAGCCTCCCTCAAAAAGTGCCAAAAGGCATATTAAAATAAAATAATAATAAGGGCATATAATGAAAGATCGCTATCAGCTGGGGGTAGCAAAGCTACTTTTTACGCTATGTGCGCATGTTTTGCATTGACAGTTTCCAAGAAAGACGCATTTCGGTGTACTGCGCAAATCTCATTTGGTCCTTAATAGTTTTTCACTAATTTCTCAGCACCTAATGAACCGATTCGAGAAATTCTTTTTGTATTAGATTGATATGTTTAACTTGTATTAAATTTAAAGAAGCAATAGATCACCCAAAAGGGCCTTAATAGTTTTTTGACTACTTTCTCAGCACCTACTAAACCGATTCAAGAAATTCTTTTTGTATTGCATTGGTGTGGCTTAGCTTGTACTAATTCTTAAGGAGATCTAAATCAAAGGTCTTTATATTTTCCACTAATTTCTCAACATCTATTGAACCGATTCGAGAAATTCTTTTTTTTTATATTGGATTGATATGTCTAACTTGTATGCATTTTTAAAAAGACAAAGTTCGATCAAAATGTTTTTGTTTGTTTTGCAGGACAGATTTCAAAAATTGTTCTTTTATTAGATTCACAAAAATAAATGAGAAAATAGGAATGTAGTTTAGCAGACAATCAAAAGGATATTAATAAATAAACACACACACTAACCTATTATAAGTATTATAATGCATTACGTTTTTCATATACAATTGTAGAAATTTAATAAACAAGCAGTTGTTAAGATAAAAGTAGGAATCCTCTAACCTTAGTATTAAAGGTTAGTTACGAAACAAAAAATTGATCTTGTTTAATTTTATTCTTACCCATTTAAACTTTTGTGACTTTGCACAATAGGAATCAAATAGGTTATTGTCTTTTTTACAATATTTATAAAAATGGTAACAGGACTAGCTACTTAAATAACTTAAAATGTAGACCCAATAAGCATTTAAAAATAGTCTATTTTGTTAACAGTATATTTTAAATAGTTCACAAAATTAAGATTTACAATAATTATTAACATTTTCTTATTTGTTTTAACCTTACCCAGCACTCTCTAAGATCACATCTGAGTCCGAAGATGTCCGAAAGCTAGCGAAGACTTACAAATACCGAATAGAGTAGGTACAACAACTAAGACGTGTGCTGTATAAATTATCGCAATGGACTGAATAAGCATCGTAGATTTTTGGTCTAACAAAATGTATAGACAAAAGTAATTTAGGTTTTTTGATAGCTATTGAGTAAGTACATTAATATCTATACATATGTGAAATATGTTTGTGGTGTTTTATACTAGATTAAATGTCATATAAACGGCAGTAAACTAACTTTACAGGTTTCCTCAGGGTAGTGTAAAAAGGGTCTTATTACCTAAAAATAGTCACTTTTAACGTAAATTATGGCTTATCTGATAGAAATAAATATACTAGCCATTGAGTAGGTACATTAATATTTATATATATTTTATGCTAGATTAAATACCATATGAATGACAGGAAACTAACTTTACAGGTCGGTCTCCTCAGGTTACTGTAAAAAGGGTCTTAATAACTAAAAATATTATAGCTCTGGTTAAATGGTTAGATTAACAAAATGTTGGATAAAAAAGCATTAAGACTAATACTATACTAGTGTAGTTTAGTGTGACACACCTCTTTTTTAAACAAGTTTAGTAAATTTTTGGTATTTGGTTAGAAGAGTTATCTATATCTATTACAAATAGAATGATACAAACACGAAAAAGCCAATGTAATATGTTTTTCCTAATTTCTCAACATATATTGAACCGATTTAAGAAATTATTTTTGTATGTAATTGGTGCTGGATTCACATTTTGTTGATATCACAACTTTAAATAGACCGATTTGAAAAAAAAAATTGTATTGAATTGGAGGATTTAAATATTGTTTTTTAAGTCGAATTTTTTGGTTCAAAAATAAATGAGAAGAGAAAATTATTTAATATTAATAATATATTATTTTAATATGCAATCCAAAGGACATTATTATATAAACACACCCTAGGAAAAGTTGTTTACCTATAAGTTTAATTCTTGTTTGTTACCTATTTATTATTATGTTAGATTTGATTTTAAAAATTAAATTCGAACTAACACTTTAATTTAAAATAAAGCAAAGAAACTTTAATTTAAAATAAAGCAAAAAGCTTTAATTTAAAATAAAGCAAAATCATTTTTGTTAATGAGATAATTTAACTAACTACCTATGTTACTACTAAAGAAATTATTATTAACATTTTCTTCTTTGTTTAAACTTTAGACAAAATCCTTCAAGATTTAACATCCGAAGATGCCTGAATGTTAACGAAGATTTACGATTACCTTAGGAAATCTGGTTTAATGTTTGAAATTAAGAATAAGAATTTTAAGTTATTTAAGTAGCTAGTCCTGTTACGATTTTTATAAATATTGTAAAAAAGACAATAACCTATTTGATTCCTATTGTGCAAAGTCACAAAAGTTTAAATGGGTAAGAATAAAATTAAACAAGATCAATTTTTTGTTTCGTAACTAACCTTTAATACTAAGGTTAGAGGATTCCTACTTTTATCTTAACAACTGCTTGTTTATTAAATTTCTACAATTGTATATGAAAAACGTAATGCATTATAATACTTATAATAGGTTAGTGTGTGTGTTTATTTATTAATATCCTTTTGATTGTCTGCTAAACTACATTCCTATTTTCTCATTTATTTTTGTGAATCTAATAAAAGAACAATTTTTGAAATCTGTCCTGCAAAACAAACAAAAACATTTTGATCGAACTTTGTCTTTTTAAAAATGCATACAAGTTAGACATATCAATCCAATATAAAAAAAAAGAATTTCTCGAATCGGTTCAATAGATGTTGAGAAATTAGTGGAAAATATAAAGACCTTTGATTTAGATCTCCTTAAGAATTAGTACAAGCTAAGCCACACCAATGCAATACAAAAAGAATTTCTTGAATCGGTTTAGTAGGTGCTGAGAAAGTAGTCAAAAAACTATTAAGGCCCTTTTGGGTGATCTATTGCTTCTTTAAATTTAATACAAGTTAAACATATCAATCTAATACAAAAAGAATTTCTCGAATCGGTTCATTAGGTGCTGAGAAATTAGTGAAAAACTATTAAGGACCAAATGAGATTTGCGCAGTACACCGAAATGCGTCTTTCTTGGAAACTGTCAATGCAAAACATGCGCACATAGCGTAAAAAGTAGCTTTGCTACCCCCAGCTGATAGCGATCTTTCATTATATGCCCTTATTATTATTTTATTTTAATATGCCTTTTGGCACTTTTTGAGGGAGGCTTTTAGCCTTTGTTTGTGGGTTTTTTCCAATAGATACTAAAATTAATAATTATTTTGATGCGGTTTTAGTTGTTCTGAAATATTAACATTCAATACGTTTTTGCAATATTCTTGACCATCATTGCGACCCTTTTTATAAAATAAAAAATTAAAAATTGCAATTTTTTTCAAATATTACGACAATTGCACACCATATAAATAACCAACTGCATTACGTATTGCATCATATTACTTTTCCTCCTTGCTAAGTAGATAAAACAAAAACATGTGAGGGGTCATAAGGTTATCATTTAACTACATAAACAGTGCAAAGGGATACATATAGGAAAATGCACATCAAAAAATTCAAAGAAATATTTTTAAAAATGATTTTATTTTTTAACAAACAGAGACAATAATTATTATTATTATTATTATTAATCAACTAACACCTGTTTTACATTCAAACATACCAGGCTAAGCTAGTGAGGTCTTTTTGTTGGCTATCCTGTCAATTTTAAACCGTGTTAGGTAACAACACAATAATAGGTACACATTATTTCTTGGGTCCTTCCAACTTGAACAACAGCCACGGATTACGTCACATAATAGGTAGGTGATGCAATACAAACACATATCACTATTATATCATACATTGGTCACGTGGTGTTAAACATCACAAACAACTTTTGCCTTAACATCTTTTTAACCAACACTTCATTCATTCGTTCAGCAAGAGCTATGACAGTTAGATCATAAATTAAAATTTAGAACACTTTAAGATGGACTTTCAATATAATTATTGGTCAACTAAAATTGACTTTGAACTAGAAGGACTTTTAGAAGAGAAAAGTTATGAAAATATTTATAAATGGTTAGCAGAATGGATATATTTTGGGTTTGATTCATGCAGGTACATCATTGAGGAAAAACTACCAACATTATACCCATTATTACCTAAAATATGGAAACGTAAATTAACAGAGGCAGCGCTGGAATATACAAAAATATATCCAAACTATGACGTGAAAAAACATCTTCAATCAATTATTTTTAAATTTGATGGTCGAGATGAGTGTGGTTTATATGATATATATGAATAAAAATATATAATTAAAACATACTTTTAGTTTTTATTTAAGAATTATTTACTTTGAGACATCCTGTATAGCATAAATAACCAGCTGTATTAGATAAAATAGGAACGTGTGCGGGTCATAAGGTTATCCTATAACTGCATAAACAATGATAAGAGATACACAGACAATCCTGATTAAGTTAAACAAATATTTTTAAAAATTATTTTATTTTTAACACACAGAGAAAATAACAGGCTATCCCGATTAATTCTAACAAATATTTCTAGAAATTATTTTATTTTTTAACCAACAACCAAGGCCTTTTTCACATTAGGACTTACCTAGCCCAGGCTAAGCGAGTGAAGTGGCTATCTTACTGGCTGGCACCTAACTCATTGCCAATAGGGCCTTTCAACAGCTAAGGCCTTACCTAGACCAGGCGAAGCTAGTGAAGTAGCTATCTTACTAACAAAAAAACACTCCATTTCATCTACTCCCTCATTGACCAATAGGGCCTTTCAACAGCCCAGGCTAAGCAAGTGAAGCGGCTAGCTTACTAAAAAAACCACCTCATTTTACCTACTCTCGCATTGGCACCTAACTCATTAGGGCCTTTCAACAGCCTCTGGTTGTTACGTCATTGCTGACAGCTTCTTGTACGCTTCTTTTGCCCGAAGGTCATACCAAGTTCACTTCTTCAGCAGCAGGTCATCCACTTCGGAGAAGTGGATGGCATGCTTACCAATTGCATTAGAACCCACACTACTACACTACTAATTGCCTTAGATATATCTAAAGCATTCGATAAAGTCTGGCATGAAAATCTGCTCAACAAGCTCAAAGCAACGGGATTGTCGCCGAGACTTTGCACTTGGTTTGAAAGTTACCTTAAGGATAGATCCATTTATGTTGCACTGGATGGCCGGAACTCCAACTCTTACCAAATAAATGCTGGTGTGCCACAGGGAGCAATCCTTTCGCCAACACTTTTTCTGATTTACATAAATGACCTCATAGATAAAACAGTAAATCCACTTTATTGCTTTGCAGATGATGGCAATGTAGTCTCCTCAGTCATACCACCCATATGTCTCTCCGCACGTGAATTCCATTACCTTAGACTAACTGAAATATCACAGATAAATAACGACTTGGAGATAATAGAGGACTGGGGCAACAAAAACCTTGTACAGTTCAACGCGCAGAAAGACCAGCACCGGTGAGCCAAACATCATGCTATCTGGAAGTGCTGTCGCATTGCAGAGCCAGTTGAACATCTTAGGAGTCCTGCAGAGACCAACATGTCTTGGCACAGTCACGTGGCAGTTATAGCTAAAAGGGCGTCCCAAAAGCTTGGGGTGCTATTTCGTACAAGACATCTGTATACACCAAGCCAACTGCTGACACTCTACAAAGCCCAGATTCGACCAACTATGGAGTACTGCTCACATATATGGAGTGCGGCACCCAAACATACCTTAATGCTTTTGAACACCGTGCAAAAACGAGCTATCAAGCTGATCAATGACCCCGCACTTACCCGTAGCTTGGATAGTCTCGAACATCGAAGAACTGTGGGCGATCTATCTCTCTTCTACAGGTATTATCACGGAAAATGCTCTGAAGAGTTGGCACGTATGATCCCCCCGGGAGTAGCACCTACTAGGCGAACACGTCAAACAGACGGTAACCATCAATTTATTGTCAAAATAGAGGCACCAAGAACCTCATTATATCAGAATTCATATCTCTGGAGAACAGCATCGCTGTGGAATAAACTCCCTGCGACAGTTTTCCCTGCAGGTTACAACCTGAACCGTTTCAAAACCAACACACACCAACATTTTGGCGCACTTGCCGCTTCTCGAGCGTGATAGGGATCTCCTTGCGAGTGCGCATACCCGTAAAAAAAAAAAAAGTATATTACACATTTTTTTCTTAGAAGCGTATTTTTTGAGAAAATTTGAGAAAACCTAAATATGTTAGATTTTGGGAGGTCTGGGGGGGTTTTTGAAGAGGCGGTTAGTTTAAGGAGGTATTTGACCCCTAAGCTCTCTTACCTTTTTGTACGTCACTAAATTTACACAAAAAAATAATAATAAATAAAAAACGTACCGTTTAAAGCACTAAATTAAAAAAAATGATTATTTTCTAACTTACTTACTTTAAGTTAAAAGTTACTCCCACTCCATTACAATATTTAAAAATACATTTAAAGAATGGATTTTGTAGCTGATAAAATTCTTTACAAGATATGATCTTAGGACTTTTACCCTAGAACAAAGTATTTCGGAGCTTATGCCGTCTAAAGTAGAAAAAATCTGAAAATTTGCCCAAGCACGTGATTTTAGCAATTTTTGGAAATTACCTAGCTCCGTTACTGCTGCTCGCAGAACAAACCTGGTACCACCCAGTTGTAGATAATTATATCCTCTAAAAAATTCCATATAACTCTTTTTGCGATTTAGTGTACTGGAACAAATTTACAGGCAAAAAACTACAAAAAGTGCCAATTTTTGATGGTTTTTTCAAGATGGCGGTGGAAGCACAGGGGTGGGGGTGACGAAAACTCAGATTTTTAACTACCCTTTCGACCTTAATAACATATCCAAAATTCAAAACTACCGGACCTTTTGTAGGGTAAAACTCCTCTATTCATTGTACTATAAATGTAACACTGTTGACACTGTAAATTTGACAGTCACAATAAATATTTGACAGTCACAATAAATCTATATGGTTTTTAAGTTTTGAGGACAAATTGATCAACTAGAAGTTCAAAATGCCAGTAACTCAATTTTCTGCAGTTACTCCCAGTTTGCTTTGGTCTTCAATCTTCTTTTTAACTTTTTGTACCTAATAACGTATTAGAATTTGTTACGGATAATAATCAGTGTGCAAAAATATAGCTGTTTTTTACCCTAATATTTGACGTATCGTTGACCGTATGATGACGTAGTGGTGCAGATACGTATAGTATGATTTAATTGGTGTACTGTGGTATGAATCGCGCCGAATTGTTTAATATGTTATATCCCCTCTACTATCCAAGAAATATAAACAAATGATTTGACCGCTATATTAAATTTTTTAAGCAATCTCTCAATAATTGTCCTCAAAGCCTTATGGAATTCTCTTATAAAGCTCTCCCATTTTGTTTTAACACCAAAAATTAGAAATTATGGATAAGATCACAATAGATAAGGAATCGTGAATTACCTAAAAAATATGACCTCAAAGCCTTTTACCAAAAGACAAAGAAAAACCCAGGTCCAAAAGTGGTAAATATCATATCGCACATGCCCTTCGAAACCATTGTCAAAGTCAAAATGTTATTTTTACAGGAGAAGCAAAACAAAATTCCGTTTTGTCCTGAGCAAAACAAAATTCCGTTTGGTTCTGACAGGTATCCGATTGTGTAAGTAAGTAAGCATATGCGATATGTAAATCAGCTGATGTTTACCATCACAAAAACTTTGGTTAGGGAACATTCTTAAATTACGTAAAGCATAAATTTGAGATTTTTGCATGACCTCCCGTCCCCCTTAATAAATAATTTTCAAGAAAAAATACATTAAAAAACATTGCGGGTAAACGGGCCTACAGACACGCGAATATTTCTAGAGATAAGTACGCGCGTACAAGTTTGCCCATACTAATCTCTTCGTGTGTAGACAATATCCGCCTAAAATAATTTTGGTTCGCGCGCACGATGCTCGCGTACATATCTCTCGGTGTCTAGGCAAAACGCATAGATAATATCCGTGCGGTTCGTGTTTCTGCTTAGAATGTTTAATTTTATCTTCGAGTGTGTAGGCAATTCCACCAAACGTACATGTACGCAGAGATTAGTATGCGCGTACTAATCTCAAGAAATGTTCGCGTGTCTGTAGGCCCCTTAAAGCAAGGCAAAACTCCCCCTTCCCCTTTTGGGCATTACGTAATTTAAGAACACTCCCTTAGAAATGGTAAGTTAAAATCATTTGACGCTAATAATATTTTTTTTGAGTTTGTGTAAGGGTAACATTAAACTGACAAAATATTCCAGGTAGCCAGTCTCCTAGCAATAAAGTATTTGGTGTGTTATCACGGTAACTGTAATAAAAGTCGCAAAGTTTTTCTTATATTTTGTAATAATAAAAGATATAGTTAAATAATTACCCGTAGTCCACAATAAGAGTGGGCTTGTTTACAAAGATCACCAGACTCTGTCTCGGTAGCTAGAGACATGGTAGTGTTTGTTAGAACGTCTTGCTCTATGTTGGAAAACATCACGAAGAGTTGGAAAGCTACGCCGGATTCATTACCTTTTGGTATCAAGTAATTATGAGGCCAACCACAGCCACAGTAATTGAATTTGAATAATCCGTCTATGTCGTTAATATTAGGTCTAAAATTATTAAAATTGTTTTTGAACCAAAGTATTTGTATACTAGTACTGAGACCCATCCTATTGGATCAATTCGAGTCAAGCGTGAAAATGCACACAAGACCCAATGGCAAAGCCGGGAATCGAACCCGAATTGCCCGAACGGCAAGCGGCGGCGTAGTGACCTGCTATTCCACGGAGACCAATCCCAGCCTAAAATTAGTAAAGAGCTATAAAAAATAAATGGATAAATTACTTTCCTAGCTAACCTATTAGCACACTTCAGCGCTGAAATCATTTTTATGTAAATATCTCAAAAACTAAAGCTCTTATGAAGCTTTGTTGAAATTATTAAGCACAATATTTTATACTATAAATACAAAAAACATTTTTTAAATTATTTAATTGTCAAAAAACTGTCATTACCATTAATGGATTTTGACCAAAATCTAATCAGCTCGTAAGTGTCGAAGATTATTTCAGCTGAAAATTTTATGAAAGTCGGTTTAACGGTTTAGGAGCTATCATGTTACGGACAGACATACACATACACTCATACACACACACACACACACAGACAGACATCACGAGGATTTTGCTAAGATACACGGTAAAAAATTTTGTCTACAATGAAAACACGTTCTGATCTTGAATAAATTGTTTTACCCTAAAACTATTTGTTTTGAATTAAAATATTTCTTTTTAGTTCAACGCAGCGTTTAATCTTGAAATGAGACTTTATTTTTCTTCTTTAACTGTTTTGTTTCAGTATACTCCATTTTGTAACAAAGCAAATTGTCTTCATATAAGTAATATTTTGCTTTCAGAGAAAACGGTGCCTAAGATTAATTCAGTTCCAATTTATAATAAAACTTTTTCTGTTTCACATTAAAATAAAGAGGAAATACATTTTTTGTGCAATATCAAGAAAATATTCTCTTGGTGAATAGGAAAGCACAAATTATTTTACTTCAAAGCAATCTGCTTTGATCTATCAATCAATCAAAAAATTTATAGAACCAAAAACGTCGAACAGTCAGTTATGAAGATTCTTAAAGTAGTTGTTCTTCTGGATGACCATTATTGCGTTTTAATTGGAGGCCCTAAAAACATTTTGACAGTTGTTTTACACCAAATATATCAGCGAAATGTATACAGGGTCCCTTGTTTTAATCTAACTTAATAAGTATAAATACTTTAGTTAGCTAGTCAACGACAATAGATCTAATATCTACAAACACTGACCAAGACCTACCTGTTAGTTTGAAGATCTCTAAAGGCTTGACTGAGGGTAATCGTTACAGAAGAATTTTCTGAAAACCGTGTGATTTTATTGACGCCTTTAGTTAAATTGACAACAAACTTATCCAATTCTATAAACATTTCTTTTTGTTCATCCAATGGCAAAGTGTGTCCAGACTCGTTGTATTTTGGAGCAATAAATATTCTACAAGTGGCTTGGCGTGAGGCGTTGCTCGTAACCTTAAAATTAATTTGAATTATGACAATAAAAACTAGAGGTTTTCTTGTAATTATAATTTTTATTAAAATCTATTACACCTAATATTTTATTAAACAAATTCTTTCTGGGCTCACATTAGGGTATTATGACTTCAGTAAAATTTTGTGGTTTTGCAGGGACGTAAATATTTTATCAAAAACAGTGACAAAAAAATAAACCCCATATCATTATTTTGGAACAACTTTCTACAACTTTTTTTCGTTGGCCTATGCTATTTATTATGGTAAACAGCTGTCAAAAAGTGTTCTCAAAAATTATGATATGGAGATTATGAATGAACGTAACTGCATATTCATTAGCTAATTATTTCTCAAATAACCAGTGTTAATCAGAAATAAAATTTAGGGCTTCCATTGTTTTTATTTATTTTAGTAAATTAAACAATCTAGTCTCTAGGATACTACTTATACTACTTAGTGTGTAGTCATGTGTGACGGACCGCCCCCTTTTTTAATCCTAAGACGCCTGCCTTCCTTAAGGAGTGGTTTCCATATATTTGGTATGTCCGTGCTTGGTTGACT
Source organism: Aspidapion aeneum (assembly GCA_963576565.1). NCBI lineage: Eukaryota > Metazoa > Arthropoda > Insecta > Coleoptera > Brentidae > Aspidapion > Aspidapion aeneum. The sequence goes on along the minus strand of OY755041.1, from coordinate 76,302,039 downwards.
GAAAACTTCTTTCTTCTGCATTATAAACGCAGCTTCAATAAACTTTCGTTTTCGCCAATGCGACTCCTTATGCAAAACTTTAGCTTCCCACCACTGAATCCTGTGATCATTTGACCATGAATGATCCGCTAAACCGGATTTTTCAATATCCCCTAATTGGGTACTTTTTAGTAGCTCATTTACTCTAGCCTGAAGAGGGCGTTTTGTTTCACCTACATATAATTTACCACACTCACATGGGATTTGGTAAATACGTTCCTTATTATTTAAGGGATTTTCTGGTTTTGTTTTAGTTACAAAACTCCTTATCGTATTTTCCGATGAAAAAACTGTTTTTATATTATAGTGCTTGGCTATTCGTCTTATGTTTTCTGAAATCCCTTGAACATATGGAATGTTAATAACACCCAACGGATTATTACTTTGAGAATTTGTTACATTTGGTTTGTTTTCAATTTTAGAAATCGTTGAGTTTATTAATTTCTCGGAATAACCATTCTGTTGTAAGTCCTGCTTAATGTTGTTAATTTCTGTGGTTAATTCTTCATTATTACTACAAATATTTACGGCTCTTAGATACAAATTTCTTATAACTCCTTGATTTGTAGGAACAGAATGGTTGGACTTAAAATTTAGGTACTGTCCCGTGTGTGTAGGTTTCCTCTATACAGTGGTTTGGATGTCTATGTCTACCCGCTTGACAAGAACATCCAAAAAGTTAAGGCCGAATCTTTTTCAATTTCCATGGTGCATCTGATTGTTGGTCGAATACCGTTCAGATGGTGTAGAAAATTCTGTAGTTCGTCATCATTTTCCGGCCATATAATAAATGTGTCACCTATGTATCGTAGCCATAGTTTTGGTTTGACTCTTGCTGTGCTGATCGCATGGTCCTCGAACCACTCCCTATAGATGTTTGCTACCACTGGCGAAAGAGACGAAACCATTGGAAGTCCATCATTTTGTGCGAAAAAATTATATTTACTTGAAAGTAAGAGTTATGGAGACAGAGCTCAAACAAATCCATCACCCCCTCCACCTATAGCGTTGTTCTCTTGTAACTAAATAAAGACAATGGAAGTCAGATATTTTATTTCTACTCAATCATTGTCTACGTATTTCAAACAAAGAAGTGTTAATCACATGGAGAATGAAATTTGAATAAGTTTAGATATAAAGAAAATATGACAACACAGCGACTAGGTTCAAACAAGTTTTCACGATCGCTGAGTTTTTTGTTAATATAGTCGGTTTTTTTATAATGGCGGTTCGTCATTGGCATTTTATCATTTAAACTAATGTAAATATGTTATGATGTAACCGCCAAAATAAATAAAAAATACTATAGCTGCTTGACTATCTATATGAAATACTTGCGGTATCATTTCCCTTTTTATCCATTGGATATATGAATATCCACTTTTATCAAAAAGTAAATAAATGAGCTAAAAGCTGTGTAGGGTGCAACATAAATATTAATATGCCTTATTATCTTGAAATAAAAGGATCAGATGGTTTGTGATTTTGCGTGCCGCTTATAAGCTTTAGGTAACAGCTGATTTTTAAAAAATCTGATAATGTCCTGTCATCAGTTACAGAATAATAAATATATAAACATATTATTTAATCCTAAAATGGCTTAACATACGACCAAAGATCTAAGAGCCAAAATTGTTACTAAGATTGAAAATTGTTGGTCCTTCCAAGCGGTAGCCAAACATTTTGACGTAAGTCGAACAACTGTATATTCTATAAATAACATAAAAAAAAGAACAGTCACTTGAAAGGAAACAAGGATGTATTGGCAAGTCAAAAGTAAGTCAAGTTCAGGAAGGTCAGGCGCTATTTGCCGTGGAATCAATTCATCCCACGTCAGGTGCCGAACTGTAGCAAACAAGACCGAACTTACTTTTTAAATGTATTATTTAGCAAAGCTAATAACGATATTCAATTCAAAATGAAATTCAATTTAACAAACACAAGCGGGTTGTTTATAAAAACCTATATTATTGTTAGCTGGTCTTTATTAGAGTCCCTGTATGTTAACATATTTGGATATATTAATATATCCAAATATGTCAACATACAGGAACTCTAGTCTTTATCTCAGAGTAATTATATTATTAAAACTCTAAGGTCTTTATCAAGTTTTATTTTATTATTTTCTAAACATGCAAACAGTCCTCTTATTGGACGTCATAACACTACTGTAAAATGTTAATGTCATTCTGATATATTTTATACTGCTTAAAATAAATAACTAATTTTTCCAGTCGTATCAGATTTTTTTTAAATTAGCTGTACCTCATTGTCATATTGTAATAGCAGTCAGCATTTTACTTACTTTTATTTTGTACTGAAATTCAACATGATTAAGGTAGGTTAAATTAACTAGAACTGGATGTTCTTTGGCAAAATCTACCCCTCTTGTAAGATTCTTCACACCATTTTGCCAGAAGGTAAGCAGTTGGTTAATACCATGCGACGAAACAATTTTAACGCTATCTACAGTTACCCCTGGATTGCTGAGTTCATGTTTACAGTAAGCGGGAAGGGTTTTTTTAAAGTCCTAAAAGAATTTTTTTTAAATTTGAGATCAACTAAACTCAAAATTTAGTTTATCAATTCTGTTAATTTTGGTTGAATGTCCATCTTCGATCGTCTTAATGTGATAATGAATATGTAATTCTAAGCCACACGATTTTATTTTTTGTGGTGCGGAAAAACTTTGGCATAGTCAAAACAACGCTACTTTGTTAGAACCAGAAGCGGATGCTCTATCAGAGAAGAGCTTAGGTTTAGGCAACAATCTTAAAGTGCATTTAAGCGTATAAAGCGTTAAGTACAACATTCTCTATGGTTAATAATACTAATATTTAGGCCTTTTGTTCAAATTATGGAGAGGCTTTCATATATTTGGAATTTAGTTCTTGTGATTAGCCATCACTGATTTAAAGTTTTTTCTTCTATTTAACGCCAGGATTTCCTCCACATGGATTACAACTGTCGCGGCCAATCTTTCAGCTACCACTGGTTGGAAAGAGACATGGGCGTATGCACGGATGAACAGGGAGGGACATTACCCCCCCCCCTTAATGTTGAAAATAATTTAATAATTTCCCAATTCCCAAACAAAACAATTAATCAATCAAATTAGAACTATAAAGTTATTGAAGGATATTATTAATTTTTTCCATGAATTAATTTTACAAGTATGGTCAAGACATTCCTCTTCTTTGTAAGACACGATGTTCTCAAAAATATAAAAGTATTGTTGTATTTAAAGACAAAACGTTTTGGGCATCCATGAAGCCCTTTAAAAACTATCAGAAGACTGCAATTCTGCAACTAGAAAGGTGGTATTTCAGGTTTACAGTGCTTCAACAAAGCCAGTATTTATTATTTATCTGTGCCTGATAGCACAGGATTCTGCGCTCTTGGAATCTGTAGCCAATATCTTGCAGTCTAAAAGTTTAGATTGATCGTAATGAGGAAATCATATAACAAAAAGCTTATATATAACACCATTGTAAAAAGTATTATTACATACGGCTCAGAAGTATGGCCAATCAAGGATAAAACAGAAAAAATGCTTTCCGCTGCGGAGATGGACTATTGGAGAAGAGCAGCAGGGAAATCAATATATATTAAAATGTATTGTATTAGATCCAATTAAACATCATCGCGAATCTGTAGTAGAAGTCATGAACACTATCTTAGCTGAAGCCAGCACACACGCCAAAAACCTTGGAATAGAATTACAGGTGCCAAGGTAAGTTGGGCGACAGCAAAATCGTAAGCATGTTTCCGCAAGTAACCCACCAGAGCACTGATCATGTCTTTAAAGCACCGCTTTTCCGATAAAAACCTACTAGCTTTCGAACTATGGTTATGCTGGACTTGTCATTCAGTGAATTTAAGATGCGCAATAAACAATTTTCAGAATTTTATCATTTAAACAGGCTTGACGATGAGGCTAAATTCTGGTACAATTTGTGGAGAGACAAAAAAATTAATAAAGGAGAGCGAGCATTGCCATGTAGTACTATAGAACGATCTTTTTAGAGGATAGATTAAGCAATTTGTACATACTGAGTGTACACCGGAAATTACTTTCAGAAAAAAAAACACGTAGACGAAGAGGTTTTAAGCAAGTTTGCTAAAGATTCCAAACGTTTCGTCTTACTGTAATAAGAGAAGATTTTAAAAACTGATGAGTATGTATGTTCGATTTTCGTTATCGTTTTCTTTTTGTTTATTTCAATAAATACCTATTTTATTTGCCCCTCCCTAAGTTTTATGCTGTGTACTCCCATGAAAAGAGATACAGGTGATATGAATCTCTTTCCAACGAACGGTAGACAAATGTTATGCCGCGACTTAGTCGTAAGAGCCCGTGGAGGAAATTCTAGTTTGAGAGTTTATTTTCTGCTTCATACGCCTAAGAAAAGTGACACTCGAGTGGAAATTTAATTAATATCCTTCCGTTTCTGATTGTCCGGTATAATTTTAGTAAAAATCTTAGAGTTTTGCCAGATTTAGGTAGTAGTACTAGAAGGGTTACTTAGGTCCAGCAAGTTGGCCAGAGTTGGATTTTTTTCCATGCCCCAGCCCTATCCCTTAACCCAAATTCTCCACTTCCATTTAATGTCCAGGTATGTAGCTAATTGAGCTTTCTTGTAAGTCCAGTATGTCTGCTCATTTTTGCAGTTTGTATCCAGCTAGAATTACCAGAAGGTCAACGTCCTTTCATGTCGGTTCCAGCTAAGTCAGATATTCCTGTTTCTCAGGAGATTGTTAGTGCATCCTGAACCTAGCTCTTGAGCCCACTTTGCACTTATTTCTTGTTGACGCTCAAAGATGGCTCCGGGCTTACATAATTTGTTCTAACTCGGATCAGAGCGAATTTATCCGCCTTCTTATTGTCTGGTACCCCAATATCTTTGTTAGTAGGTCGTCGTGATTGGAAATTACATTTTTGGATTCTCCACTAGTCTTACCACAAAAAGATTGTTAACGAATTTATGCCACCTCAAAAAAATGGGGTCTCTCATAGCAGTGCTAGTTTTCGACATAACTCCAAAATCTGGTAAATATAATCCTAAAGGATCATGAATCCTGGAAATTAACATGTGTCCGGATCCATGAATCCGCCCATAATATTTGTCGTTAACTGCCAAAGAGGTTATTTCTATGGCATTACCCAAAATATCCACACCTAAAAAAAGTTACTCATACTACTTATACTACAATATTTAATTGCAAAAAAGTAGTTACACAGCATAAAAGTTTTGCAATGTAAAAATTTTTGCTTTACTAGAACGAAAATGCAACTCTCGCGTCGTATGGAAACATAAATTAATTATCAGTAAAATCAAGAAACCTCAAGGATTGATATCCATGTATCCTTGCAGTCGCCAAGATTGTGCTCTTTAATCTATTTTTTAAACGCTCATTTGGAGAAATTTTAAAAATCTTATGGAGAATGATCACGGAAAATATCGCGCCTTAGTGCGATAACTAGATAACTCAAAATTTATGCATTATCAAGTTCAACATCCAGATATCTTGTACGCGCAACCAGACTTGTTTAAAGAGTGTCAAGAAATAGATAAGTCCGAAAATGCACATTTTATAAAAATACATCTTGAGATCTTAAAGGGAAACATTAGCGACGAAGCGTTTGGTTATTGGTTCTCTTCGTTTAAATGTGAGAATTAAACTGAGAGCATTTAACCGAGAAACGTCAAAAAATCATGCATTTTCATAGTTTTATTAACCAGTAATAACCCTGCTCTGAAGGTAGGTTATTTTTCGAAGGAAATTATCTCAACAATAATGCATTGCCGAGTTGATTTCTGTTTTCGGTAATGAAGCATCACATCAGTTGACAGTTTCTCGTTGGTATGGAGAATTCAAGCGTGGACGGAGTAGCCTTAGCGACGATCCAAGACCAGGGGCACGAAAAACGGCTGTCATCCAGGAAAACATCGATGCTGTGCGCATGCTCATCACGGAAGATCGACATGTGACATATTGCAAGATTGAGGATTCATTGGGAATTTCGAGGAATTAAAAAAAAAATTGCATGAAGAATTAGGGGTAAGGAAATTAGTTTACCGCTCGATACCGCATCTGTTAACCCATTCATCAATGTCAGAAGACTCTAGACCGCTTTAAGGCGGAAAAACGTGTACAGCATTGTGATGGTGATGAATCATGGATTTACTCATATGAACCCGAAAATAAACGTTATCTATTTGGGGGTTCTAAGATGAAAAAAAGCCAACAAAAGTCATCCGTTCTTAAAGTGTATCTAAATCGCAACATTTGTCTTAAAAGCAGGTCATGTAGCAACAATTCCTCTGGAAGATCAAAGAACTGTTACTGCCAAATGATAATTTACCATTTCCTCCACCAAGACAAATTCGCACAAACACAAAAAGCCAACAAAACGTCGAATTGTTGGACTATCCTTTATACAGTCCCAACGTTTTCCATACCCTCTAATCATACGTCTATAGTAAGAAAACCCTCGCAAGAAGCGACATTTACCGAAATACGAGAGATACTAGAACAAGAGCAGACGAGATAAACTGCTACGTATATCGAGCAATGAAAAGATCGATTGCGAAGAAAAAGAAAACATCTGTAACCTACGACAGCTCTCATTCAGGCCAGAGCAACGCTGATTAGCGTTTTTACCCACTATCAGACGCGAGCGTCCTTCAGCGGAATTTCTAAGCCAAATAATACTAACAAACGTGACTTTTTCGTGGCAAATCAGGTAAAAAGAAGTTTTATAACTGACAAGAGTTATAAAAAAGCTTAACCTCATGGGGGTCCGAGATCTAGTGGACACCTAATACTGTTTCGTCCTTATGGGACTTCTCAGAACACTGCTTGATCAATGTGACACCCTTGCGGAGTTAATTAGACGGTTTTGTCTCTAATCGTACGTCTATAGTAAGAAAAACCTCGCAAGAAGCGCCATTTACCGAGCTACGAGAGAAATTAGAACAAGAGCAGGCGAGATAAACTGTTATATCAATCGATGAAAAGATCGATTGCAAAGAAAAATAAAACATCCGTGTGTTAACTCGCGGATAGAAAAACGTTAAAAGCAATGAATGGACTGTAAATATTTTAAATTAATGATATCGCGAGCAAACATAAAGATATTGATATGATTTTACGCGATAATCAAAATGTCCATAGGTAAAATATTGATATCACACAACGGTAATCATAGACAAGCACTCACCTCCTTTGCATTCAAGTTCTCCTCGTTCCCAGGGGCCCCCGATTGGATCTAATGATGTCACCACGTAGCTGAAGGGTTGGAGTTTCTAGTTCTATGCTTCAGTACACAAAAATCGAGCACTTTCAGGTGTAGATATTTAAAATAGTTGGAGAACGAAATTAACACGCCTTTTCTCTTGGCGATTGACAATGATCTCACCGGTTGTTGGTGCGCATGTCCAAATACGCTGAATGCGCTTTGCCTTTCATACAGTTGTGTGTTTTTAAAAATATATATAAACAACCGCGAAATTTAGCGGGAGCTAACATAACTGCCCTCCAAAACACACAAATTTAGAATCTCAACCGGACAGATATAGATATAAGAAAAAGAATCGACCGATAAATATAAATGAATGAAAATAGATAAGTATCGTAAGTTTATTTAGAGATAACGAAATCCCGAATAAAGGCAAAACAAACAAACAAAAAATTCAAAAAAAATTAAAAATAAAAAACCTATTGTAATACCCGGTAAAAGGTAGAAAATTAAAATTACTTTTAATTTGGCAAGAGGCACAGTTTTACAACTGGCCGCTTATAAACACCGGTAACCGTTTTTACCGTCACGACACGCACCTGACCGTCCCCGCCGGGATGCAGTTCGATGACCCGACCGACCGGCCATCTCAAAGGCGTTTGAATGTGATCACTTGTTATGATAACCAAATCATTTAATTTGATATTTGGGGACAAATCAGCCCACTTGTGTCGCTGTTGTAGCGTATGCAAATACTCTATAGAATACCGTTTCCAAAAATCATTATGTAGTTTTTGGATTAGTTGCCATCTCGAGAGCCGATTTAGGGGAACCTCGGACAAATCTGACTCCGGAATTTCAGAGTTAAGGGGTTCAAGTGTCAAAAAATGCCCAGGGGTAAGAGGTTGAAGATCGTGTGGGTCTGAAGAGGCAGGAGATAAAGGGCGACTATTAAGTACGGCTTCTATGCGACAGGTAAGGGTGGACATCTCCATGATAGACAACTTCTGGTCGCCGACAACTCGAACAAAGTGAGTTTTAAAACTTTTGACGCCAGCTTCTGCCAGGCCATTGAAATGTGGACTGAGAGGAGGTCCCAGATGCCAACGAATAGAAAGTCTGGTGGCAGCATTCTTGCGTAATCCAGTAATTGGTTACGAAACCCTATAAAATTACTGCCTTGATCTGACCAGCATTGCGTCACGCTTCCGCGTCTAGAAATGAATCGATGGAATGCACCTACGAACCCTTCGGTGGACAGTTCCATGGTTAATTCCAAATGCACGCAATGTGTGGCCGTACAGACAAACACACAGACATACGATTTGAAAGCTCTACAACCACGGTAACGATGAGGAATCACAAAGAAAGGTCCACAAAAGTCGATAGCTACACTCGAAAAAGGTTTAAGCTGATTGATTCGATGAGCGGGAAGTGAACTCATTATGGGCGGTCTATAGGGTTTAGGGTTGATTCTAAAACATTGCAAGCACTTGGATATGGTTCTTTGAATTGCCCGTCTGGCAGATAATATCCAAAATTGCTGTAAAAGCAGATTATGTAATGTTTTAAACCCAGGATGAAGATATTGTCGATGAGCGGACTCGATAAGAAGTGTAGTTAAACGATGGTCACTCGAAAGTAAGACGGGGTGTTTTGCAGAATAAGACAAAAGGTCAGATTTTTGTAATCTGCCACCGACTCTAATGATATTATTCTCATCAAGAAAAGGTGAAAGTTTTCGCAAAGGTTTCGGTATTGGTTTATCCTTAGATAACGCAGAAAAAAGCTCAGAAAAACAAGAACCTTGAACGCGTTTGATAAGAAGGTGTAACGCACTTTGCATCTCACCGGTGGTAGGAAAAACAATATTCTCAAAAATAACTTTTTGGTCCGGCGGCTTAGTGGGTTTTTGATAGGAATGGTTTTGAAAAAGGTTAACTATTCGAAGGACATAACAAATGATACGTTGAATTTTGGATATAGATGAATATTTGATAAGAAGCTGATCTAAGAAGTTGACGTCAATTATCGCATTGCAACAGACTTTTGGCTTTTCCTCCAGATTAATATCTCCGAAATCAATCGGCATTTTTGATTTATGAAAATCGGGCCATTCGTTTTCGGGAGACCACAAAAACGACGGTGCGTTCCACCACATGTCATGTGACATGAGCTGTGAAGGGGTGGCCCCTCGTGACGCAATATCGGCTGCATTCAAAGCAGAAGGAATGTAGCGCCACGAGGTTGAGGGAATGATTTCTTGGATTCTACTGACGCGATTTCCAACAAAGGTTTGTCAGCGATTAGGAGGGGATGAAAGCCAGTGCAATACGACTTGCGAATCGCAGAAAGTAACGATATTTGTAAAAGTTATTTTTCCTTCATAGCTAGATAAAACGAAGTCAATTAATTCGCTTAAAAGAAATGCGCCTAGGAGTTCTAGCCTAGCCAAAGTTTGTGACTTTATAGGCGCGACCCTAGATTTTGCAGATATGAGAGAAACAGATATATTGTTTTCCTCTTCTACACGAAAATATACGACGCCTGCGTAGCCTCGAATTGAAGCGTCACAGAAGCCGATGATTTGACAGGTATTGGTTTTTGACAGTTTGATTTGTCGGGGTAATTGAAAATTGGAAAGAAGCGGGAATTCAGAACGAAGTTTGTTCCAAGAGTCGATGATAGAAGAATCTGGTTCTTCGTCCCAGCCTACTTTCGATATCCACAACTGTTGCAAAATAAATTTTGCTTGTAGCAACAAGGGACAAAGAAAACCTAAAGGGTCGAAGATTGTTCCTATGATAGATAAAATAGAACGTTTGGTTGGGGGTTTGTCCTTCATTCGGCATTGATAAGAAAAAATGTCGTTTTTTGGATGCCATTGAAGTCCTAAAACTTTGATAAAGTGGGGTTCCTCCTTGTCGAAAGAGAGAGGCATTTGACGATCGGACTCTGGCAATGTTGCCAATAACTCAGGACAATTGCTTGCCCATTTTTTAAGTTCAAATCCTCCCGACTTCAACAAATCATTGAGTTCTGTTTGAAGGGAGAGAGCTTCAGAAAGCGAAGGGCTAGTTCCCAAGATATCGTCGATATAGATTGACGTTTTTAGAACAGTACTAGCCATAGGAAAACGTTCCTTTTCTCTCTCTGCCAGCTCATTTAAGGTACGCATGGCTAGAAAAGGTGAGCATGTCATGCCAAAAGTGACAGTAGAAAGTTCCCACACTGAAAGTGGGTCCTGTGGAGAAAACCTCCACAATATCCTTTGATAAGGACGGTGATAAGGACTGATAAGGACTTGACGGAACATCTGTTTGATATCAGCAATGTAGGCAATAGGATTAAGACGAAATGTAAGGAGTAAAGAAGCAATATCTTTTTGAAGTTTCGGTCCAGATAACAATGTGTCATTGAGACTAATATTTTTTGGGGTGACTGCTGAACAATCCCAGACTACCCTTAATTTTGTACTCAAGCTTTCCGGCTTCAACACGCAATGATGTGCCAAAAAACACGATACGTCGACCTTTGGTTGACTAGATAAAACCAAACTCATATGATTAGAATCGATATAGTCTTGCATGAAATTTGAATAGGCAGTGTACAGATCAGGATTTTTGATTAATCTATTTTCTAGAAGTAAAAATCTACGATAAGCTTGCGGATAAGTATTTCCTAGGTCAGGGTTTATTTTATCTTTAAACGGAAGATCTACCATGAATCTACCGCTCGGTTGCCGTAATACACTAGCAGTAAAAATTGATTCTGCTTGTTTTTCTTCCTTTGATAAGATTTGTTTTTTAGGCAAATGTTCGATTTCCCAAAACCTAGGGAGAATGACCTCTAAAGGAGGTGAATGACTCGTTAAAAAACAACTGGTTCGTTCCGTAAGACTACCTACTTCGTCAACCTTTCCCATGACGACCCAGCCAAAGATAGTTTCAAGGGCTGAAGGCTGCCCTACCTGTCCAAGAACCCTGCCCTCCTTGAAAATCTGTGCGAATAGCTCGCAACCAATAACCAGGTCCACAGGTCTAGATTTGAAATAAGATGGGTCGGCAAGTTTAAGGTTTCCCAAGTGTTTCCACTGATTATCGTTCAAGGAGAATGTAGGCATATTGGAACATAGTTGTGGAACAACAATTGCTTCGAAATTAAGTAAAGGAGTGACTTGTCCTTGTGGCTTAATGTGACATTGAACGAGCCCTTTGGAAGTAAAAGAAGACATCTGATTTAATCCGAATATTTCAGTGGTGTAACTTCGCCTAGGAAGATTAAGACGCTGAATACACTTTTCACTGATGAATCCAGTCTGTGATCCAGAATCAAGCAGTGCCCTTACAGGTTGAAAATTTCCGCAACCGTCCATAACATCTATTATGGCGGTGCATAAAAGAAAGGTACCTGAAGGTCCTGAGGCATTCAAAGACACATGAAGATTATTGACAGGTGGTGTGTGAATGACAGGACTAGTATCTTGGCTTCCAGACTCTTGATTAGTTTCTAAGATATGAGTTAAAGTGTGGTGCCTTTTACTATTGCAAGTCCTGCATGAATATTTTGATTTGCACGTATCTACATCATGCAAGGGATGAAAACACGCTAAACATAATTTTTTCTGTTTGACGAAAGATAGGCGATCGATAGGTGAGAGATCAAGAAATGTTTGACATTTCGAAAGCACGTGACCTTGATTACATCGGAAACATTTTATTCCCGTACTCGAATTAGTTGAGGTGCCAGCCAGTCCTATAAAAGGCGAGTTGGATGATTTATAGGTAGGCTTTTGCCCAAACTGATTTCGCATAGAATTTGAATTTTGATAGGTAGGCTTTTGCCCAGACTGATTTTGCATAGAATTTGATTTTTGATAGATAGGCACCTTTTTGGGTGCTGTTGATTGAGGAAGTGATTCCAAAACTTTACATCTTTTTTCTAGAAATTGAAAAAGTGACTGAAAAGTGGGAATTTCGGTATTAGTATTGGCGTGACTCATTTCGAAATTTGAACGCGTTGGAATATCCAATTTTTCTAATAAAATGAAAAAAATAATAAAATCCCAACTGTCAACGTCAAAGCTAAGTGATTTTAAAATTTCTAGGGATTCAGAAAAGGTGTCAATTAAATTACGCAATTCTTTAGCTGACTCGTTTTTTAAGGTGGAGTTCATAATTGAGCTTAAAGCATCATTTGCGAGATCTCGCTTGTTTTGATATCTATTGACTAATTTGTCATAAGCAATTTTATAATTTTGATCAGATAAGCTAATCCCTGATATCAATTTTAAAGGCTCATCCTCGAGATATGAAAATAAATATTGGAGTTTTCGGACGTTACTTAGACTTTGATTTTGATCTATAATGTTATTAAAAAGATCGAAAAAGCTTGGCCATAATTTTTTATCACCTCGAAATATGGGAATACCTAACTCTTTGAGTTTTGGAGTTTCGTATTCGTTTTGTCGAACATATGATCCCGAAAAAGATGGGGCCTCAACCGGAAATATTTTAGAGTAAACCCCCTTACACGCATAAAAATATTTACGAGCTTCTGAAAGGATCGCATCCTGCGTTGTAAATTCCTCGTCGTCCGTGTCGTCTAGCAACATAATGACGTCATTATGTGCCAGCATGCATTTATCGAAGGTTTCATCCAAATCGGCATACCTCACTTGAAACTCGTTTCTCGCTCTTTCATCTTTTTCCGCAGTCTGCGACAACACATAACATTCGGTGATCGCAGATAAAAAACCCTTGCGTTTTTGTACGGCTTTTTTGACAGACATGATTTTACCTTTGAAATGACGAAATTGTCGGTAAATATACAATTAACGCTAAATTAATGCTTCTGAAATAGAAAAATGACGAATTGTCGAAAATATGCACTAATTTATCGCCAATTGATAAAAATTGTTTTAAATATCGAAATGATATGATACACCACTGAACTTTTGCTTTGTTTTGTTTTGATCCTACTCGTTTTGTTTACACCACGCGGAGTAGACCCGTTACCATGGCAGCGGACCAAAAACACGTACTGCGCCGGCCGACTTTCTCTACTCGGCGTTTCAACGACGGCCTTGAACTGCCCTGTTATTATTCGACTTGCAAATAATTAATAATACCGTCGTATGGATTTATTATTTAAAAATAATTCGGTTCGGAGGAACACTTATGTTAACTCGCGGATAGAAAAACGTTAAAAGCAATGAATGGACTGTAAATATTTTAAATTAATGATATCGCGAGCAAACATAAAGATATTGATATGATTTTACGCGATAATCAAAATGTCCATAGGTAAAATATTGATATCACACAACGGTAATCATAGACAAGCACTCACCTCCTTTGCATTCAAGTTCTCCTCGTTCCCAGGGGCCCCCGATTGGATCTAATGATGTCACCACGTAGCTGAAGGGTTGGAGTTTCTAGTTCTATGCTTCAGTACACAAAAATCGAGCACTTTCAGGTGTAGATATTTAAAATAGTTGGAGAACGAAATTAACACGCCTTTTCTCTTGGCGATTGACAATGATCTCACCGGTTGTTGGTGCGCATGTCCAAATACGCTGAATGCGCTTTGCCTTTCATACAGTTGTGTGTTTTTAAAAATATATATAAACAACCGCGAAATTTAGCGGGAGCTAACATCCGTGTCTTTCAGGCCAGAGCAACGCTGATTAGCGTTTTTACCCAAGAATGGATTGCGTGGTCACAGATTTCAGTCGCCAGAGGAGGCACTCGACGCCTCTAAGAATGCAATTTTGACAGTACCAAAAACCATTAATTTTTGGTGAAAAATACTTCGAGAAACAATAAAGTCTTTAAAAATCATCTACTGTTATTCCAGTTGTATATGCAAATCTTGAAAGACAACCCTCGTATAGAAATTATGTTACGGATAATTTAAATTGTTTCCAGTAACAAAATATGCCCTACTTCAGCTAATCATAAACCAATTATAAAAAAAACCAAATTTCGGAAAGACGAGAATTGCCATGTCATACCATATCGATTGCCAACCTTCCAAGCTTCTTAAAAACAAGAATGCGTGTTTTTGGTCGGCTAATAACACTTACAAGAGTTATAAAAAATAACAGTAATATGAAATGTCGAAGACCGACTTTAGGTAGATATGAAATAATTAAAATGAAGATATGAACGGCATAGAAACTAACGTTAAAGAGGATATTATAAATATCACACAGCTATTCTATAGAGAGTTATACCAAACAAAAAGACAACCATCGCGAGAAAAGAAAAATAACAAATCACCTGGGAAAAACGCAGTAGCGGCAGAAATGCTAAAGTACGATGGTAAAAGTGTAATTAAACCCTTACATATTCTCCTCAATAAAATACTAAAAGAAAAAATAATCCCAAACAACTGGAAAGAATCAGTAACCATTATTCTACACAAGAAAGGTGATACAGCAGACCTAAGAAACTATCGATTTATAAGCTTTTTACGAAAATATTAACAGATAGACTAACAAGAAAATTAGACGGATATCATTCCAGAGAACTAACTATTTTGGGAAAATAAAAGATGTAGGGGAAGACCCCAAATGAGATGGGCGGACAATTTGAAGAAACATGCGGGGACTAGATGGATGAACACGGCAACAGATAGAGAAAAGTGGAATATATTGGGGGAGGCCTATGTCCAAAGATGGATCGAAAAAGGCTAAATAGATAGAGAGATAGGAATAGAATGACACTTACCATTAACTTCTTTTAAATTGATTTCAGTTCCGTTACTAGCTCTCATAATTCCTGAATCAATAGCTTCGTAAAGCCTCTTTTTCCACAAAGTTAGAGCGGAAACATTCAAGCCATTTATATCGCTTAAAATTTGATTTTCAGCTCTTGATGCATAAATGCTAAAATAATTGAGTATTTATCAATAGGCTATTATTGTAATAAGTTATTATTGCCTCGTACATAAAAAAATATTTTTAATTTTTATTAGGATTCCCAAGTAACATTATTACCACTCAAGGTTTTATTAATTTGGTTCCTAGGTTATTTAGAGGGTGCTGTTATGGGTTTTAGGATCAATTTGGCTACATGAAGGTAATTTATATTGCCAATTACCTAAAGAGGTCTTTGTTTGAAACTTGTAGACAAGGATTGTGTAGAAATAAAATTTCTTCTTCCATTGTCTTTATTTTAAAACACGACGTTTCGTTTAGTAAGTATCTCTAACCGTTATCAAGTGTAACTAAACAATCTAGTCTCGAGGCTACTACTTATACTACTTGGTGTGCAGTCTGGTGTGACGGCCCGCCCTCTTTTTAATCATAAGACGCCTGTTTTCCTTAAGGAGTGGTTTCCATATGTTTGGTATGTCCGTGCTTGGTTGACTGAAAACTTCTTTATTCTGCATTATAAACGCAGCTTCAATAAACTTTAGTTTTCGTCAATGCGACTCCTTATGTAAAACTTTAGCTTCTGACCACTGAATCCTGTGATCATTTGACCATGCATGATCTGCTAAACCGGACTTTTCAAAATCCCCTAATTGGGTACTTTTTAGATGTTCATTTACTCTAACCTGAAGAGGGCGTTTCGTTTCACCTACATATGATTTACCACACTCACATGGGATTTGGTAAATACATGCCTTATTATTTGAGGGATTGTCTGGTTTTCTTTTAGTTACAAAACTTCTTATCGTATTTCCCAAAGAAAATACTGTTTTTATATTATAGTGTTTAGCTATTCGTCTTATGTTTTCTGAAATCCCTTGTTTAGCTATTCGTCTTATGTTTTCTGAAATCCCATTTAGGAGGTCTAAGGGGTATATAAGGGTAATGGGAACATGCTAGCGACCAAACATTGAAACTAATGGTTTTAAGGAAAGGCGCTGGCAACGTTTTAGCTTCTGCTATAAATAAAGAAATGTTACTTGGGTTATAACTCCTTTATATTTAGGTCACGGATTTTGCTTTACAGTTCGTAAAAAAACTAATAAAATTTCTGAATTTTAGTTAACATAAGTCGTTTGACCTTCACCCCCGGTGTATGTTGATTAAAAAGGTAAAAAAATCTTTTAATTTTATTTACGCTTATAATTAAATAGGGACGGAACAACATACGGATATATGGCTACGAATCGTTCTGCCAATGGCTTTTGTGTGCGGAAAAATCGTTTTTATGCACTGTGCAGAAAAAAATATATTTTTACTTTACCATCTAAACTTTGTTTGCAAAAAAGCTGTGAAACTTACATTAATCAGTGTTTTGCGTGTGAATTTTAAAACGGAAACCAGAATTTTTTACTTAAATACGTTTTTCCCAATACGAACTTTGGGGGTTACAAAATACTTATGATTTTTAAGAAATATAATAACTAGATTCTTAGCAATACTTCTAGTTAACTGATTTTTCTTACCCGCTTGATACTAATCGGTCCAATTTAGGAAAATAGGCTTCCGGAATGGGAGAATGCCAATGATCAAGGGCTGCTACTCTGGACAGATTATGACTTAACCTTTCGGCATTGTATCTATAAATAGCAAGCAATATTTAAGAAAAATTCCTACAATCCTACGGAAAGTGCATTTTCCACATTAATTTGCATGCTGAATTTTGTTCTTTTTCGTATTAGTGCTGTAAAGTCACTTTTCTGCATAATAAAAAAAAATAGTGCAGTAAAGCAACCTTTTCAAAGTGCGCTAAAATTACACTTCAGAACTAATTTTTATTGTTCAGAAAAAATTTAAAATATTTATAAGCACAAAATTATAACGTTGTTTATTGTTGTTTGAACTTTATATTTTATTTAAGAAAATTATTTTTATTTTCAGCGACTATTGGAGGCACGTAGGAAAAAAATTAAACTTAAAACATGCGCAAAATAACTTTCCTGCCCCTGACGGCTTGAACCGAACTGCCGTCGAGTGCTGAAAACTACCACTTTTTGCACCTGTTAGGTAAATAACTTAATAATTAAATTTTATATACTTAAAATTAAATAAGAATATTTCACTCTTACATTATAATATGAACACACCAGTACCTAATTAATAGTAAAAAATTTTAAATACAATGTACTGCACGTTGCTACATGCAATACAAGGCATTGTTGTGATATTTTAACAACACAAGAGTACTGGCAAAGTAATGAAATTTTAAATCCAAAAACGTGGGGGCAGTTTATGTCTTTTTGTGCCAAAAAAACTACGTATTTAATAAAAAGACGCCAATGTCTAAACTCGAACATATTTTGAAAAATTAAAAATGGGAAAACAAAATGGGGAGCAATACAAGGAATGTACAGTTAAACTTCTTTGGAACGTTACTACAAAATTACTTATGGAAATTTATTTTAATAAGTATGGTATAAACTTGTTTGGGCAAATGCAAAAAAAGGACGAAAAATGCAAGAAATTTGATAGTTTTGTAACCTACAATAAATTAGAAAGACTTGTTAAATCTTTTAAGAAAAGGAGCACTTTTAATATTTACAACTTATTGTTGAATTTCAAGTCATACTAAAAAAATCTATTGCATACCTTGCAATTATTTGTTTATGAAAATAGTAAAACAGTTCCCCTCTTCTGTCTTTGTCTACTTGCTGTGTAGTGCCATTAGTAGGATATACCAAGTGCCAGTGCCAGTGCATCGAATTAATTCCTACATAAAATAGTTTGATATAGACAAACACCAGTAAAAATAAAAAATTATAATCGTCATATTGGTTGGTCTAGTACCTGGGAACGGGGGTGATTGAAGCCATCTAAGAAAAATAATTTTAAACATGGAAATGAAACCTTAATTTAAATTAACTAAAAAACACTCAGTAGATTAATCTTTTAAACAGGGCTTTTTCTAATTTGCAAAATTTTTATAATTATCTAGCCAATCGTGATTAATATTTTTTTCTGAATAACTGGCGCAGACACAAAAATAAACTACTTAGAGACCAAAAAGTTTTACTGACATAAAAAAAGATTTTTTAAATATTTTTAAATCTACTATAAAATTTATTTTTTAGTTGCCAAATTTTCAAGGAGTGATAAAAATCGCCCTCGTTGCAACGTTAGTTAAAGGATACAAGTTGGTAAAATATATTTACCCATGTCCTCTCTAAAGTAAGCAAGACGATGCTCCGGTTGTAAATCTGACGCTGTTGGCAACAGTGAAAAAACTATTACTTCTTCATCATCAATGACCTAATCAAAAATAATTTTTGTTTGAAACTCGTAGACAATGATTGAGTAGAAACAAAATGTCGGACTTCCATTATCTTTATTTATTGTAAACACGACGTTTCGGTTAGTAAGTATCTCTAACTGTTTTTAAGTGTTAACTAAACAATATAGTCTATATACAACTTATACTACTTGATGTGCAGTCAGGCGTGATGGGTCGCCCCTTTTTTAATCCTAAGACGCATGTTTCCTTAAGGAGTGGTTTCCATATGTTTGATGTTGAAAAACTACTAGAATTTTTTAGACCATCTGAACGGTATTCGACCAATAATCAAATGCACAATGGAAATTGAAAAAGATTCGGCTTTAACTTTTTTGGATGTTCTTGGCAAACGATTAGACAGAAACATTCAAACCACTGTATACAGGGTGTCCCAGAACTAATGGTACATAGTTAAACTTCCCTGGGTCAAAATATTACGATTTAGCCATACTTACCTTAGTCCAAAAGTTCGTACTAACCGAGATACAGGGTGTTAAACTTAATTTTTTCAATTCGATTTTCTTTAATAACTTTTTTATTAATTAATATTTTTGCAAAAAATAACAAGCTTGTAAATTTTTTTGAAATTGGCAAGACGACTCCGTTGAAAATTTTGATGTACAATGTACAGGGTGTTCCTTGGACCACTACCATTGCATTAAAATCACTGTATTTTTTTTGTGCCTCTGTGTATACCAGTTTTTATGTAAAGTAATGGTTTTTCCATCCTTTTTATCTAAAAAAGTGATACTGTTTTAAAGTCGCTCAGAGCAACGGTTTTTGAGATTTTTGCATTTAAAGTTTTTATTGCATGTGAGTGAAATGCCTAAATTATGTATGATACTTTCTTCAATTCTTTCTACTAATTAATATTTTTGCAAAAACTAACCAACAACTAGGTTTTTCTGAAATTTTCAAGACGATTCCGTTGAAAAAGTTGATGTACAGGGTGCTCTTTGGACCACTTCCATTGCATTCAAATCATCAGTGTATTTTTTTTGTGCCTCGGTGTATACTTAGGCAGGTTTTTAAACAGAATATGATTTTAATTACTAAGTAATTTTACAAACAGTTCTGTAGTTTTAGGAAAGTTTGACAGAATATTATTGGATTTTATTGTTTTTTATTTTCAAAGCCTACTATAATAAACAATTTTAAGTTTGATTTACTATTTGTCAATTTTAAAATTTTAACTTTGTTGCTGAGAGCGCCATGCTTAAGAAATTTTATATTTTTTTCAATAAATAATAAAATATTAATTTTATTAATAATTATAATTTTCTTTTCAAAACAATAAAAAAAAGTTGCATTAATAAAGTATACGTACTTACCATTTTTAAAAACACTAATACGAAGAATTTTTTGTCCCTCATTAAAAAAATCGCACTACAGAGTTGCAATAACGGACAATAACTTGTTTTAACACACTTTTGATAATTCAAGAACCATTTTGTATATTTTTTAACTTAATATTTCTTAAGAAAACATCCAATCTTAAAATGCTAAGTAGGTAAGAATTTAATCAAAAATCTTTTACGCATACAATAAAAACTTATAATTTAAATATCTTAAAAACCGTTGCTCTAAGCGACATCTAAACGCTATAACTTTTTCACTTAAAAAAAATTAAAAAGTTAATGTGTTTTATAGAATCTTGTATACACCGAGGAACAAAAAAGTTAGACCTATTTTAATCTAAAGGTACCGAGCTAGAGAACACCCTGTATAATATTTTTATTTTTTTTAACCAAAATTACATTGTCCATGCCCAAAAATCACCAAACCCAATTTCTTGTGCAAAATTATTAATTAGTAGAAATAATTGAAGAAAGTATCATACATAAATTAGGCAGATTACTCACATGCAATAAAAACTTTAAATGCAAAAAACTCAAAAACCGTTGCTCTGGGCGACTTTAAAACAGTATAAGTTTTTTACATAAAAAGGATGGAAAAACCATTATTTTACATAAAAACTGGTATACACTGAGGCACAAAAAAAATATACTGATTTTTATACAATGGTAGTGGTCCAAGGAACACCCTGTACACTATACATCAAATTTTTCAACGGAGTCGTCTTGCCAACTATAAAAAAACTTACACGCTGGTTAGCTTTTGCAAAAATATTAATTAGTAAAAAAGTTATTAAAGAAAATCGAATTGAAAAAATAAAGTTTAACAATCAAACAAGTTTCATGGCTAATCGGGCAAAAAGGAGTTTTTTGTTTCCCTTATATTTTTCCGTGGGTAGCTTGAAAGCTTAACCTCACGGGGGTCCAAGATCTAATGGACACCTAATAAGTGTTGACAGTTAACCGTTTCGTCCTTATAGGACTCCTCAGAACACTGCTGGTCAAGTGACAAATCTTGCGAAGTTAATCAGACGATTTTGTCTCTAATTAAATGTAATTAGGGAGCGAACTATAGCAAGAGGCGCCATCTACCGAGATACGAGAGAAACGAAAACCAAAAGCAGGGAAAAACACTGCTATACAATATTGATCAATGAAAAGATCGAATGCAAATAAAAGAAAATAACTATAGTCCGTGACCTACGACAGCTCTTTGTCTTTTCAGGCCGGATCAACGCATTTTGCATATTTACCCGTCATCAAGACAGTGAGCGTCAATCAACGGAATTTTTAAGCCAAATAATACTAACAAACGTGAAATTTCATACCCGTGAATTTAAAAATCAAACAAGTTTCATGGCTAATCGGGCAAAAAGGAGTTTTTTGTTTCCCTTATATTTTTCCGTGGGTAGCTTGAAAGCTTAACCTCACGGGGGTCCAAGATCTAATGGACACCTAATAAGTGTTGACAGTTAACCGTTTCGTCCTTATGGGACTCCTCAGAACACTGCTGGTCAAGTGATAAATCTTGCGAAGTTAATCAGACGGTTTTGTCTCTAATTAAATGTAATTAGTGAGCGAACTATAGCAAGAGGCGCCATCTACCGAGATACGAGAGAAACAAAAACCAAAAGCAGGGAAAAACACTGCTATACAATATCGATCAATGAAAAGATCGAATGCAAATAAAAGAAAACAACTATAGTCCGTGACCTACGACAGCTCTTTGTCTTTTCAGACCGGATCAACGCATTTTGCATTTTTACCCGTCATCAAGACAGTGAGCGTCAATCAACGGAATTTTTAAGCCAAATAATACTAACAAACGTGAAATTTCATACCTGTGAATTTAAAAATCAAACAAGTTTCATGGCTAATCGGGCAAAAAGGAGTTTTTTGTTTCCCTTATATTTTTCCGTGGGTAGCTTGAAAGCTTAACCTCACAAGGGTCCAAGATCTAATGAACACCTAATAAGTGTTGACAGTTAACCGTTTCGTCCTTATGGGACTCCTCAGAACACTGCTGGTCAAGTAACAAATCTTGCGAAGTTAATCAGACGATTTTGTCTCTAATTAAATGTAATTAGTGAGCGAACTATAGCAAGAGGCGCCATCTACCGAGATACGAGAGAAACAAAAACCAAAAGCAGGGAAAAACACTGCTATACAATATCGATCAATGAAAAGATCGAATGCAAATAAAAGAAAACAACTATAGTCCGTGACCTACGAGAGCTCTTTGTCTTTTCAGGCCGGATCAACGCATTTTGCATTTTTACCCGTCATCAAGACAGTGAGCGTCAATCAACGGAATTTTTAAGCCAAATAATACTAACAAACGTGAAATTTCATACCCGTGAATTTAAAAATCAAACAAGTTCATACCCGTGAATTTAAAAATCAAACAAGTTTCATGGCGCCTCTTGCTATAGTTCGCTCACTAATTACATTTAATTAGAGACAAAACCGTCTGATTAACTTCGCAAGATTTGTCACTTGACCAGCAGTGTTCTGAGGAGTCCCATAAGGACGAAACGATTAATTGTCAACACTAATTAGGTGTCCATTAGATCTTGGACCCCCGTGAGGTTAAGCTTTCAAGCTACCCACGGAAAAATATAAGGGAAACAAAAAACTCCCTTTTGCCCGATTAGCCATGAAACTTGTTTGATTTTTAATTTCACGGGTATGAAATTTTACGTTTGTTAGTATTATTTGGCTTAAAAATTCCGTTGATTGACGCTCACTGTCTTGATGACGATTAAAAATGCAAAATGCGTTGATCCGGCCTGAAAAGACAAAGAGCTGTCGTAGGTCACGGACTATAGTTGTTTTCTTTTATTTGCATTCGATCTTTTCATTGATCGATATTGTATAGCAGTGTTTTTCCCTGCTTTTGGTTTTTGTTTCTCTCGTATCTCGGTAGATGGCGCCTCTTGCTATAGTTCGCTCACTAATTACATTTAATTAGAGACAAAACCGTCTGATTAACTTCGCAAGATTTGTCACTTGACCAGCAGTGTTCTGAGGAGTCCCATAAGGACGAAACGGTTAACTGTCAACACTTATTAGGTGTCCATTAGATCTTGGACCCCCGAGAGGTTAAGCTTTCAAGCTACCCACGGAAAAATATAAGGGAAACAAAAAACTCCTTTTTGCCCGATTAGCCATGAAACTTGTTTGATTTTTAAATTCACTGTCTTGATGACGGGTAAAAATGCAAAATGCGTTGATCCGGCCTGAAAAGACAAAGAGCTGTCGTAGGTCACGGACTATAGTTGTTTTCTTTTATTTGCATTCGATCTTTTCATTGATCGCTATTGTATAGCAGTGTTTTTCCCTGCTTTTGGTTTTTGTTTCTCTCGTATCTCGGTAGATGGCGCCTCTTGCTATAGTTCGCTCACTAATTACATTTAATTAGAGACAAAACCGTCTGATTAACTTCGCAAGATTTGTCACTTGACCAGCAGTGTTCTGAGGAGTCCCATAAGGACGAAACGGTTAACTGTCAACACTTATTAGGTGTCCATTAGATCTTGGACCCCCGTGAGGTTAAGCTTTCAAGCTACCCACGGAAAAATATAAGGGAAACAAAAAACTCCTTTTTGCCCGATTAGCCATGAAACTTGTTTGATTTTTAAATTCACGGGTATGAAATTTCACGTTTGTTAGTATTATTTGGCTTAAAAATTCCGTTGATTGACGCTCACTGTCTTGATGACGGGTAAAAATGCAAAATGCGTTGATCCGGCCTGAAAAGACAAAGAGCTGTCGTAGGTCATGGACTATAGTTGTTTTCTTTTATTTGCATTCGATCTTTTCATTGATCGATATTGTATAGCAGTGTTTTTCCCTGCTTTTGGTTTTTGTTTCTCTCGTATCTCGGTACATGGCGCCTCTTGATATAGTTCGCTCACTAATTACATTTAATTAGAGACAAAACCGTCTGATTAACTTCGCAAGATTTGTCACTTGACCAGCAGTTTTCTGAGGAGTCCCATAAGGACGAAACGGTTAACTGTCAACACTTATTAGGTGTCCATTAGATCTTGGACCCCCGTGAGGTTAAGCTTTCAAGCTACCCACGGAAAAATATAAGGGAAACAAAAAACTCCTTTTTGCCCGATTAGCCATGAAACTTGTTTGATTTTTAAATTCACGGGTATGAAATTTCACGTTTATAAAGTTTAACACCCTGTATCTCGGTTAATACGAACTTTTGGACAAAGGTAAGTATGGCTAAATCGTAATATTTTGACCCAAGGAATCTACAGTTTAACCATGTACCACTAGTTCTGGGACACCCTATATAGGAAACCTACACACCATTTACCTAAATTTTAAGTTTAATCATTCTGTTTCTACAAAACAAGGAGTTATAAGAACAGAACAGAATGGTTATTCCGAGAAAAGAAAGCTCAACGATCTCTAAAATTAAAAACAAACCAAATGTAGCAAATTCTCAAAATAATAATCCGTTGGGTGTTATTAACATTCCATTTGTTCAAGGGATTTCAGAAAACATAAGACGATTAGTCAAACACTATAATATAAAACCAGTATTTTCATCGGGAAATACGATGAGTTTAAAACTAAAACAAAACCAGAAAATCCCTCAATTAATCAAATCAAATCCCGTGTGAGTGTAAAAAATCATATGTAGGTGAAACGAAACACCCTCTTTAGTTTAGAGTAAATGAACATCTAAAAAGTATCCAATTAGGGGATATTGAAAAATCCGGTTTAGCGGATCATGCATGGTCAAATGATCACAGGATTCAGTGGTCAGAAGCTAAAGTTTCGTATAAGAAGTCGGATTGGCGAGAACGAAAGCTTATTGAAGCTGCTTTTATAATGCATAATAAAGAAGTTTTTAGTGAACCAAGCACGGCCATACATTCCACTTACTTACTAACCGAAACCTCGTGTTTAAAATAAATAAAGACAATGGAAGTCCGAAATTTTGTTTCTAAAAATACTTTCTCTACTTTAATCCTCTACTTCCCAAACGCATCCATGCAGTCACATGTAAAATGTAAAAACAAATTCACTCTTTATAAAAAATTAACATGGGAAAGGGTGGTTATCTAGATAACTTAGCTAGAAATACTCTTTATGGATAACTACATACTATACATATATTACTATATTTTGACCCATTTTTTGCTGGCTCAAGAACTTTTTTCCCACCTTACAGCCATGATCTTTATTTTTCTTACCTCTTTGCTTTCGATTGCCTCAGTCCTGAATCCTGTAGGTATGTGACTAGGAAGTTTGCTTGGTCTTCTCTTCCCCAAGGATTCTCCGAGGGTAACTTGAATATTAATATCATGAGATTACATTGTGGAAAGGGGAATTATAAATGCTTTTAGGGTGTTAAAGATAATTTCTCATTCAAGGGGACGCATCTTGAAAGAGGAAAACTTGTCTTTACTTGACGATCATCTATTATTAAATAGACTTGTTCTAGACTAGACTTCTAAGATATTTGAGTATCTAATTTTGTAAAAACTATTCTTGTTGTTTATAATAATAAAATGTTGGTGCACTTTTTTTGCTAATTTTAAGGTTTATCCTTATGATAAAGAATGACAGAACATGAATAAAAAGTAAAAAACCCTTAAAAAACTAAAAGCCTACAAAAAGGAAAAACTCGTAGGAAAGGTCCAAATGTGCGAAATACAGCTTAT
Source organism: Aspidapion aeneum (assembly GCA_963576565.1). Taxonomy (NCBI): domain Eukaryota; kingdom Metazoa; phylum Arthropoda; class Insecta; order Coleoptera; family Brentidae; genus Aspidapion; species Aspidapion aeneum. Next base: position 76,276,502 of record OY755041.1, on the reverse strand, counting down.
TAACCTCGTCTTAAAAGTGTCTGTTTCTCCCTCGACAAACGATGAGATGGTAGCACTGGCGCAACAAGAGGTAGAAAGTGCTATTTTTATCCCTTGGTAGGGATTAACCTATTTATCCTTTAATAAAATTGACTAATATTAATATTAAAATTTAATCATTCTTTTACAGTAATATAAAAATTGGAAAGATATCAAAGAATAAAGAACCTAGTTTTATTCATTGTTCTTTTTATTACTATTTGTTTAAAATATAAAAAGTACACTTTAACGTAATTTTTTTATGGGTCTTTTAATAATTTGTAAGTTTGGTATGTTGAATTATTATATCAAAAAGCAAAATTTATTGTTTTATCTATTTTATTGTGGTTTCTCGGAATTAAATAAATAAATCTCGATCTATTTATCTTTAAATAAATTTATATATTTTTATGTTTTGTATAAATTAAGTACTACAGAATATATTCCAAACATAGCAATAATTTAAAATAAAACAGACAAAAACAAGTTCAACAAGTTAAATTTTTAAAATTGGTATTTCGAATGGGTTTTAACGTATCAAAACTTAATTTGATAGGAACTATTCTAAGCTTGTAAATAGAGATATAATATATACATAGATACGAGTTTGTTTAAATAAGAAAAAAGTTACGCTATTCTAAGCCCAATCAGATGCCGTATCAAATTAAAAATATCTACAGGGTTACTAAAATATCGAGCAAAAACTAAAAATTGTGTTTTTTGAAAAATTGAAATATTGCTGCCATCTTGCAAACAAATTTAATGAAATTTGGTAGTTTTGTACAAGCGACTACGGCCAATCGAATGAAGTTAACCAATTTTTTCTAGGCCTTCTAGTTTTTTTGAAACCATAGCCAAGTTTGTTATTTTTTATGACTGCCATATTAAATTTATATGTCAATAAATAGAGCATTAAAATCTTTTAATCTATGTATAATAAGCCTATCTTTGAATGACGGAAAATGTGAATTTATTTAAAAAACTGTTTTCACTTGGTTGGCTGTAAAACAAAGGCCGTATTTGCGTTTGTTGTCGTACCTACGTAACTATCTGTCAATCCTCATGTAGTTGCTTTTATTTGAGACACCCTGTTTATATATATATATATATATATATATATATATATATATATATATATATATATATATATATATAATAAATATTTTCTTTTACAAGAAAGTTAGAGAGATATTTTATTTAAATTCTATGATTTTTTAGAAATATTAAGGTTGTTTAAAATGCTAGTTTTTTTTACCTGCAGAAAAAAATTAGATAGAATATGTTTCATTTAAATTCATTAATTCATTAATTTTTTAAAAATAATAAAGTTGCTTAACATACTACTTTACAAATTAAAACGTTTTTTTGTTTTATCTTTCTTCTTTTATTCCTATAGGAATAATAGGCGCTTAATTTGGAACAGCTTGCATAGATAGCTTTTGTTGCTCTAAATTTGTGAAAATATCTAATTATTCATACCTAGCAAAATCAAACTGAAAATGAGGCACTTCATGTTGAAACTGAAAGTAAACTATAAGTTTTAGTCTAATTTTGGTTTTGTTTAAATACCCAAAAACTATTGAACTTTTATGATATCTATAATAATAGGTATTAGTATATATCAAGTTATATTTTTGAGGATTAAATAGTTTCATTTTCAAAAAATGTGATAAATCTGCAAGTTAGTAACACGTGGAAAATTTTTACTGCAATATTACCTAGGGGTGAACGGGGCTGATTGCCCCAATTTTTTTTCGGTTGCATTTTTAATAGCCATTGTCATAGTTTAGCAATACATATAGACAATAGACAATAGACAACTTTATTAATCTTTTCAGCTACAATAATGTAGATAAGATACGTCAAATACAAAAAATATAACATTAAGTGTAAATAATAATAGTGTAAATATTTAAAAAAATAAAAACGAAAACACATTTACAAGATTTGTATATATATGTATATAAATATTGATAACAAAAATTTACCTTCTGCCCAACATGTAGTTTTCAAATTCAATTAAACTATAAAAAGTTTCTTTTAATAAAAGATTTTTGATTTCTTTTTTGAATCTTGGCAGCGACGTAGTTTGTTTGATTTTGTTTGGCAACAAGTTAAAGAATTTGCATCCAAGATAATGAGTACTTTTTTTTATATACTCATGGTTGTGTTTATGGATGCTGAAGTGGTTACGACTTCTAGTTGGATAGTTGTGATAAGAACTATTTAATGTAAAAATATTTTGGTGTTGAAAAATGAAAATGAGTAGTTTATATATATAAATACTTGTTATTGTCATAATTTTATTATCCTTAAATGCAGAGCGACAAGTACCATGGTAAGGTATATTGAAAATTAATCTTATAAGTCTCTTTTGACCTACCAATACTCTTTCCACATCCTGAGCACTACCCCATACTGCCACACCATAGGCTAGAGCCGAGTATGCATTAGCATAATACACAGTAATGAGATTTTTTATACTGAGAGAGTTTTTAAGTGACTTAATCATGAAGTAGCATGTATTAAGTTTTGAGCATACACTACTTATGTGTAAACTCCACTCGAAATGAGTATCGACAATAGTTCCCAAAAATTTTGAGCTATCGCTAACTGGCAAAGGGATGTCATTAAAGATTATATTGAGGTCGGTAGGTTTACGGGACTTTGTTTTAAATTCCATAAAGACAGTTTTAGAGACATTTATAATCAGATTGTTTTGCTTGCACCAGTTCGAAAATTCATTTAGGGTTAAGTTGATTTTTTCATGAAGAAAATTTGTGTCTTTTGCGGATACAACGATGGACGTATCATCGGCGAACATAAACACAAGTCCCCACGTGATATATTCGGGAAGATCGTTAATAAACAGCACAAATATTAAAGGTGCAAGCACACTGCCTTGGGGCGTGCCTATGTTTGATTCTGTAGATTCTGAATATGTGCTTCCTATTTTGATTTTAAATTTTCTATCTGTAAGAAAAGATTTAATGCAGTTATTAAGGGGGTTTTGGATACCTAGTTTTTCGAGTTTTTTATATACAAAGTTAGGGTCTATGGTATCAAAAGCACGGGTTAGATCAAACAATAGTGCAACAACTCTATCGCCTTGGTCTAGTTTGTTGTAGATCTGTTGAACAAAGTCAATGCTGGCTGTTTCGGTAGAGTGCAGTTCTCTGAAACCGTGTTGGCTTGGAGTTAAGATCTGATATTTTTAAAGAAATTGATATATTAGGTTGCATAGAACTTTTTCAAAGACCTTAGAGAAACTGTTCAACAAAGAAATTGGACGATAGTTTTCCACCGACAAATGGTCGCCCTTTTTATAGATAGGTAAGATATTAGCTTCTTTTAGGTGAGAAGGGTAGGTACCTTCAGATATAGATAGATTTATCAGAAAAGTAAGGCAAGTTATCATTTTCAAAGAAGCATTTTTCAGTAGGGATATGGGTATTTCTTCGGGTCCCGCCGATTTTTTGTTTGGCAAGCATTTCAGTGCGAGTTTAACATCATGTGTAGTAACTTCGGTAAAAGTAAATGATTTGTGATTTTTCTTAGTCGTTGTGCAATCTGCGGACAAGCTGCTCTGGAAATGAGATTGGAGCTTGTCAGCAACAACAGAGGACAAATAACTGCTAAAGTTGTTAGCGATCTCCATAGTATTAGTTATAATTACATTATTGCTATCCCGGATTTGATCTATAGAGTGTGAGGTTTTAGATTTTTTTCCACTTAGATTATTAATAATACTCCATGTAGTTTTTATTTTATTTTTTGAGTTATTAATTTTTTCGTTGAAGTATTTTTCTTTTTCATTTTTTATTTTAAGGTCAATTTCTTTTTTCCGACTTTTGTAAAGAATTTTAAGTTGTGAATTACCAGTGCGTTTTTGTAGCCAGTGTAGATTTTTTAGTTCCTCCATTTCCTTTAGCAGATTGTTGGAAAGTATAATTTTTTTATTTTGAGAGGGCTTTTTGTTATTTAAGTTTTTAACTGGGCAACTTACTTGAAAACTCCAGATAACGCTTTCGAAGAAATGCTCAAAATTTTTGTTTATGTCGGTATTTGTAAATTCAATAGTTTGTTGATCAAACCAGAAATAAAAATTATTTATAGTGCTACTATTAACAACCCTAATTTGTCTCATGCTCCCTTCAAGGGACGAGTCGACTGTGGAGGATATATTGTTTTTAGAGTTATGCTGAACAATTTGACAAAAATGGTCGGAAAAACCTGCGTCAAAGTTTTTATAACTAAAAGACTCAGGGTGTGATGTAATGACATAGTCAATGCCAGAGGTACTGGTAGTATTATTCTTGTTGGTAAAAATTCTTATTATATATCAGTTGATGGTGTATTTATTCTAGATTATATAAAAAATACATAGTTTTTCTTTCTCATTGTCAAATAAGAAAAAAATACAAAGCTTTTTCAGAATTAAACAAGTCAGATAAAAAGTAAGATAATATTTAACTTTTAATGCAGCATAGCCAGTCAAATAGGTAACTGCTTGAGAAAAATAGCATATAAGTCTTGTGTTAAAATGTATTTTATCTCCCGAATAACTGTAGCCGTCGCTACGCTCGTGCTAGAGCTTTTCCCTTCAGAATAAAAATTGATACCTTTATTCCTTGGTTTAAAATTATTTTGGCATTGCATATTTTTACCTCCTAACCCTCACAGCAATGGCTAGAGATGGTATTCTTTTCGATTATTTTTTTTAAAGATAATAATTTTAATTTAGGTGATTGATTAAAATTATAATTTAAACCAAAGATACAAAACTGTGTCGGTGACATTCACCAAAATTATTGATGATGATTTTTTAGCAATTTTTTGTAAATTTCTTAAAGCTGAAACGTCATTTCTTAGAATAAAACTATATGGCCGCTTAATGCCATCGCTTTATTTGGGCCCCCATAGTTTAGCATAAAGGACAAATAAAAAATCGTCTAAGATTATAAAGGAAAATAGTATAAGAGTCCTATGTAGTAGTAGTAGTAGTGTGGGGTAGGCTCTAGGCCTGGCGACTAGGCACATGAAGCGCCCTTTTCGCCAACCCCCGGGCATCCACCCTACTGCGTCCTTCTTTCGCTAAGGAATCTGCCCGTCTTCTGTACAAAGGTCAGAATATCGGGCCACCTCAGATTCAGAAGGTTCTCCGTCTCAAAGGCTTCCTCTTCGAATACCTCTCTTCTTGCCTCCTTGTATGCTTCACATGATGAGAGAAAATGCGCCGAGGTCTCGTCCTCAGCCCAACTTCGCTCGCACGTCGCGTCCTCCTTCCCTCTCATCTTTGCCAGGTGTCCTTGTAGGGTCAGGACTCCCACTATGGCTCCCACCTCTCTTCTTGTTCTACGCAGCAGCCAGTCCCTACGGGGTTTCCTGTGTTGGTCCACTCCCTTTGTATCTCTTTCTGGGTCCACTCTGTTAGGGCCGACTTCATTTGCCCTCTTGTGAGCCCCAGGAACGGTTCTGGCCCGACGCATTTCTGCTGGGATCCTCCCCTGGCGAGTCTGTCCGCTTTCTCGTTTCCGGGGACTCCCACGTGGCCTGGGACCCATACGAGCTCTACCTCTCTTACGCCGGCCAATTCCTGAAGTGCATCCACACACTCCTGCACCAAACCTGCGGACATGTTTGGTTTACACAGTGCTTTTAGCGCAGCTTGACTGTCTGAACAGATGTAGAGGCGTTTTCCTGTTTCGTTCCTAATTTCTTCCTCCCATGTTAACGCCAGTATAGCGTAAACCTCTGCCTGGAAGACTGTTGCATTGGATCCCAGCGGGTAGCTTTTTCCAATGTTCTTGCTTTCCACGTACACTCCTGCACCGGTCGAATTTCGGTCTGTCAGCTTTGATCCGTCTGTATAGCAGACCGTGGCGTCGCTAAGGAATTCAACCCCGTCCTCCTGCCATGCATCCCTTGGTTTTATGGTTACACGGTATCTCATTTTCTCCCTTAACCGCTTTTCTGGCATCGCTAGCCTGTACGTCGATAAAGGAATCTCCTTTTCCGTAACAGTCGCGATCTCCGAATGTCCTTTTTGTCCACCGCTCCTTCTCCACACGCCCGCGTCCCTTATCCTAAGGTATGCTGCCATCACTTCCTTCTTTATCCAGGTGGACAGCGATGGGAGACCCAGGATCGTATTCAGGGCTATGTTAGGAGTAGACCTTAAAGCTCCGGTGATGCTCAAGGTCGCCAGCCTCTGCATGCTCTCGAGCTTTTTGGCGTTAGTAATTTTCATTGCCCCCGGCCACCAGACCACGGATCCGTATTGGATCCTCGGTCTTATGATGGCCGTGTAGATCCAGTGCATGATCCTTGGGCTGAGTCCCCACTTTCTTCCTACCGCCCTTCTTACTTCCCAGAATGTTTTTTTCGTCTTTGTTGTGAGTCGGTCTATATGTTGTTTCCAGCTTAGTTTACTGTCTAGCACCATCCCCAGGTACTTAACCTCTTGCGATAGTGCAAGTGGTCTTCCGTACATTTGTGGTGCTTTGAAGCCTACTATCTTCCTCTTCTTTGTAAAGAGAACCATTTTCGTCTTGCTGGGGTTGACGGAGAGGCCGTTCTCTTGGCACCAGTTCTCTATTAGTTTGCACGCCCTTTGCATCCTTTCGCAAATTACGCCTAGAAACTTCCCTGCTACTATAACCAGTCCGTCGTCGGCGTATGCTTTGCCGTCAAATCCTTGTTCTTCCAGTTTGTGAAGTAGACTGTCCATTATAAGGCACCAGAGGTGTGGAGATAGGCAGCTGCCCTGGGGGCAGCCTCCTTTTACCCTCCTCTTGTCCTGGACGTCCTTCATACTTGCCTCCACTTCTCTCTCCTGCAAGGCCATCTCGGTCCATGATATGAGGACCGGGTTGATGCCCTTTTTCTGCATTGCTCGACTTATTGAGCTTGTTCTTGCCTTATCAAAGGCTCCTTCGACGTCAAAGAAAACTGACAGTGCATATTCCTTGTTTTCGAGAGCTTTTTCTATCCTTTGCACGGTTGTATGGAGGGCTCTATCCGTAGATCTACCCTTCCAGTATGCATGCTGTTCTTTATGGAGAGGGGATGCTTTGAGTGGTACCTCTGTGAGGTACCTGTCAACCATTTTCTCCAGTGCCTTCATCAAAAATTGTGTCGAACTTATGGGCCGGAAAGATTTTGCGGTGGTGTAATCTTTAGTGTGTAGGCTTTCCTCCACATTTGTGGGACATAGGCCAAAGCTAGCTTGCCTGGAATATCCCTTTCAGGTGGGGTAACAGCAACTCAAGGCCCTTTTGCAGTAGAGCTGGGAAGATTTCGTCCAGCCCCGCTGCCTTAAACGGAAGGAAGCTTTGGACTGCCCAGGATACCGCTTCGTCGGTTACGATTTCGGCCGCTAGGCTCCAATCTGGGGCGGTTATTAAGTGGTTTTCGTCCTGGGCAGCCTCTGTGGGGTCCCTCTCGCCTGGGAAATGTGTCGCCAGGAGATGTTCGAGAGGCTCTTCTGCAGATTTCGTCCATGTTCCTTCCTGTGTCTTAAATACGCCTATAGCTTCCTCTTTTTCTTGACTTAGCAGTTTCATCAGTCTGGCGGCGTCTGGAAGGCTTTCCAAGTCTTCGCAGAATTGCCACCACGACTTGCGTTTGCTTCGCTTCACCTCGTTTTTAAAGTTGTTCTTGGCGGCCTTGTGCGCATCCCAGGCTTCTTCTGTGTCCTCTCTCATTGCTCTCCTGAAGGTGTTCCTAGTGTTCCTTTTGAGCTGCTCATTGTTCCACCATGGTAACTTTTTCTGGGGAGCTTTTAGCTCACACATATACTATACTATAGTAGTGTGAGCTATGGTGATCCTAAGTTTTTCGAGAAAAAAAAAGTGGCTCCGATTTCAAAATTTTTTATATATCTTTGCGTTTCAGATGATTTTGAAACTTTTTTGTCGCGCCGTCTGTCTGTCTGTCTGTCTGTATGTCTGTATGTCTGTCTGTCTGTCTGTAACGACCAACGCGCATAACTCAAAAACCGCTAGGTTGATTTTAATGAAATTTGGTACCTAGGCTGGATCTTGGGTCGACAATGGTCCCATTTAAAAATGAAGAAAATCCATCGAGCACAAGCCAAATAAAAGGGTGGGGGAAGATTTCAAAAATTACAGTTTATGTGAAAATATGGCGTGTGTGATATCAAACGAAAGGTAATTGAGTATGGAGTTAAACAAAATACATTTTAGTTTTTTTTTCTACAAAAAGGGTGGGGGTAGATTTCAGAAATTAGAGTTTACGTGAAAATATGGCGTGTGTGATATCAAACGAAAGGTAATTAAGTCTGGAGTTAAACAAAAGACATTTTAGTTTTTGTTTTTTTAAGGGTGGGGGTAGATTTCAAAAATTTGAGTTTAAGTCAAAACATGGCTTGTGTGGTATCAAACAAAAGGTAATTTAGTCTGGAGTTGAATAAAATATATTTCAGGTTTTACTTTTATTAGCTCGCACGTACACTATAACTATAGTACCTAGTGTGAGCTTATGGGTCCATATATTGGCAAAGTATTTTAAGAGGACACGCCTTTTCATAGTTGCAGACTATGCTGCGCTGCACCCGCGTTAGAGCGTCGTCTAATTCTTCTTTTGAAGATACATTCCTAAAGGTCCCGCTAAGACTGTTTTCTAGACCTTCCAGATAGGTGGCCGAGTTTGTAAGTCTTGGGTTTCTTCTTAGTTCTGGTGGTTGTGTCTCACCTGTGATCTCGTACTCAAGCATCCTGTGATCCGAGTTCGATATCTCTGGCGAGACACGCCAGTTTATAATTTCCTTTTCTATGCCTCGCGTTCCCAATGTTATGTCTAGAACCTCAGTGCGGGTTCTTGTCACAAATGTTGGCTCGCACCCTTGATTTAGTATTTCTAAATCTGTACCGCTAAGGAATTCAAGTAGAGCTGCCCCCCTCCCGTTTATATTGGAGCTACCCCACACTTTGTGATGTGCATTTGCATCACATCCTATTACGAGTTTCAGATCATTACCTTTAGCATACCTAATAATATCTATTAATTTTTCAGATGGTGGTGGTTGTGCGCTATCATATGGGAGGTACGCACTACATAAAATAATGTGTCTTTTTTTACCACTCACGTAGTACTCAATCCGCACCGCTGTGACATCCCTGGAACCTAGTTGTGGTAACGGTATCACTTTGAGGTTCCTGGTTGCCACGATGCAGCTCCTTGGTCCTACCGCTTCCTCTTTGCCGCTGTAGGTGTTGTATCCGGCCATCCTTAGACCATTTATTGTTCCCGTAAAAAGAAGTGGTTCTTGTATTAAGACAACCTCCCACCTTTTGCGAGCAAGTTTGCAAACCAGTTCGCTGGTTGCTGCATGCTCGTGGTGGAGATTGATCTGACTTACCCTTATACGTTACATGGTGGCGGTCCTCTCCATGGGGGGGTTTTGGCCTTTACTTTCCTGGTGGGGGGGCGGTGGGCCATCCGGGGGCGCGTCGGGCAGCCGATTTATAGCCGTGACCTCTGCTAACGGCTAAGGTCACGAGCTCATAATAGAGCGTCCAACGGGCCTCCTCTAATCGGTCCACCACCTTCCTAGACACCCGGAAAGTGAGATGCCACCCCCAGGTCCTCCTGTTGTGGCCACATGTCTCCACCCCGGAACTTCCATGGAGCGGTTCTGGAGGTGGAGGATGCGCAGCAGCCACCCCACATCCACTTCTTTCTGGCTCCGTACCCAGAAGCTGATCCTTTCTGTCCAGGGGGCCTCGTCAGCTCTTATCGGCATAAACGACGCACCCTGGACAGAAAGGGTCTGCTGTAGAAGCCAGTCCCTGGTGAGAGTGTCGTGGGTGGTGGCTAAAAACCAGTCCGGGTCGACCACCCCCGAATTGTGGAAGCGAAGCTCCGGACCTGGTTCCCCTCCCTCGGGGCCCTCCATGGTCCGGATCATCGCCTCCACAATTGCTCTCCTCAGGGGCAAGGCTTCCTCCTGCAGTACGTTACCCCTTTCCCGATCGGAGCGGAATACTACCTGGAGTGATCTGTCCTCCCTGGGTGGGGGACCTCTGTTACCAGATGGCATTCCCCCGGCCTTTTGCTCCCCAAGATTTCTACGATCGTCCCTCAAGAGTGGGGAACGATCGAGATTCTGGTCTTTTGCTGGCCAGGTTTGCCCTCCTTGGAACTTCTTGGAAGCTGGTTTTTCGGGTGGCGTCTTGCTGCTGTCTTCCCTGCACCTCTTGGGGGCACTAGAAAGGTCGATGCACCTCCGCAGCTTCTCTCGCCTGCGATCGTCCTTCTTCTCGTCCCTGGCTTTTGTACCCCTCGTATGTTTTGGAGAGGGAGGAGCAGGCCTTCTGGCTTTTCTTATCTTCGGGTAAACCCGCCTCTTGCCAGCGGAGGTCTGCTCCCCCTGAGGAGCTGACCCCGGCCGCTCGACTCCGCGTTCTGCCCGAGGGTTTTCCCTCGGGTGTGGTATCGCCACCTGAATATCGTAGGGGACGGAGGGGGATTTTTAGATAAGGGTACGGAGGCAGAAGCCAGCTCTTGGTTCTGGGGAACCTGGGGCTGTAACTTCTGCTCCCTTTTCATCATCTGCTCCTCCCGCTCTCTTTGCGCCTTCCTTTGTCTTTGGCTCTCTGCCGTATCCTCTCTTTGTCGCGCCTTTGCTGCTCTCTGTCAGAGTTCTCCATACCTGAAACAGAAAAAGTATCAGACCTGGAAGATATGCTAGACGATCTGAGCAGCTCTTCTTCTGCCAGGCAGGTCTCCTTTGTTGTGGAGGCCATGCTGTTAGGACTGGGACACCCTGTCTCCTTTTCTTTGTCCTCTTCATCCTTTTTTTGCGCATTAACGATATTTCCTTGTTTGTCGCTGATGGTGCGTCCGAGACGCTGTAGAAAAGGGGGGGTTGTGTGCGGTTGACTTACGCCGTCTTGTGTTTGTGTGTGTTTTTGCGTGGACATGTTTGCCAAAAGGTATCGGCATTTGTCTTTCCTGGTCCCAGTTAGACCCTTTTTCAGGAACAGGGGAAGGTAGGCGATCGCATAGGGAAGCATCCAAGCTCTGCAGCAGGGTCTCATCCAGGCGCCACCTGGCACTACTACAAAGTTCAAAATTTTTCGTGATGACGATGGGGCAGCTACGTTCAACTGGCTAGGGAGTCCGCGGGCCCCTCCCAGTCATGCGGCATGGGCACTCTAACCCACTTTTTCCTAGCTACCTCTCCTGACTCGACACCTGACCTGAGGATCTCGTCGGTCCCTGTAAAAGAGGTCCTGCCTCCTCCTCTGCATGCCGTGTTGGTGATGTTTTGTCTGATGTGGTGATGTATGTGTAGTGCTTGCAGGCGTCTTTGGTTAGGTGGTATGTAAGGCAAGAGAACTTGTGATACATATCACCGACATCCAGTGGTGCCACGGGGAGGCAGACGCAGCAGAAGTTGGATTATTATCCCCTGTCAGTTGCAAGTCTGCATAGGGCATAACAATTTCAACGACCCGCACCACCAAGAGTCCTATGTTAAAACCGGAATTATTAATAATTGAAGTTCGGTATAACGTCTTTTATCAACACCGGACAAAATCATAAAAAGGGGCCGGGCCGCACATCCATATCTATCACCTGGAATAGCGATTCGAACGAGCCCGAGCTCAGTTCTTATCGATCACATGTTATATTCATATCTATCACTTGGTATCGCGCATCAAGCGAGCTCGAGCGCAGCTCTTATCCATCACATGTTATCAATGCGTCTTCATAACCAGCATGTGCAATCGCGATATTTTAGTACATTGAATAATTTTTAAATACCTACTACTACTATCAAAAATGCAATTTTCACAATTTTTGTGTGTGTCTGTCATCACGCAAATATTGCCAAGTTGATTTTGATAAGGTGGTAAAAATAATACGAACCGAACCGAACAGAACCGAACCGAACCGAACCGAACCATTGTTCCGAACCGAACCGAACCATTTTTCCGAACCGAACCGAACCTAAACAGTGAATACAACTCATCTCCGTTTCTTCTTCCGTTGACAAGTTCACTTTGACTGAACAGTCATCAATGTGATGGTAACTATATGTTGCGGGTAAAAATAGGACCATCTTTGTTGAAAAATAAGACAATAGCACATGGTTCGCTACACAGCTGAAGGTGAACTAACATCTTATTTTCGCTATTGCGTGTGCTAGTTATGAAGGCGCGTTGCTTAACAAGTGATAGATAAGAGTATAGGTTCGGCATACGTTCGGGCTCACCCAATTCGCTATTCCAGGTGATAGATATGAATATGCGGCCGGGCCTAGCTTGTGACACCTAAACAACTGAATTTCTTAACTGCCATGCCTAAAAAAAACACCGTATCTACATAGAGACTGCTACAGAACATATGGCATTTTCATTAAGTAAGGCCCATCCTTTAAAAAGGTCAGTTGTTAGACCCTAGGTTAGGACTCATTTGCAATTAATTTACTAAGTGGTTCGGTTTGGTTCGGTCCGGTTACCACCTATATCGACCTCTCAAAAGAAGGAGAGGGGAGCTAATATAAGGAAAATAACAGCCCTTTTTTTTAAATGTATTTATGGGTTCAAAAACAACGATATTATTTGTTCTCGATTTAAATTTATGCCAAACTTCCATGAGACCGATTTGTATGAGAAGAAGAGAGACGGAGCCAGTATACATGAAAATAAAGGAGAGAGTTGCTTATGCTCATGCTTATACAAGGCCAACACAAAAATAGAGGCCACGACCCTGAAAAAATCAGCTGTTCTCCAGGGGCTGAATTTTACATTGGGTCTTATGGGAGGTCAGACGTTTTTTTATGATATTTTCAAAATGGCACTACAGATTTCCGCAAAATTTCAGTGAAATATTCTCAGACACCATCCCGATATTCCATTTGTAAGGAAGCAACATGATTAAAAGGTTAAAATGTTCAAGATTTAGCATTCCTTATTTTGAATTCAAATTACCCGCCATGTACCACATGCCAACTGTTATATTTGACATGTATTTGACTTTGTCCTATGTGATTGTCACATTCGCTTCTGCTTTAAACTTAATTTTTGTGTGAGCTAATGAAGCGGCTATGAAAAATTAGGGCTTACTATACATTAAAAAAAAATTGTTCTGCCAGAAAAAAGTAAAAACAATCTCAAAAACGGCTTTATTTAACAAAAAATCAAATATCCATGAACCGTCATTCCAACTTCAAAATTTTAAAGACAATCAGCTGTGTCGTAACGTGACCATCAAAAAAAAATCAGCCCCGGATGTGACGTCAACAAAGTCGAGGATCGTGGCCCGTCCATTTTGATAGCCCTGGCTTATACTAAACTTCGATTTTGCTCTTGTCTTATTTTGATGAATGACGTATTTGCCATTGGACTATCAGTATACCTTTTTCATTTATGATCTTGGGCGATTTTGTTTTTGTCATTTCGTCGATTTCATGACATAAGGCCCTATATATTACCTTAAGATTAGCCTTTATGTTGTAATAGTATACGTCAAAATTTCAGACAGGATCATGTAATTTGTGAGTGTTATAAACAACTAAATGAATTTTCAGATAGGACTCTTGGCTAAAACCATGTATACACTAGATTGGAACTAATGCAGACCTTCTAACATTTTGGCCCTATCTCATAATAGGGCTTTATGTCATAAACCAACCGATTTGTCAAAAAGTTGCAATAAAATCTACAAAATGTTCCTCTATTAATAGTCAAATTACTTTTTATTATAAGATTAATTTTAAAATCAGTATTGATATCATAAAATTTAGATTAGCATTTTCACTATAATCTCCCTATTGCTTGAATTATTTCAAAATGTTAATTTGAAAGTTTAATTTGTTTTTTATTTTCTATACAGTATGGGCCGGTCACTTATGACCGCCTCATGGGCCGCTGCCTTAAGGGCCGGTGAATTATGAGCCGGTACCGGACACGGAAAAAAATAAAATAAAGTAGTAACCGATGATTCAATTCAAAAGTACTAGGAATGAGTATTAGTGACTACATAACTAATTATTTTCAAATAGTCGTGATGGTATTGATATTTCTTAAAAAGACTATCCAGTGATGTAATAAAAAATACTCTGCCAATATATGGGCCCCTAAGCTCACACTAGGTACTAAAGTAATAGTGTACGTGTGAGCTCATATAACTAAAAACTGAAATATATTTTATTCAACTCCAGACTAAATTACCTTTTGTTTGATACCACACAAGCCATGTTTTGACTTAAACTCAAATTTTTGAAATCTACCCCCACCCTTAAAAAAAACAAAAACTATAATGTATTTTGTTAAACTCCGGACTCAATTACCTTTCGTTTGATATCATACACGCCATATTTTCACTTAAACTCTAATTTTTGAAATATACCCCCACCCTTTTTTTAAAATAAATTAAAATGTATTTTGTTTAACTCCAGACTCAATTATCTCAATTCCTCAATTTCTACCCCACTTTTTTATTTGGTTTTGTGTTCGGTGGATTTTGTTCATTTTTAAATGGGACCATCTCGACCCAAGACCCAGCCTAGGGTACCAAATTTCATTAAATCGGCCAAGCGGTTT